>VZRJ01008366.1:0-54751 GCA_013397565.1 Ptilonorhynchus violaceus
TATATATATATATGCATAAGGCTCATGTGGTAGCAGCAACTACAGTGCATTTGCCAAGAAAACTCCTTTTAATCTCTGGACTGAAAGCATCTAGTTCACATTATGGTAAGTAGTTGGCAAATGATCATTTTATTAAGTTAAAGGCACTCATTAGTGCTGCTTTGAAAAGGCTATGAACCCTGCCCCTCCCTGCAGAGCTGTATTAATGCGTGAGATGGCTGAAAATGCTGATAATCAAATGAAGTGCAAACAAAAAAGCTGCATCTAACGGCACATACACGACGCTTTTCCTTTTGGTTCAAACACCATTATTCTCCATTCTGTAGCTCTCTTTTTTTTCCTTTTCTGCCACAGACAGGTACTTTACTCCACGTCTCTCTCTGAAAAAGGCATTGGAAGCTACTATCTTGAAATTAGTTCTAATAATAGTTACAAAGGAACAAAACCAAAACCCATTTGAAACAGAAATGTGTTTGTACAGTATAAGGTGCTGCCATCGTCTTGTATCTTAACATTATCTTATTTTTTTGTTTTCTACGTTCCACATCCTTCAAAGTATTTCTGTAGGAACTGGGTCCATAAATACAGCTAAGAGTCTGCACCCAGTGTATCAAGCACTACCCTGAAAGTGTACAAAGAGATACAAAATCTCTTCTCTTCACTCAGAACAGTGAGGGGAAGGGGCCCACACACCCCATTCCAGCCAGCAGGTCAAGGGAGAACCGTCCCTGACTCGCCACAGCCACCACCCTGCAGTTCTGAAGGTGTCCAGGTTGTTGATCCTAATCTCCAAAATCATGTGGTTAATGTGGCACAGGACACAGCAGTGCAGCCAAGGAGGAGAGTGAAGGTCACAAAATTAAACAGATATTCGGGAAAATTCGTGCCGAGTTTTAATCCATAGGCAGCATCTCCGCCTGCAGATGTGACTGGTGCCTGTCTCACCCTGCACCCACTCCCAGAAGCACTCTGCAGGAGCAATGGGCTCCTTTATCCTCCCCAGGATAACTTCTCAGGCAGTCAGGCCTCAAATTTCCAAGGAAATAAGATTTTGTGAACCTGTCTTTGTTACCCTGTGATTAGGCTGCTATTACCAGAAAGGGGGCAAAACCATGAATATAAAAGTCCGTCATCATCCTACTTATTAAACACAGTCTCACTCTGGCAAACTTCAAAAAAAAATACATAATATTTTCTCAAAACACCCATTAAACTGTTACAGGCCTTTTCTGCCTTTGCTTCCCCATCACTACTGATTACTTGGGGTGCACATCACTAAGTGTAAACACCAGATTTCTTCTTTTATAACTGCTCATCTCCCTCCTTTTCCTGTCTGATTCTCTCTCAGATGCCAGAATGGCATGGAACACGTGGAGTTCCAATTGCTTCCATGGCAATGATGACCACAAATAAACAAATAAATAAAGCTGTACCTCCAGCCTGATAGTGAAAAATCCAAAGCCACAAGTTTCTGGCGTGGGGATGGCAAACTGCAGCTCACGGGGAAAGAGGCTGGATTCGTGATTTTTATTCAGTTTTCTACTCTGCATTGCAAAATGCTTGGCTCACAATCCCTCTTTGTTCTTCTGGGGGAAAAAAACAAAACCAACAACAAAAATCAAGAATTGAAAGGTGTCTGGTGTTCTTCAGGTGCCTGGGGCTGACCTTTACCGTGCCTGCGGTGCAGACACGTTTGACAGGACAGAATGAAGCGCTAACGAGATTGAGGAACACCATGAAGGATCCTCAGGCTTCCTGATGAAATCAAAAATGTGTTCTGCACTCTTATTTTAAGGTGTTAGCCACTCTCTCAGCAACTGATGCAGTTCTTTTTCTGATGGCAAGCCTCCCATGTGCCACTTGTTGAAGGAAGACCTCGATCATTAACTCAATATTATGTGATCATATTGAGTATATCTTTCCTATTGGCTCTCTGAGGTGTAGTCAATCATGTTACAATGTTCTTCCAAGGGGGGTGGAAGAACATGTAGAAGGCCTCAAGCCTGCTTATACATAGATCTGATCCTAAACTGGGATTAACAAGGAGAGTTCAAGTTTAATTTGCACAATCATATGGAGTAACGCCACTGTGGTGCTTTATCATTGCCTCTTCTTGACTAACAGTATTCTGAAAAAAACACCCTGTTTTTTGTCTCCAGACTGTAAATTAGCAATTTTCACAGGCACTGTCAGGGTTTAAGTCTGTGAATCTGCGGTCATATGTGCTGGCTAACAATGTCCTCTCAAATTTTAACTACAAAAATACAGATGTATGTCAAGCAGCAACGCATCCTGCTCAGATTATTTTTCCTAATTTGGTCTCAGGAAACAGTCTGAGCTTTCCTGGAGGCACAAGGAGCTGTATGAATCTCATGGACATCGTGTCTGGTTTATTGGGAGAATTTACTCACGGCTGCACCACATTGAGACATCAGCTCGGATATGCAGGCGGGCAGGTTAAATGTTAATTTCCTTTCCACTGTACCATTTTCTAACCTCTGTCCATGAATCAAAGTGAGTAAAAGGTTCTTCACTTAGAGACATAAAACAAATTGAACAAATTATGTTACTTAACTGAGGAAGGACCAGTTAGTTCATTGATTTTTTTGTTTGGCTTCAGATGTCCCTTTTTAATTAATATGAATTTTCAAACCTGATTTTTAATTTTAGAGGGTTATGTCTTAGATATTCCAGCCAGGTATTTCAAAGTAACACAGCTCCACAAGTGCTCAAGCATCTTAAGCTAAAGAGAAAAATCCTGACTTTGGTTGCAGCTTTTTCATTTCATTAAATCCAACAGCCCCTTCAATCCCCTCTTCCACGAGTGGGATTCCACTGAATCTAGGTTCAGCACGGGGAGGAACATAAACCCAGGCCCCATGGGGTTTGAGAGCTGAAACAGCCACCACAATACATCCAAATGAATTTAAAACTAAGAGCCAGGGGATTAGAGCACAATGTGGTGATCAGGATATGAAAAACAGCCATTAAGTTCCCAGCTCTCTTAGATGGATCATGAATCACAACCATCAGCAGCAACAAGTTTCTTAAGCTGACAATCTGCTATTTAAAGAGTACAAGAAGTGAGGGAATTTAAGCTTGAGCCAAGCTGAGGTACATTTCTCTTTCTATGGCAGCACTGACAGCATGAAAAGGAAATGTTTAATACTAATGGGGACTTTTAAATTTTTTACTTAGAGGATATTTTGGTAAGTATCTAAAAATTGTCTGAGTTTATTCCTGCTTGGAGGAAGCAAAATTTCCACGGCCATCCCTAGGCATCCATGTAGGGATGATGCACAAACGCAGGTTCTAGAAAGACAAATGCACTCGTGATTGCAGATTGCTGGAACTGTTATCCTGGGGAGTTAATTCCCCTGTCAGCAGAGCATTAATAAGATATCTGTGTCACAGGAAATGTGCCTTCACTTGTGGGGCTGGTGAGCCCATCTCCGTTCCACCCATTAGTTCTTCTTCTGGAAAACTATCCTGCTCCTGAATCTCTCATTCCCTTTCTTTGCTCAGGTGCTTTCCCAGTAGCTCACCCTGTTGCACACTCCCATCATTGGCAGATTTGGATGCATCCCTCACTAACTTCCACTTCAGGGTGTCCTGGCCTCCTCAGGCAGTGGAGACTGGGTTCAGGGATCTGCATTAATGAACTTTCTGCTGCTAATTAGGGCATCTGCAGAGATAAGAATATTCACAGTGATGGTATTTACACACCTCAACTCTCCCTGATACACNTCTGCAGAGATAAGAATATTCACAGTGATGGTATTTACACACCTCAACTCTCCCTGATACTTGCATCAAAATATTTATTCCATCATTTTGAAGCAGTAATTTCATACCCATTGATGGCACCTCTGTCCCATACAATGACATACCTGTGCAAAGGAGCAAGATCCTCAGAACCTCCTCAAAAACATCCCATTGCCAGGATTCCCATAAAGGATGAGGAAAAGAGCAGCCGTTTGATGCTAACTGGGTGGAAAATTGAAGGCAAAAATAGCTTTTGAAACACTTGGCTCAGGAGTAAAGGTTACAACACAGTAGTAGCAGATCTCCATCCAAAGCAGAAGTATCTGTCCCTCCCCACCTTCTCTCTCTGAGCTGAACCTTGATACACACAGAGCTGTTTTTGGTTTGCACTGAAAGCCCTTCTAGAAATCACTCTTGGGTTTCATCCCCATTTACCTGCATATTTACCTGTGATACAGCTCAAGATTTACATGGATATCTATATTTAGCCACTAGAACAATAGTGTAGGACTTCTTTTCTCTCTTAGATATTTTATTCTCTTTCCTTGAAAAAAAGACAGAGTGAAAACATTGACGACATGGATTTTTCTTTCCAAAATTAAAAAGAAACTTGAAAAATGAAAGTTATAAAGAAAACCCTCATCTAAACACTCTCACAGGAAAAACTGTTTCACTTAAAAATCAAAATCTCACAACAGTTATCGGGTTGGAATTTTTTTTTCTTTTGCTTCCATAACACATCTTCTGAGATGTTTCTTGTTGATATTCAGCAGTAGTGGAGCAAGATTATTTTATAGTCAAGGAACAGTGACAATTTCCTTTTGAACCCTCCGCCCTCTGGAAGAGAAATGGGACAGCAGAGCAGTCAAACCTATTTGGGGTTACACAGGTGCTCCTTTGTGTCCTCCAGGAGCCAGGGGAGAGGGGACACCACCAGTGATGGTGACCAAAGCCCCTCTTGATTTTCCAGCATGTGCTGAAGCCTGTGGTGGAGTAAAACTTGTTCTGCTATCAGTGTGTTGTACCTCTCCTCTGCTTCTGGTGTTAAATTTTAACCTAAGGCAAAAATGTAGGTTATGGCATAATTTATTAAAAAATCAATACCATATTCCCCAGTAATGGCACAAACACTCCAGCTTATAATAGCTTTGCTGTAGTACGGGATTTTTTTATCATTACTTTCCAATATGATAACGCTTGTTCTAAGGTCAACAGACATCACATGATCTGGGGGCTATTTTTGTAGGAGTGGAGCAGGAGCTGCCTTAAGCTGGTGCACGTGTGGGGCTGAGCTCACCGCAAGGCAGGAGGGTGCACACGCCAAAGGTGCTGGCGTCGGAAAAGTGCTGTGGATCCCCGTTTTCTGTCCTTGTAGCCATCATCATGCGGTTCCTGGACAGTTTGCTGAAGATTTCCTGCAAAACACCTCCTCCCAGGATTAGGATCCAGCCCTTTTCCATGTTCGAGCATCCCCAGCTCCCTGCCGAGCAAGCACGAGGTCCTGCATCCCCGGAACGCAGCCTGTAAAGGGTTTATTTGAAAATTAATCCCTTTCTCTCCTGGCTCTCTCGTTAGTTGCTAGGTTATCCGACCTGTATGATGTAAAACCCCAAACGGCTGCAAAGGCACTTTGTGTCTGCAGTTGGAGCGATGAAGAATGGCCTCAACGAGATTATGCTAACTTTATAGAACTTATTAAAATGAATATCAAACTTTGCTTTGCCTCATTCAATTTTTGATGTTAATTAAGTAAGCACAAGCATAAGAAAGGAAATTGGATTTGCTACTTAAGGAACTTCCAATAAAGCCATGGATGTTAGTGAAATGAGTTTCTAATAAACATTAATAAGTGTCTCTATAACAAGCAGTGCTTGTCTTTTAAGAACATTGGATTTTTCTCACAGGATATGGACAGCAATAAAATACATTTGCAAATATGAAGATATATTACAGGCACATTTTTCACCACAAGCTTTAACAGGCCTCAGTTCCCAGCTTTCTGATTTTGTGACCTTGGGAACAATCATGGGCCAAGAAATTCAAAAAAACATTTTAAAATTCATACAAATGTAATTTAGGAGCAGCACCGGCTAGATGGGAACTTCAGACAAGATTTTTACAGTGAATAATGCTTTTCTTTGTCCATTTCAGGCAAATTTAATGTTGCTACTACATTTGACATCAATCACCCAGTCATGAGCAGCCACATCCTTGCTCAGGCTAATGACAGGAGAGGAAGGTGCAGAGCCAGGACAGTGCAGCTGTGCACATGGAGACACAGGGAGAGCCAGAGCTTCTATTTCACCTTTCCTGCAGCAGCCAGAACAAAGCTATTAGAGCCAAGCACAGGGAAAGCATCTCTCTCACAGTTATGCTCACCTAAAATTAGGTGGGGTTTGAGAAATTCCTATCTGGGCAAAAGACAATTTCCGACTTACAAAGTAACGTGTGGAGCAGGTTTTGTGTGCCTGCTGCCCTTGCATGGGTTTTAGAGAAATTCCTAAAAGACAATCTGGGCAAAAAACAATTTCTGACTTACAAAACAATGTTTGGAGCAGATTTTGTGTGCCTGCCGCCCTTGCGTTTGGCAGCTGGAATCGGTGACAGGCGCACGAGGAGAAGAATTGTGGAGCAAGATGGTGACATTTTCACATCATCTTTTGAGCATAAAATGCCACCTCTTAAATGGAAAGGCACCGTGGGGTGCTGAGGGGGCCACACACGGTGGTTAAAGTCATAAATCTGGTGTCAGCAAAGACACACAGCACAAGAGCAGAGCTGGTTAAAAAGAAATAAATGAGATCTTTTTCAACCAAACAGAAAAAAAAAGCCTTGCCTTCTCCAGTGGATCTGCCAGGGAGACCAAAGTTTCCTGAATCCTGGAGATTTCAGTGTTTTCATGGGATGGGGAGCTGCCTTTCCATGAGCTCCCAAGTTATGAGCAGGGAAAGGCAGCTTATCTGCACAGCCACCTCCTGGGTCAGCTAACAGATAACAATCCACACTTCAGTCCTGCCCATAGAACAAATCTCGTGGGTTATTCCCTCCCTCACTGCTCAGATCTGCTCAGGGGCTTCTGCCAGAGCTGCATAAATTTGCTGGATTACATCTGGCTCTGTAGGTGACTCTGCCCAGCTGTTTAAAGCCACGATGCTGGAGGGATGGCTGATCAAATTCAGTGATCCTCCCCAGCAGAACTTCCAGCAAAGCAAAATTCTGGGCTGCAATACCAATTTTAAAAAAAAATACACCCTGATTTTCATTATCCAACATGTTACTTTGGCTGAGATGCTTCTGGCACAGACTGGCCTCCAACTCACCAACTTCAACCACACGGATTTGTTTGCCCATAATTCATGTGGTGCACCTCAGCCCGTTCAAAGTAATAGCTGCATCCCTTCCTGGTAATGAAAAGTGATTAATTTTCAATTATGGTAAGTATCCAATTTTTCACAGTGCAGCACTGGTCTAAGTCACCCTATCTCTAACATTCTAATTACAGACATTAAAAGTTCCTTATAATTATTGCAGAAAGACCAGTAAAATTAAAAATATGGGTTACTTGCTGCTATTATTACATTTGCTCTAATGCAGCCAAGGCATAAATTTCTGCCTGAGCTGCCAGCCATTTCATCAATCTCTTTTTGTGACTTGTTTAGAGCAACTGGTTTTATTTCACAGTCTCAGTAACTGTTCCAACAGGTCTGTTAACAGGTTGGCACTCTACATTTTGTAAAGCTCTAATTAAGCGAAACAAGCTAAAAATCACTAATATGTGCCTTTAGCAAAGTAGCTCTGTAATTATCTCATTTAACAGATAACTACTTGTATTTCATTTTTCAAAGCACAAAGAGAAAACTAGCTCTAAATGTCACTTTTCAGGCTCATTAAACTCACTAGAGAAATATCAAATTAGAGATTTCTACTACAAATACTATAATAAACTCTGCGAGTTCATATAAGCAACATGAGGATCTGGGGAAGAGACAAGTGTTAGAAAATATTCTGTTTTGCAGAATAAATGCTGGTTGCATATTTACAAACAACTTTTACTACCACATTACACAAATTCCAGTCCTCTTTAAAAGAATTCAAAGTATCAAATTGTGTGTTGCACATATTATAGAACATAATCTACAGAATTTTGTATTCAAGTGCCAAATTCTTTTTTTCTTTCTCAACATGATCATCTTTTTTTCCTAGATCACCTTTCCTGAGTTACTCTTTTGAGCTGTATGAGAACTGGATGATAAAGGAAAGTTATGCAGATGTCAGCACACAGCTTCAAGGTGAGATTTATTTGTCTGTGTGTCTGATGCAAGCACTAACACGGATCCAATCACCTCCCATAACCACTGCCAGCTCAAACCAAGACATTTACATTAGAGCCTGAGGCCCGGACTGCGAAGTTTTCATGCAATAACCAAGTCATAACCCGTAACTTGTTCACTTGCACTAACAGTGTAATATCCCTGGATTTCAGTCCTGCTTCCATAAAGTAGGCCATACTCATATTTGCATGTATTTCAGTGTCACTATGGATGTATCTGTCCTTGCTGATGGCAAAACTAATGCCCACACATAATGTTTATGGAAAGCCTATGAGATATTTCCACTCCAAAGCAGCAAAAAAACTGGAAACAGCAAAAGGGAACCCTGGCAATTCCCAGTAGGAACTGCTGTACAAGAGGCTGTCCTGATGTAGGCTAAAACCCCAGGGGCAGGAGCAGAGGGTGCAGGTCACACATCCCACATTTGGGACATAAAACCATCCTGCTGATGGGTGAAGACCCCTCAGTCCCGGTAAGAACAGGCAGAAAAAACAGTTCAGCCACCCCACTGTGTTTTTCAGTCCTCTCTAACACTGTGTCCCACCCCGGGCACCCCAGGAGCCTGAATCCATCTGGATCCATCCCTCTGAGCCAGCCTGGCCGGGCACAATCGATGAGGTTCCACCAGGGATGCATTTGGCCGGCTGTGACTGATGCCCTGGGATATTCCTGGGAATGCAGCTACAGCCCTGGCGGGGAGCACACGGCGATGGAGCCGCATTCCAAAGCATTTGTATTCTGCTGGGCTCCTTATCCTGCATTATAATATGGCTTATGAGCCTCCTGCAAAGAAAGTTGGGGCAATAAAGCCTGACTGATTGATTGATGCATCGCCATTTTTAGGGTCCGTTGCACAAACTATTTGGATAGTGGAAGCCCATAAAGTATAATGTCTGTGCTAAAAGTGACACAATGAAGAAGATGATGCACCTGCTTCAATTTCAGCTCGGAGTCATTATTTAGAGCTGGGGGTCTAGGAGTTGCGAAATACTGCCTTTCGAGTTCCCCACTGGTTTGCCACAAGATAAATGTCTAAAACTAAGGACCCCGGGCACACAATAATAAAAGCCTTTTTAGAGTCTAGACCCTTCCACTAGTTAAAGGAAACCTATTCCCATTTTTCTGTTAGGAAAAAAAATGGGATGCAGTTTCCCAGTGGCAGAGATCAAATTTTTTATTTATATTAAAAATGCAGGATTTGGGGGGAAACAACCCACCAACCTTGCATGGACAAGACCAGTGGGTTGAGGGGCAGAGCTGATCTCAGCTCCTCAGCTCTGACCCCAGAACGTTGCAGAAGGAAGCAAAACTGGCCACATCTCTCTCCATGGCTGGACACAAACCACCCTCATAAATTAGCTGGCAGTGTCATTTCCGTCTGGAAAACACAATGGAGAATGACAAAACACTCTGAAAGCTGGAACCAATTAGAGCACAGTGTTAGTGCAGAATTATTGGCCAAATCAATGTTTCCTTTCCCTTTGGTGAATTCGGGCAAATATAAAAGGTCTGAGTCACCCAAAATTCAAACCTCTCCAAAATCAGTTTGTGAGCCCTTCAGTTCAGTCCCTGCTTGCACTGTGGGCCTTACAGGTTTCAGACATCTTAGGGGGGAAATCATCCCTCTTTAAGCTCAAGTATGGTATGTTTTTGAGGACAAACCCTGCAAAGGTAATTTCCCATTCCCACCAACACTAACAGCAGCTGAGGACATTCAGATTAGATAGCCCTAGGTAGGTTTTTTTCCCCTCAAAAGGTTTTGTCATAGGGTTTGCAGCTATTTCAGTCAGAATGAATTCTCCATGCTAACACATGCATGAACACAAACCCTCACAGGCAAAACTCTCTGAGAAACTGTGAGCACTTGTGAAATTCCCACTGGAAAATGGAGACATGGATCTCTTGGAGCAAGTCCAGAGCAAGCCACAAAGATGCTCAGAGGGCTTGAGCATCTCTGCTCTGGAGCCAGGCTGGGAAAGCTGAGGGTATTATCTGGAGAAGAGAAGGCTCCAGGGAGACCTTAGAGCCCCTTCCAGTGCCTAAAGGGGCTCCAAGACAGCTGGAGAGGGACTTTGGACAAGGAATGAAGTGACAGAAAAGGGGGAATGGCTTCCCACTGCCAGAGGGCAGGGGTAGATTTAGATATTAGGAAAAAATTCTTCCCTGTGTGGGTTGTAGGGCACATCAATGCCTTGAAATGGAAATAATGGAAAAGACAGTACAACACCCAGGAATGGGAGTTTTGTGGATTCAATTGATGCTGTACTGGACTTCAGTGGTGGTTGAGCCTGGGGATGCACCAGGGACACACCTGGAGGGACAATGGGTGTGGCCAGCCCCAGCCTCTTGCCTTTCACATCAACCAGTACCGGGTGCAAGTCAGGTGGGAAGAGCAGTGAGACAAAGGAGGAATGGGATCAGACTTTTTTCACAGACCATAAATGAATTTACCTTGAAATGATCCTTTCTCAAGCAAGTTCATTAAATCCATGCTGTTCTTTCCTCTGTCACCTTTCTGGCACACAGGTCTGAATCCACGGAAATTGTGTGTAATGTGCTTTGCAGTGGCTTGGCTATCAAATGACCAAAAAAGCACTGGAGAAAGGTTAAAGAGTGTGACCTATTGAACACTGACCTTCAACTGTTCTTGCAGGAGATACATTTTCCCTTAAGCAAAAATCTAACCTTTGAACCTCAAACCTTCATATTTATCTTCAGCCTTCTGGCTCCTCCTGATAAAGCTGCAGAAGAAGAACAGTCCTGGGCAGATCAGGTTTGCTCCACCTTCTGATCAGGTTGGGACACATCTGGCTGTGCTCTGCCCTTTGCACCTACATTCCATTTGCTCCACAGGGGCAGCTTCTCAAGGTCAGAAACAGGCACTGTTTTTTCAGACTCCTCGCAGTCATCCACCCAGATTACTTTAGGTCCCCATCAACACGGAAGTGAGTTGATCTACTCTAACTCACCACCACAAGATCTCATGTCTGTGTTTACTATCTGCAGGATTGTCCTACAAAGCAATGACAAATATCTTTCCAGATCAATGGCCCCTGCTTGGAAAATAAATGTCCTGTATTAGCCGTGGACATTTGGGTAGCAGTAGGACACCATTATTCTCCAACAATATTCTTGACTGTTGACATCATCTCTGCGTTTTTATCTGTTGCAGACTAAACCAGCATTGATCAGAAGGAAAACTCTGTACATGATTGTCCAGCTTGGTGTCATCAGAGCTGTTAGTAAATGCTTTACCTTCAAGGAGTTTCTCTTCTACTTTCATTCCATCAAAAATATCACATTTTCCAAAAGAGACCGTAACACACTGCTGCAAGCTGCATCCACCAAAAGGTTGTATCCATCCTTTTTCTCTTCTCTCTAACACATTCCAGAATTTCCTCTGCATTTCCCACAGCTTGCTGATTTTCTGTTGGGAGAAAATATAAATATGATCCATGGCACGATGCTATTGACTCAAAAGTACTGAATACAATTCCTAGCCCTGGTATTTCTCTCGTGATTTTCCTGGTTCATACCAACCCTGACCTTCAACCTCCTTCATAATTTAACCTTGGATTTTCCATGGAATGATTCTTTTTATTTTTTATTGTGGGCAAGTGTCCACTAAGGACCATTCACCTGATCTTATGTAAGTGACCTCATTGAGATGGAGACCGTCATAAAGATGGAGACCTTCAAGACAGACTCAGCCAAAGCACCAGTTTGCTGTTCCCTGGCTCCCTTCTGGAAATAGCAGTGCCAAAAAAAAAAAAATTAAATACAATTCCTCACAGGAACAGCATCAAGCAGAGCCCATCCATAAGATGCTGTAAAAAATTTGCCATGGGTCTCAGAATCAGAAAGGTCAGGATCTCTTAGCTAAGTATCATTGCCCATAGGTATGGAAAAATGCCCCACTGTTTTAAGAGTGCTACAATGCCTTCTCACAATGGAGCTGATAAAAAGGAGGACTGCAGCTTTAACTTTATATTTCTGGCTTTTGTTGGCTGAAGCCAGATCCTTGGTGTTATTTTAATGCAGCGGCAAAGAGCTGCATTTAATACATGATAGGCTCAAGATGCCTCTTTTTTTTATTTTTTTCTTTCCTTTTTTTATATGTGTGCTGAATATCCAGCACGTAATTGAAAAAGGAAAAGGAGCTGCTTGTTTGCTGCCTGATCCAGGAATGATTAAAGGTAGAAGTTTTTCAGACATTACTGACAGAAAGGGTATAGTTAAAGCTGCTTTAAAAAAAGAGAGCCTCCATAAAGAGCCGCTACTCAAACCGCTATTAAAAGCAGCGAGTGAAATGCAGCTTCTTCACCAATTACCGGGAGGAGCGCACACCTTAAAGCACCCTTTGAATTGTGTCCTGCCAGGCTGGCGGCTCCCCCAGCCCAGCAGCCAGGCCAGGCTGCGTGTGTGTGTGTGTGCTGGGGCTCTCCAACCAGTGCCAGCCCATTCAGCGCTACATTAGTGCTGGAGGGGGGGAAGAGGGGGCAAAACGCTGCTCCAACTTCGCTCCTCGCCCGTTGTTTGCGACCCATTTACAGCTGAGCGGCTCCGTGCAGAGACAGCTCTAAATGACTCTCTCCACCTCTTCACCGAGCCACTTGTTTTTGTCATTTCTTCCTCTTTTTCTAAAAATCCAAAGGAAATAATTGATAAAAACAACGCCATCCACCTTAAAGGCGAATGCATATACCCACCTGGTTAAAATTCCTCCTCTTTCTGTTTTCCATCTCCCTATATCCATTTTGCTCGGCGCTGTTTAAACAATACTTCATCAAATGCAGCCCGAAGCAAATAAAAAGCACAGTAGAGTAAATAAAAAGTTAAAAAAAAAAAATCGCAGGCTGGAGGGTAAGTACTTTTATTCCTGTACTTTCATTGCTTGGGGGAATTATTATTCCATTGCTGGTTTCAGGAGGCGGGGGGGAGTGGGGGGTGAAAGGACAGCCATGTTATTCGTGAAATGGATTGCTCCTCTCACTGCTTTTCACTCCTCTGGGTTCTCAAAAGTCCAATGATTACAACAAAGTGTGGCCATCTATTCCGTCTTATTGACAAAGGTCCTTAATTACTGCTGCACCAGTAATACCTGCTATTAAATTCTGCTAAACAGAGGCTGCAAATTAGCCGTGGATCCCGGTAACCTTTTGTGTGTAATTACAGGCAGCGGGATTGACGCTGAGGCTGCAGCGCTGACCCGAGTCACAGCAACGGGAAACCTTTGTTTATCACCTGTGGTGGGGGCCAAAATGTGAAATTAAAAGCTCTCCATCAGTGGAAGGCCTTGGGAAGCCCGGGAAAGCAACAGGAAGGCGAAAAAGCAAACTGCTCTGTATTTATAACCGACTTCTTCAATCGCTGTTTAAACTCGCGGCTCATTAACCTGGGGGCTGCTCCAGCAGGCCAGCCATGCAAAGTTTAAAGTGGCAAAAATTTAGGTTGTCTTTTTGAGGTGTTCTGTATTTCATCAAGGCCTTTAACCTGCGTTTAAGGGCCCGTTCGCTGCACTTGCTGACTATAAACAGGTTGCGACGTTGCAAACCCAATGACGCGCAAACGTTCCGCGTTTCCGCGGCAGGAGGCGGGTGGTTGGGAAGCCCTGGTCTGCCTCGATGGGTGTCAGTGTGAGCCCATCCCGGGGACACCGGAACCGTCCCCAGCCATGGATCCATCCTGCTCGGCTCTGCACACCCAGGTCCCATCCCTGCAGCAGGACAGGGATCTGCCTGCAGCTCTTGTGGTACCTTGGCGTGCCCCGGGTGCCTGGGAGCACTCACTGCATGTGCAGATCCAACCTTTAGTGCTACAAAGCAAGGAAGCAGCAGCAGGAAGCCAGTGCTGTCATCCTTTGCATTGTATTGTCCTTCTTACAGGGTCTTGGTTTGTAAACCAAGCTCCTTGGAGAGGTGACATGTGCAAGTGTCTCCCACACTCTCCTGCCTCCCTCTTTTCTCCTTCCTCATTCCCAGCCTTGACACCTGGACTGAGCTTGTTCTAAGGTTCAACAGCCCTTTCAGAGAAGAAATTTTTCCTAATATCCAATCCAGCCACGATTCCTTGACACACTAGAAAGCAAGAACATCCTCTTCCATCAGAGATGGAATCAGCCTGTGCTCTCACCTGGCTGCCAGGTCCTGATCCTTGAGCCAGGGCCCAGGAGAAAAGCAGATCTGAGCATCCATGAGTGGATATCAGATGAGCCTCCTTGAGATGATGCCAAGGAGAAATTGCAAAGAGCAGGATTCACACAGTTGTGCTGGAGCATAAATAGTAGTTTCCACAGAATTTTTTAGACAAGCAACTAATGAATCCCACCTTTATAAACAATTAGTTTATAAGGGAGTCTCAAGGACTCTGGTGCAAGTCCTGAAATCCTCACCCCAGCAGCATTTTCACTTCTCTCAGCAGGCAGGAGCTTCTGCTTAGAGCTCCCCGTTAATTCAGGTCTGGGGCATGGGTCCTGTGGCTGCTATTCACATCTCTCCTCTCTCTCTAACTCCATGCAATCAAACACAGGGCTCTGAAGTCCTTTAATGCTTTTTATGGGCTCATTTCTGCAAGTTACTGAACAATCAGGGTAGAGTGCACAGCATTTTGCAGTTCTGAGGCAAAGATGAGGTTCCCCAAGGAATAAATTTGATTCTGTCCAGAGGCCTAGAACTAGACTCATTCCACCCCTAAAGTCCCAAGTGAACACTATTTTGGAGACATTAGCGATATTAAGGTCAGGTATTTCTCAGTTTTTAAGGATGAAGTGGCAGAGCATTACAGCACCTTATTATAGACAGAGATGCAACTCTGAGCCTTGCTCAGATGGCAGCCAGGGCCAAATGACCCCTCTGAAAGCAGGGACCTGATCCTTCACAACCAAGCAGTAACTCTGGCCTTGCCCCTCCTTTATGTGCTTCACCAACACAGCCACCCTGCCCAAAATGTGCAGGGGCACATCCAGGCTCCAGCTGCAAGCTGTGGAATTTGTACCTCACAGAAAAATGGAGAGGAAAAAAACATCCCAGGTCATAACAGCAAAGCCAAGCAAAAAAAAAAGTGGTCCTTGATCCAAATCTCAGCATGGATTGGGAGCATCAGGCAGATTCATCATTGTGGTAGCATCATGCCTTCATGTCCAGAAATGTGTATTTTTACAGCAAGGACACTCATCTTTTAAGTAACATCTTTAAAAAGATCATACATTTTTTAAAATTTCTAAAGCATTGCTGACAGTTAAAGCTGTTTGTGTCATAATCACTCAAAGTCAGAGCTCCTGGAGCCTTTGTATTTGTGAGGGGCTCCACTGACCTCTCCCTATTTTCTTTAGAAAATAAACTAACTCTCCTGGATTCAGAAAAAAGCTTGAAAATGAGGTCTGGGGGCTTTAAGCCCAAAAGACAAATAAAAAGGAATCATAGCTCATTAGTTTTTAGAGTAAAAAGGGGTTTTTTTCCTGTAGAATCATGTTTGGTGAACACTTAATATTTTATAGCATGTGAGCTTAGCAATATCAGAAATCATGTTAGAGAAATGTATTTATTACATCTTTGCACAGTCTCACGTGATAATGATACTGCACAACCTGAGAATTATTACAGGAGGATGTTTTTTCAATTAACAGTGTTAAGCATTACTAGGTGATGTTATAAATATAAATCATCTGTTTTAACTCCCCCTACAACATTCGCTTGGCGTTAGATTCTAATTCTGGAGAAACTCCTCATTACTTTATCCTGAGTCACTAAATAAATAATGCAGACACCAAAGAAACTGCCAAAAGTTGAGGGAAGCGACCTTCTTCGTATGACTTGTGAATATTTGTGTTCTTAACGAATTGTTAAGAAGCAAATTGCATATTTGAAGATGTGCTGTAAAATAAATATGAACTAGAAAGTGCATCCCTCTTCCTTTCTGACCACGTCTTGAGAAAATTCTCAAAACACACCCAAATAACATTTTATCTGGAAGTTTCTATAGAGACAAAATGAGCAAAGCTTTGGACAAGGCCTTGGAGCGACAAGACAAGGGGGAATGGCTTCCCACTGCCAGAGGGCAGGGTTAGATGAGATTTTGGGAAGGAATTCTTCCCTGTGAGGGTGGGGAGGCCCTGGCACAGGTTGCCCAGAGAAGCTGTGGCTGCCCCATCCCTGGAAGTGTCCAAGGCCAGGTTGGACAGGGCTTGGAGCAACCTGGGATAGTGGAAGGTGTCCCTGCCCATGGCAGGGGGTGGGACTGGATGAGATTTAAAGTCTCTTCCAACCCAAACCACTCTGTGATTCCATGATTTAAGGGCATGATCCGAAGCTGATGAAGCTCCACTGGGAGATGCCCCTCTGGTGCCTTTATCAGCTCATGATCCCAACACCCACCACCACCTTTCTCAGGGGCACATCTCACCTCTAGGCAGAGCCTGCAGGAATATTCACGACTTTATTAAAGCAAGTTTAAATACAAAACTATTGCCTGATGTTCAACAGCAAGCAGGGCACACTGCAGAGCTGCCTCAGTAGCTATTGCCCCACAGAGACCTTGCAAGAACTCCAGCTTAAGTCACCTTAATGACCTTCTGAGGGCCCATTCAGCTGTCCTTAGCACCAACATCTGACCTTTACTCATCACAGCCTCTGTGCACGGGTCAGAATTTCACCCTTTGTCTACTGGCTTTATATTAGCATTTGCCAACTGCACTTTAAAATATTAAAATGCAATCATGGTTTTCCAGAGCAGGATGAAGGTTGAGTTTTTTTTCTTTCTCACTTAAAAAGGCCTGAAGTCCCAGAAGACACTGTAAATATATGTGGCACTTCGCAGCTCAGATGGCCAGCACAAACATTTCTAAACTGCTTGCCTATCAAAATCGTATTTGGAATTGTGCTTTGTGAGTATGTTCAAAATTTACATTACAAAAGATGCAGTATGACATCGAAAAAGAGTTACTACAACTGTTCTCAAACACTGTAATGTGGAAAAGGGGCCTCCAAGGATTATTTTTATCGCCCTTAGGACTCCTGTTTTGAAGTGCCTCAGCATGACAGCAGAAAGCCTCCAATTAAATATTGAAATCACCATAACAGTATTTTTTCAGGAAAAAAGGACTTTGAGAGACCTCTTTAGAAACTGAGTGCTTCCTTGTAACATTACACATGCTAGCGAAATAATTTTAAAATAAAAAGGTAATCTAAATTTTATATTGCCCTGGATGTAATAAGCTCCCGGTGAGCAGAGTAATATTGCAGTAAAATATGAAAGTGCAATGCGCTTTTTGATTACATCAGGGCTTTCTATTTGCCACTTTAATCCTTAGAATTCAGCTGTTCCCTGTTCAGTCCTTTTACATCATCCTTAGCCAATCTGTCAAACATTTCAGACAGCCAAACCAATTTTCAGATTGTTCGGGACTTTGCCACGAGCACCGTGTGCTGTTAATAAGATTTTCATTTGGAGTGATGCCATGTCGTCCATGTTTCCCATTGTGTATAAATACTGAGATTTAATGGCTCCAGGTTTTGTTTAATGTTAACATCAACAATAAAAAAAGGGAGGTTCTCAAACGCCAAGCCCCATAGTGAAATGCACTAGTGACAGCTATTTGCAAGGTTAATGTTGTGGAAAACAACATCCATCTTTGAAACAGTTTCATTAGCCCCATACAGCTGACCTCTCCACATAATGTTGTCAAATGTGACGTGCATCAGATTATTGGGAATATGGAGATCAATAAATATGCAACACCAGCGCTCAGAACGCTCCTGGCACCACAGCCGTACAAACGCCATCCAACATCCCAAAGAGGAGCTGTCATCTGTCAAATCTACGGGCAAATAGACAGGCTTAAGGGGAAAGCCATCGGTGAGAGTGAAATACATAAGCAAAGATGAATGTGGGAGTGCAAAGCCAGGGCTCTGACACATTACACTCCGAAGGAAAGACTCCAGACAAACACTTTAGAGCAAGACTCGCCTTATTTGTTGTGTTAAATGTGAACCCCCTCCGCGAGGCACCCGCCACTACATTTGCGTTTTCATGCACCCACTGCCTCCCCTCGGCCTTGCTCTTGTCATAAAATCAGAGAATTACGGAATTGTTTGGGCTGGAAAAGCCCCCCAAAGGCATTGAGTCCAACTATTCCCCCAGCACTGCCAAGGCCACCACCGACCCACATCCCCAAGTGCCACATCCACAAGGTTTTTAATTCCCTCCAGGGATGGGGACTCCAGCACTGCCATGGGCAGCCTGTTCTAATGCTTGACCACCCTTTCTGTGAAGACATTTTTCCTAAATCCAATCTAAACCTCCTCTGGCTCAACTTGAGGCCATTTAATCTTGTCCTGTCCCTGTTCCCTGGGAGCAGAGCCCGACCCCCACTTGGCTGCCCCCTCCTGTCAGGGACGTGTGGAGAGTGAGGAGGTCCCCCCTGAGCCTCCTTTTCTCCAGGCTGAGCCCCTCCGACTCCCTCAGCCACTCCTGGTGCTCCAGACCCTTCCCCACCTTCTTGCCTTGTCCCCACACCGTGCCCCCCCAGGATCACCCCACTCTGTGGGACCCATCCCAAAGTGCTGGATGTCTTGCCAGCCCCAGGTCCAAGAGCACACCAGGAACTGTGGTTCCCAGTCCTGGCACACACTCCAGGTCTGCAAACAGCCTCAGAATGGGCTCCCAAGGAAAGGAAAGGCATGTTTGGAAGTAGCTTCCACAGAAGTCACCATGTTGTCATAACAGAAAAATAAATAAAGAAAAACTATTATTATTTCCTTTTAATTTTTGAAATAAATTCTATTGACATCAAGTTTATTCTGGTATTAAACTAGGGCACATCTCAGCAGCAGATAGAGAAATCGATGCATATCATATCATCAGCACACTTTGGCTTTAGGTCCAAAGGGAGGAAGAACAGGCAGTACCTTGCATGACTGAGCTCCCAGTAATTTCAACCCAAAAGGAAAATGAATGTGCAAAGATCCCTCCTACCTGGACTTTGTAAACATTTAGAGACTTAAAATACCTGACTCCCTTTTTTCATCTTTTCTGGATGTATGACATGGTTCTCATTACCCTGTCCTTGATAATTGGGTAGTAATGCTCAGCCCACAACTTTGGAGGCATTGATGGGGCTGCCACAGTGATGAAATTCTGCAATAAATCAGTGATTGGAATCGCTTGCTGGGTGGGAGCTGAAAACTCTCCCAAAACTCAGGGAATGACACCCCCGTAAACAGCTCCTCATGCCAAGGTATATATGTATATTAAAGAGTTACACTGAGGATGTGCTGTCCAATTAAAAAGCCAACAGATTGGGTTTCTGGGGTTTTTTTCCTTCTGTGGGTTTTAAAAACACTGCTCATGTTGTGGAAAAAGGAGAACAAACAGAAAGCAGAAAGGTATTTTTGAAGTATACAGTTATAAGGTGCTTGGCCGATAATTTGCAACCTTGGTACACAACATACCTTTTAGCAAGGCTATTTATTTCTCGGGGAGAATGCTACAGTACTTACGATAAAGGCCTCTGTTGGACCTCTTCATCAATAGCAAACCTTTAAGCACAGCACATTTCATAAATAGGAGTTCCACTAACACAGACTTCAAAAGGATAGAACCTGATAATTCAAAAATAGAGCTATATTAAGTGTTCCAACAGTCCATCCATAAAAGCAGCCTCCAAACGCCTCCTCTGTGCAGCATGACAGTCTATTAGAATAATGGCAGGGGAAAGCATAATTACAAGTAATCATTGGTTGGAAAGGAGCTAGTTGTTTTTGTAGAGTAAAATGCCTGACTGAACCCAGCAGAAAATGCAGTGCTGGTTCTAGCACTGAGGGCAGGCAGCAGCAGAAAATAATCAGAGCACGAATCTGGAGTGATCAGGGTTTATTTTTTTAAACCCCTCCGTATCGCTTAATATTTTCCTGGTGAATCGCACTTAATTTGCCACCACAGTTTAAGTCCAGTTACAATATTATTGCTGTTGGTTGGGCAGTGACACCCCTCCAGCTGGAATATCACCTTGGGTTTGGAAGATCCAGGATTTAATGACTTTCTTCTCATCCATGTCAAGATGTCCCTGCTCATGGCAGGGAGGCTGGACCAGATGACCTTTAGAGGTCCCTTCCAACCCAATCCATTCTGTGATTCTATGATTTTAAGACAAAACATATCCACTAGCCATGATTTTTGACCTATGAAAAACCATCCCTGCAGGCTATAAAGGTGGTCCAGTGACTTGCGTGGGAAGGTTCAGGAGGGATTCACAGTTCTTCCCCCTTTCCCCATCAATGTAGGATGTGGGCCTTTGTCTCCCAGAGCAAAGAAAAGGAGCCTACAGGTAAAAGCAACTTGTGTTTGCAGGTAGCTGAGCTCCAGAAAACCCATCTCTAATTGCTCCTTCTCTCTTCTGAATGCTCTGCCTTCTCTCCTACCTCCTTTCCTGCCCAGCCTCACCAGTCACTGTGATCCACCAGGTAACAGATTGGGAGATTTGCTGTTGACTCCAGTAAAAGCAGGACCGTGGGGTTCATTCCTATAAATCCATCCTTGGAATTATTTATGGTTATTCTTGTGAGAGTTGTGTATCTCAATAATCTCTGTGTACCCCCTCCAACCTGCTCTAGGAGACCACAGCACAGATCGTGAGGCCGAGGAACCGAAAAATTCACTTGGCATTGCATTCCTCAGCTTCCTTGCCATTTCAAAAAGCAGCAGCTTCCCTCATCACAAACGAGGCCAGGAATACACTTGGACCAATTAAGCAATTATAATTACACCACCAAGTGCCAATCACTTTATTCTTTCTGCCATTCCACGGAAAGGACCGGCAACTCTTTTGTATTCCGCACGCAGAAAGCTCCTCTGCAGACAGGCCTGTATTTCCTTGCTGCTATGATAATGCTTTTAAGGTAAAAACAACTCTTTGTGAGGACAGGCCCATTAGAAATGATCTGCTTAGTCACAGCCGGCGCTCGCTGAAAAGTTTCAATGTTCATTACATTAGCTAGTCTTAAAAACGGAATGCAAACCAATTTTAATCAATATGCAGTAATAAATAAATATTAAGGAAGTATACCACTAATGTACAGGTAAGCTAATTAAAGTAACAGCATTTGCTGCACTCACATACCTTAATTTTCCCCACAAAATCCTTATTGAACCACTACTTTTTAAAAAAAATTGCATTTGCAATTAGAAACACTGAAGTTACATTATCGATTTTCTGCTAAAAACCTTTTTAGTAAACAAGCACAAACTACATTCATTAAATGTAAGTGCTTGGAGCTATGGTGTGAAATTCAATTCAGCCATTATCATGAATTACACTGATTATTGCTGTAATTATTTTCTCTTGGATACAACTGCATTTCTGTTCCTTGCTAGTTGTGTTGGACATATAACCATGTTCATTTTATAGCTAATAATACTCAACCGTAGTTTCAGCAATTACTATCACTTATACAAATCATTAAGTTAAGCTATGGGTAGCTAGCAAAATTTAAAAAAAAAAGGTAAGTAAAACATCCTATTTTTTTTTACCTCTAAAATAACTAATGGCATTAGCAACAGAGGAAAATTACTGATGTTAAATGATTTACATTAGAAAAAGCGATCACCTGTGATACACTTTCAGTGGTATTTTGGTCACAGTGAACTCTTAACCCTCCGTTCAAACCCCGGGTAAACTATCCTTTTACCACACAGGCCAAGAGAATAATCCCTTTTTAAAAGTTTGTCTCTTAAGAGAACAAACTTCTTTTGAGGGCCATTTACACACTGACAGGCCCCAGCCAAAATTAAATATCCCAATAATTTGATCCATTAAAACAATTTATTTCAGAGATGAACTCAAGCATGGCAACAAAAAATTGTTTTACGGTTTGAGATCCTTTCCAGAACCCAGTGACTGCCACAAAGAGACTCTTGCCAACAATGTTTATTGCTCTTTTCAGCCCAAAGAACACTCAAATCACTCAGCATTTTTTTAGGACAAATCCGTTAAGTGTTGATTTCAAGCGTAGCTTGAATAAGAAGTCCAGTATCAAATGGTATAAAAAAAAGAGATGTTCTTGAAAAGGAATTATTTCTGGAAGAGGGAGTATGAGCAACCACTGAATAACAGAGTGCAAAGCAGTAAGAAAAGAGAAGTTGCTCATGATATCACGGCAAAATTTTATTTGGCAGAGAATCTCCTGGTTCCAGCCGCTCTGAAGGGACATTAAAGCTCATCTTATTCCACTCCCTGCCATGGCTACTGCTCCAAACCCCATCCAACCTGGCCTTGGACACTTTCAGGGATGGGGCAGCCACAGCTTCTCTGGGCAACCTGTGCCAGGGCCCCATCGACCTCACAGGGAACAATTCCTTCCCCATATCCCATCTAAATCTACCCACTTTAATCCATTCCTCTTGTCCTGTCACTCCAGGCTCTTGTCCAAAGTCCCTCTCCAGCTCTCTTAAGGATCCCTTTAGGTACTGGAAGGGGCTATAAGGTCTCCCTGGAGCCTTCTCTTCTCAGGTTTTCTTCATAGGAGACAAAAGCAGAAACTTTGACCTGGAAATATTTTTAGCACAGGAGGCATTTATGCAACACATTGGCCACATCAGCATTCAGAAATTTTTTAAAGGTCACTTCCAACCCAAATAATGCTATGATTCTATGATGATTCTCTGAAAATCAAATATATGGAGGTCTCTGTACACAGAGTATTAGGAAAAAAAAAATGTTTGCTACATTTGCAAAAATGCAAAAACTTTAAAAATAACACATGCAAATTTTCTGAAGAAGTGAAAATACTACCTCCTCTCCCAAATCCAAGAAATCAATTGGAAACCTAGAACAAATTCCAATGGAGAATTTTAAAAGCACTGTGTTCTTACCGGCTGTCCCACTTTATTGTGTGTTAAATTAGAAAGCACTGACTAAATAGCCAGGAAATCCTACCTGAGATGCAAGCTTTAAATACACAAAAAGACAATGGATATTCCCAGATATCTTCTTCATATAGGAATCTTTCCTCTGGCCACTTTGAAACCCTGTAACTTAACCTTCAAAGCAGGGCAGATGTGTTGTAGAGGTTCTGCTCAGCTAACCATGAATGCTAATTGCAGGAAGAATGATCTGCGGGGGCCGCGGGGCACGGGCTCAACCAAGGGCACAAAAGTTTCATCGTGCTCCTGCACACAATGGAGCAGGGTGATGCTCTGAGTGTCAGACAGCCTCCCTGAAAGGGGATACCTCCCCAGCCTGAGCAAAACTCTGGAGGGGAAAAAGGAATCCCCTTCTCGAAGCAGCCCTGGGAGGGAAAGGGTGAGTGAAGAGGATTTCCACGTGTGTGTGTCCGTACCCTTCCACGCAGCTCCACATTCCCGTGTTGCAGGCAGCACCTTGAGTCTGACTGCACAAACAGTCGGCCCCAAGTCCAGCCAAGCATCCTGGTTCCTGTGCTGATGTGAGGGATGAACCACTCCAGCCATTCCTCTCAGTCCATCAAGGGCTTAGCAGTCCCTCTGTCACATCCCGCTGATTCCTCCATCGTCGGGAAGGTCGAATCCCCGTGACAGGGGTCAGAGCTCTGGCCACAGCAGCAGAATCCAAATCTCTAAGCGTTCCTGAAGGAATCTGAGACACAGATCAGCATGACTGAAGTACCATCACCAGGCAAAAAAAACCCCACCAGAGCTACAACCCCACCACTCCCATGTTCCACCATCCCACAGCGGGCTGTGTCCTTGCATTCAGTGCATGCTGCACTCTATGATGATGGGATGACTGGGATACTCAGCTATAGGGAGGTGGACATCAGGAGGACAGCATTCATCTTTCCTTCTTCCAAGTGACTGGAATATATTCAGTTCTGCTTTGAGACAAGGAATGAGCTCAGTGACCTATTTTCTGGAGCCCCATTAATTTGACAGTGCCAGACAGGAGGGGGTTTTAAGAGGCCTGATGTTCAAGGAGAGAGTTGCTGTCACTGTTTCAGAGTCAGGTTCTTCTCCCAAGTCCGACATTCAAAATCCCATTTGAAACACCTGGAACACGATTTTCTAATGAGTGTAATGATAACCCTACTGATAGCAAGTCTGTGGTGCCTGTCAGTCAATACACAACAGCAATACCACCAGGAAAAAAAGAAGTTTCTATTTCTGGATCAGGGGATGCGTAGAGAGAAGCAAAAACAATCAAAGGAGCTGTGCCTGGAAATCCAGGCTGTAACTTTTCAAAAGCCACACAAGTTTTCTCTGGACCCTGCTTTCCAACACAGATTGGGATGGGATTCCCTTTGCCCTGGCTAAACCCTGCTCCCACTGAAAGCAAGAACAACCCAGTGCTGAGTGCTTTTGGAAAGGAGTTATATTTTTTCTTTCCATTTGGGATGCCTGCAATGGGACTCGGGAGAAGCCAAAGTCAAACTTCCAGGCACTGACTAGGAAGTGGAGCAAACCAACACATAAACAAACAAAATATCCTGCTTGTCTAAATCAGTTCTAAAATGGGGCTTGTTTTCCTGCAAAGCTGGGGCTTGGGCAGAGAAACAGAGAGGGTGGGAGAAGCTGGGGAGGAGACTGTGTGTCCCACTCCAGGAAAATCATGGAAGTTGGATGTTTTTGTCGTGTAGGACTCCTGCTGATCATGTAGGCAGATTAAAGGGCCAAGTCTGGCTGAGACATTTTGTTTTAGAGCTTTCCTTTGAGATAAACAGCAAAGAAGCAACATCATGATGGTGCTGCCCACCTTCAAAAGAACAGAAAACCTAATTAAGGAAAGAAATGTCCTGGGATAAGTCGATTCCCTGACAAAACCTCCAGCTGCCCGTGGAAATGATCTGCATGAAGGTCAGCAAGATAATATCGCTAACTTAACCTGCTCGAACACACCTTCACAGAACTTTGCTTTTTATTTGTCACTAAGAAAAATTGCAGCTGAGGTTTTCCCTCGTCCCTTGCAGTACTTGGATCTGTACAATTGAAGTACTTAAAACAACATTTATATGACTGCTAGCAATGGTTGATCAGTTAGTGTGACATGGTACAGATAAAAGCTGCAATTAGGCCTTAACTGTTTACTTAATAGAAAGACCTGTTAGGGACAAGAAGGATTGCCTGTTAGCAGAAGAACAGAACTTTTTCACGTGGCAGATTATCAGTATTCTTTAGACTCACACATAAACAAGGCTGAAACGCAATTACATTTTCCACAAGGACCCAAATGCTTTTAACCTTTTCAAGGTAAAAAGAGTATCTAAAAAAAAAAAAAAATGTTGAAACTGCTGTTGAATTAGGTCCAGCTAGCTTTTTTTTTTAAGTTTTTGTTTCATTTTAATAATGGTTTAGTCTGTTTCACAGCCTGTGGCCTCTTCAAACCTGTTACTTTTAAAGATATAGCAGATGCTTCCTAAATGGAAAGGAAATTGTAATGATGCAAATCCCTATTCAGATGATTTTCCAAATAGGTTTGAGCACTACAGGCTGTATAGGGCAGGTGGGGTAGTGTTACTGACAACCAGAAAAGGTAAACTTGAATACAAATAGACAAATCAAGCACATGTGTTCGTTTGAAAGTTTGTAGTCAGCTCCTCGATCTCCATCTGAGAAAATAAGCTATTATCAGCCCTGAGTGGCCTTCTCAGCATCAGAAAGCTAGAAATTAACTTAATTGCTGAACTGCACCTAAAATCAGCTGCTTTAAACATTACAATTTGCCTTTTAGTCTCATCAAAATTCCAAATATGTTAAAATTCTAATTTGCAAACGTGCTAAATTAACACTTTGAAACCACAATATTTAACCTGTTGGCTAATCTGATGTCAAGTGAAAACATGTCAAGCAATATGGAAATCATATACTGTACAAAAAGCCACAGCAATTCACCTAAAAATCTTCAGCACGGGGGTGCCATGATTCCTCATCCTAATAATTAATACAGATTAATCTGGATAAAGTGAAATTTTTTTCCTTTAGGAGTTTGTTGAAATTTTCTTTGCTTTAGAAACATAACTTTGCAAATCCTTGCAGTTTTACACATCACCTTTCTAATCTTGTTCTTTCTTCTAATCTCCTCCTAAATGTTTTTCACCTTTTGTTTATAGGGTTCTATGAGACCGAATGCTTCACTATCAAAGTCAGCAAATCCAACAGGAAATTGTTCTCTGGGGGAAATATTTTTGTTTATTTCAAATTTTAATCAGTTTTCATTAAGCATCCTTAAGCAGCAAGCTTAGTGTACACGGAACTTACACGTTTAGGAGGGAACTAATAAAGTTTCCAGTTTCATAACTTTTATTGTATCAGCAGGAAATATTAAAAGAAGTTATCTCGGCTTGTTTTGGGCTTCTGCTTTTTCAACAAGTTTTGGACTATTCCTTATTACATTGTGGCATTTGAGCAGTGACAAGATAAATTGCTTTTTGAGTAGAACACGACAGAGGACCTCCAGTTCTAAGTACTCCTAATTAGTTCCTAAGGTAATGGTGCCATCAAATGAAAGGATGTTTCCTTAGCCTGGAAACCTCCCCAAAAAAATTTTTCAGCAGGAAGGGAGTTGCAAAGGCTGGATTCTCCCCTGGGCTGACATGATTCATGAGCAGCAGGGCTGGAGAGGCAGCAGCCCTCACCCCCCTACAGGGGGATGCAAAGGGAGAAAACACCCCCATCAGGAAACGTGACACACAACTAATGGTTACAAATGTGTTTTCAAGAAGAAGGAAAGGGGGAAAGGGCTTTGGAAAAGCTTCTATTCCGCTGCACGGGAGAGCTTTTGCCTTTTTAAAGCAGCTTTTTCTAAAATCGTCTCTAAAAACACCCCTGCTCAAGACTACATCCAGAAATGCTGGCTGAAATAGCAGAACTCGTTTCTTATGCCAAAACCAACAGCAGCCAAGTAAAACACGGCAAGGATTAAATCAATTTAACACCTTCTAGGGTTTCCACCAAGTTTTCCTAGAGAAAAGCACGGTTTTGTTTTCCTGATTGTCAACTTCCATCAGTCTATTTTAAATTTCACCATGTCTTGCCTGTGAATACTCAGTGTTGGGACCATGGCTGGGCAGACATGAGGCAACAACACACAGCCACAGAAACAGGGGCTGGATCCTCAGGGAGAGCAAAATTGTGTCTGGGATGGTGCAGAGCCCTGTCTGTGCTGTCTTTCCTTTTACAAACCATTAGTTCTTTCTTTTTTAATATATATCGCTTATCTTCATATTTAATAACATACAAATAATACATTCTATAGATGTTAATTTGCTGTAGAAGAAACGATTACCAGCCTTTCATGTTTGCTTCTTTACTGATAACACCTGTGGTTTATATTAGTACAAGAATAAATAGTAGGTCAACTATGAAGTTAGCTCCTGACATGGGAATTATGAAATATTCCCTCCCCAGGTATTTATATTGTCCCTGCACAGTTAGCTGGAAGGATTTCTCCCAGTGGCTTGTGACTGGCTAAGATATTAAGGAACAAGGAAGCAAACCTCGAGGAGGGACACAGAGAGAGCATGGCCCTGGAGCCCGTGGAGATGGGGCAGTTACAGAAGCTGAGGATCTGAAGCAGGAGCCAACAGCACCAACTGCTTGGTGAAACTGTTCTATCCATGGGGAATCGCTCCATCCTGGAGACACAGCTCATCCCTCTCCGTGTTCACGCCCTCAGTACAGAGGGAACTTGGATCCCTTGAGCACGACACGAAGCTGTGGAGGAAGAGAGTTTGGGGAATCGCAGTTGCTACACCCAATAACCCACAGACTGGGGCATGAGAGAAGGCTTTCCTCCTTTTTTTCCCGAGGATCAAACCCCCCTCCCTCGAGGCAGAAGCCTCTGCTTGACCAGGAACGCCCCTGGTGCAGCCCTGTGCTCTGGGAGGTGCATTCACAATGAGATGTAAAGCGACATCCACCTGGATTTAACGCTGCCCGGGAGCCATCGGGATTCTGAGCAGCACTTGGACACGATCCAGAGGTGATGATTGTGCATTGCAGCCCTTAGAAACGTGTCCCAAGAACACAGCTCTCTCTCCTGCCCACCAGTAAGTAAAATATATCCCAGAGGCTTCTTTTGTTATACAGCAATCAGGTTCTCCAAATCCATTTGCTGGCTGCAGCACATCTCATTTCCCAGCTCCTTCCCCTTCCAGGGTGCTCACTGTGTCTGCCCAGCCCTAACAGCTGCACCTCAATCAAAAATCAGATCTTCCGTGGGCAAGGGAGGCTTCAGAGAGGAGGAGAAGACACAAAAACCAAAGACAAAAGAAAACCAAGCCTTTTGCTCCTGCCTTAAGTGAACACAACAAATCGGATCCAAGCACAGCTGGTCACGCTTCCCTGTGCTCCTTTCCACAAGTAATATTTGGATTAAACTAACTTGTATACATCCTATTATTTTCTTTCTTTCAAGTTCTTATCTGGATTTGGGGGAAAAAAGGGGGAAGAGGGGGATTTCTGACATTTGCAACCATGAGGAAGTGGCCATGGCATAGAACAACTGGACTCTGAATTTCTTAGGCTGTAAATACATTCCATAATTGAGTGCATGAGAAGGGAAGCTCAGGGCTGTGTGCGTCTGTGTGCACGGGCACACATGAACTTTCCTCTTGTCTGAGTTTTAAACTGCTCGAGGAAATCTTCAAAATGGGCAACAGCCACAAGGCAATCAGACAGACTGTCTGCAGCACAACGATTTAATTTGGTCCTGTTGCCCCTTCTGAAAAATGATGTCGACAGAAGATAAGGAGACAGAGAGTTTCAAATTGTTCTATCAGGACCAGTTGCCTGTTAGGAAGCGCATTCGAGGCAATTCCAGATTGCTCCGTTTTTTCCCAGGGTGATTGCCCATCAGGGGACTGCTTGGAGCTGAAGCAAAGCCTAAAATGGCTCACAGAGCAGGGAGAGGTGCTGTGGGTTGGTTCATATCCTGTACAACAGACCCTCCTGTGCATATTTCCCTTCCCTTGTTTTGCTGTTCCTTCTGCTTGCTGCTGAAGCTCTTGCTTCCTGAGAGTCTGTTTATTAATTGAAAATAACAAGAGCTTTTTCATTTTTATTTTCCAAGGCAGGCAATTCAAATAATCTCAGAAAATTGTTTCCCTATTCACTTAGGCTATATAGTAATGCAAGGCCAAATCTTGTCATTTACTAATGAGCTCAGATGGATTTAGTAAGGGAAGACTAAGAGATTGACATGGCTCTGGTTCACCCTCTTCCACACCACATGTGTTTTCCATAGGGAATGCCATCAGCCAGGGACAGGGGCACCTCAGTAGGGACCACGGGGTTAAGAACATTTCTCTCATAGATAAATAAAATCATTCTTTTCCAATGCATAACTCATGGTGGCCATTTTATTGTTTTGGTGTTATTTAGACATTCGTTTTTTATATTATTTATACATTGTTCATGTTAAAGAAAGTGGATCTGAGATAATCAGTGTGCAGTTCTGCATGTACTGGTATATTAGCACACAAACTGACGGCATTTGGAAGTGCCTGAGCCCTGGCACTTAACAAAGGGGTGATCCAAGGCATATTTTGTTGTTGTGAATGGCAAATTTGAGGAATGAGCTCTGAGGCTCAAAGTTTCCTGCCTGGTCAGCAGTGTCCCATTCACAAAACAAGAGGAACTGTGGTTCCACACTCAGGTTTGCTTTTAAGGATCTCGTGGCAATGGTTGAGTTTCTGGTCAGTACAGCAACTGAGACAGAGAACAGCTATTCAAGAAAGACTAAACTACAAGACATCCCCTCCCTGATTTAGGGCAGCCCTGTGTCCATCTCCCTGCCCAGAGCTGCTCCAGAGCCACTTAACCCACCCACAGAGCAGCGAGCGGGAGTGACATCAGCCCTTGGTCACCACTCCTCACTCCCAGATTTAGGGCAGTGAGAACAAGGCTCTCCTCACCTCCTCATCCCTGAAGTCCTCGAGCAATTCCCTGCTCTGCCAAGAGGCAGAGTGCTGAAGGTTGTTTTATGACTGAGCAGAGAGCACTGCCAGAATGAGGGAAGTGCAAAAGTGGCTGTCACAGACTCATGGACAAGAACATGATTAGGTCACCAACTCTGCCTTTCTCCAGAAGGCAACGTGGAATTTTATACAGCAAACTCTTCCTTGAGCCTAATAATTTGTGTTTGACAAAGACTTGCAGCAAGAAACTGAAGCCAGATGCACCCAGGTTGGAAGGGTGAGCCTGGCTGGCCACCAGGGCTCATGACTGAAAGATGGGCTGGATTCTCTGACTCTCATTGCTTCAAACTCTGTCTGAACGTCTCAAAGACTGACACTAACCAAACACAATCTGAAACAGGGTGAAGCTCTCCACAGCCTGTGCTACACAGGATGCCCTCTTTGACAAGAGGACCTCATTCTGCACCTTTCTCCACAAATATCACCAGAATAAGGCTCCCAAATCCCAATGCAATATCACCCAGCCACGACCATGGAGCAGCCCAGGGTCCGATCCTGCAGCTCACCAGCTCAATGGGCTCTTCTGCCATTGAATTCAATCCGGGCAGAAATGACATTAAGATTTTTTCCAGTTCAGATGTCAGCTATTAATTTGGATGATGGTTATTTGATTCCATGGAAAGTCAGTGGAATCAAGTTAAAAAGACAGAGATATATTCATATATCCTTAAACTGGGAGACACCGCAACTCACTGATAACCTAAATTAGATTGAGCTCGTGCTATCTCTAATTAGGATCTTTCACTATGAACAGGGAAAGAGGACAAAGTGGATTAGCAAAAGGAAACAGTACATACATTGCCTCAAAACAATAACCAGAAATGTTGACTTCCATCTCAGGATGTCACGCATGAAAACAAAACGTTTCAAAAAGTATTTCGCTAAGAAAAAAGGCTGAAACTGTTCAGAACTAGAGAGACTCACTGGAAATGTTGGTGACATTTATTAACTAATTAGCTAAATGACCTTTGCGTCATTTTTATACACAGTTTTCTTTCATAAATATTTCATGAATTACACGTAATTATTAGTAACATCAACTTTAGTGAATTAATTACTGCCAATTCCTATTAATAAAATGCATCTTGTAATAAATAATGTTAGTTTATTACGGAGTATTGGTCTCGGAGGTATTCACATCTGTCAGTTGCCTTCTACTTCAGGCTAAAAGAAAGGTAATCAAATAACTGTAATTATTGTACTAAATATATCACCGTTTGTTTAAAATGTCAATGGGAATGGATAAAGGCATTTGTAACAATCTGAACTATGTGCAGTGGTGTAAGTGCATGTGACAGAGCCCCATTTCCATCAGGACACGGGCCCGTGTGTCTGGGGCTGACAGACAGAAACGTCAACAAATGGTTACTCCTCTGATTTACTCACAGGGGCTCTGCCTGCAGGCCATTGGCTTAGAGATACTAATGAAGTCACAGGGAATTTAATCTGATGGCTGCTAATTAGCCACCGTGAAAGGAGTGTTGGACTTAGGCCAGTCCTGGCAGACAGGTTTCTGTGCGCTGACCGATGCTCCCACGACCGGCAGCGTCCGAGGCTGCTGGACACATCCCACAGCGGAGCAAAATCCAGCCTTGTCCACCTCCCTGCTCCTCACAGACAGCCCAGCCCGGCCTCAAAGGCTCACCTGGAGCAGGGCTGCTGCTTCCTGGAGGATGGACCCTTCTCCTGGAGGCTGGACCCTTCTCCAAACAGCTGCTCCCGGTCCCACATCTGGCAGGCACAAGGAGCAGCCACCCTGGCAGTCTGCTCAGCTCCACCTCGAGCCACACGGCACCAGCTGGGAGTTTGAGCCTATTGATCACCATTTCCACTCAGGAAAAGGGAATAATTCTCCACTATTATACTGCCCAAACCTGCTGGATGGACATATCTGAATGCCAGTATATTGGCAAGCAAGAGCAGCTCAATGTGGTGACATCAGCCAACCTTTGAGCCCTGGAATAAACCACAAATTATCATGACTTTTCAGGGTTTTATACTGAAGCTTCACAACATGGCATTATCTAATTATGGTGTAAAATGTATAATCTGAGCAATTGGAATAGACTGGGTTTCCTGTTCTCCACTCCCACCCACTTTTACTTTTTTCCTTCATCACATACAGAAATTCCTAGAGCAAAATAAATAGGTAGACTAAGAGATGAAAATGGAAAATCCAAACACTGGGGAGAAGTAGTATTTGAAAAACAGCAAATCAGGTGCTGATAAGCTCAGACTCCTGTATCAGCCTAACTTACCTTCACTCCTCTTCTGCTTCCCAGGTGCATCCCAGCGCCTAATAATATAAGCCTAATATTTTTTCCTTATTTAAATATGGGAGTGAACCAGTTGTGGAGCTGATCATTGTGTCCTGCACCACACCTGCTGCCTCAGAACAGCCCTGCACCCCAACAGTTGTGGCAGCATCTTGGAAAGGAGCTGGAATTCCTTTAGCAGAGCTCAGGGAACGTGGATCAGCACAGCTGAGCCGGGCACTCTCTCCACTAGGAGCTTTTTGTTGTTCTTGTTTCAAGGGAAAATTGCATATATTAGGCAGGCTTTGAAGTTCCTACCAGACTGAGGCAGCTGGAAGACATGAGCAGAACATTATTGTTGATTTTAAAGATGAGGGATGTGTTGACCTGCTCAGGGCTATCCAGGAGCTTTGGCTTTCAGAAACTTAGAGACACTTAATGAGAGTGGATTTCTGCAGCTTTCTTGATAACAGGACCACAGATCTCCACCAGGACTTCCCAACTTTTGTTGTTGCAAAACCATTTGATTTTAACATCCTGCCTTCCTATAATATTGAGGAGGTTTTGCCCCAAGCTGGCACCCATAAAGCAGCAGGTTCCCCCTTTTTAGCAGGTCAGAGTATTTGCTTTGAGTTGCAGCAGGCTGGAGGTAACCAGTCCTGGCCAGAGAGTTTTAAATCATGTAACAGGAATGTACCAAACTTGTTCCTTTTAGCTGGCAACCTCACTAGGGCATTATCTTAATGCTCAAATTTCATTCATTCCCTGTTCTTTGATGTAGTCTTCCTCTAGATTTATACACTGAGCTGCAGACAAGAAAATGAGATTTTACCACTGCCTGGTAAGGAATTTTTTCAGGAGCTCCTTTAATTTCCCCGCACATTGTAGGATAGCACACTGCAAAATTGAGAGGCACATTTCTGAAAGTTTGAGGGAAAGAAGCAGGAAGAAAATGGAGAAAATCTAGCTTAACGACTCTTTCAATTTTGAAAATTGCAATTTGACAGCAATCCTGTGGGCTGGGAAATAAACGTTCATGCCTTTGCCTCTATAGTCATTTGATTGATGTCAAATTGCTTAAGATGAAATAAAGAGTGAGATGCAGTCATATTTTTCCAGCTTCTTTCTATAGAATTGGGGTCACAGTATTTGGGATCAAAAAGTTATTTATGACATTTATTTTCTACCGCTGATTGCACTTTAGCCTCTCAAAATCTTGGTTTTATCATGAAGATGTGCCTTTATATTTAGAACTTTGCAGCACTGTGGTTTCTCAGACAGGAAAAGTGCTTTGCTGAAAAAGGAGCCCACCAGTTTCAAGACTTAATCCTTTGATCAGTACGGATTGGGATGCTGACCCTACAAAACCCTGGAATTAACATATTTTAAAGCATGTAAATAGTCTCACCAGCTTCAAAGGGTATGAGTGCAAAATACTGACATATAGGAACACAAAGGTTCTTCCACGGCCTTCTCTTCCAAATGTGCCATTGCCAAGATGAGCAGGGCAAGTCTTCCCAACTGGCTGCCAAAATGTCTCTTCCCAAGAGAGGAAACAAGAAAATCACACAAGACTTCGATAACAAACATCACCTTCCCTTCTCCCATTCCCTCTCCAGCCACTCCTGCTGGACAATAAGGCTTTCCCCCCATACCACTGGATTTTGATTTTGGTTTATCTCCTCCTGCAAGGTGAAGGCACAGAGCAGATGTATTTTGCACAAACAGCTGTTATTTAACAATACTGGAAATAGCAGAGCCTTGTGCCTTCCTCACTTAGACCAAAAATCTGGCTTTTAGAGAGCTCAAGGTAGGTGAGATAAATCCATCCCTGCATTTCCTATAAGAATTACACAATTAAATGGCTTTTTAAAACGGCAGTTCAACTCCTAGTGCAGAGATCACACTTATACAATTTGGTTCCCAGATGTTATTCCATTCATCATTTTTACAGTATTTTGAAATTTAAAACAAAACAGACCAAAAAAAAGCAGGCAAGAATCACCACATCAGAATAATGGGAAGGAAATGACACTGACAAAATGTAGGAAACTAAGAGTAATTAAAATCACTGTTGATTTCATTTTTACTGAAGTTAAATGCTGCTTTAATGTTGTTAACTTTATGTATCCTACAGCTTTTCATTCATTCCAATGCCCTAAATGTTATACTGTGCAAGAAATTTGAGAAAGAACAGTCATCCAGAACTGAAAACAAAAAGCCCCCCAGCATTTAATATTACAACGTGCATAAAAATAAATTTAATTAGTCACCAAGGAGGGGGGAAGTGTTACTAAAACTTTATAAAGATAATTACCTGATCTAAAAAGCAACTAACAAGGCCATTCTGTATTGGATATTATGCAGGAAAAAAAATTAAACCTATGTTGCTGCTTCAATACCATCTAATACTAGGAATTGGCAGAAAAACATCTATTCTATGAATAATAGCTCAACAGTCCCAAAGGACATCAATACATGAATAAGGAAAAGAAAAAAAATCTCAAGCCTTTCCAAAATGGTGCTAATGCTCCACTGAAACTTAATTTTATAATTTACTGGCAGTCAAGATGGCAGGAAATAAAATAATTTGCTATATATTCTGCACAACAAACCCCCTGCTTTTCCTGGGAAGGGTAATTATCCCTAAAAAAAAAAAAAAAAAAAAAAAAAAAAAAAAAAAAAAAGAAAAAATACGACATCTCATATTAAGCTAAAGTCTCATCAAGAAGAGAAAGAGTGCCTCATTACATGTAATTACCAGGGAATTAGAAACATCATTTAACTAAATGAGCGAATAATGCTCAGGATATTGAAGAAACTTGCCTGCACTTCTGCAGAGCACTCTAAGTCCCATTACAAAAATTGCACCTCTTTAATGGAATAATTTTAGGCCTTGTCTGCCTTGCTTTAAAAATAAAGAGCCTCAGAGAGGCAGAAAGAGGCTGAAACTACCATAAACAACTGTTGAAAAGAGCTGCAGAGTAGGAGTAGTCTCTACTGGATACCATGATTTAAAATGACTCATAATCTAACATAATCATGAAAATTAAACCTAAGGACTTGGTGGGAGGATGGGAGAGAGGGAGGGAAACGAATTACCCTTTTTTAATTGTACTTACTCTAGACTACAATGTATTGATAATTATACATTCTAGATAACGGGTGAAAGATTTTAGGTTAAAGGTAAATCTTATAGAAAGGGATGAAAGGCTGCTGTATTAGAAGCTAAAAAAAAAATTAAGCAGACCTGCTGTAGATACTGTCCTGCAATGCAATTTTTTTCTAATAGTAAGGAGTTACTGGGGGAGTTAATAATGGCCATGAAAATGCATTGCATGCAAATGACAGAAACCACAGCCTCTATTTTAAGAATTTAAAATCTTAAATAAAAATTTCGCTGTCTGTAAAGGTGATTCCGATGCCGTAGCTACAAGTAAAATCTGGAAAACCTTATTTACCACCATTTTGATGCGAAGGCTGATCCTGTGCCAAGAGAAACAAGGTTTTCCTCACTGAGTTTAGCCAGAGGAATTGTCTCTCAGCCTTATAGCAAGGCAGTAAATTGAAATTAAATTCAACTCCCTGGAGTTGAAAAGGTTTTGGTCAGGGTTGGAATCCTGGTTCCACAGCACTCCAGGAGGAGCTAAATAACTGAAGTGATGTTACAACAAAGTCCCACCTAAATGTCTTCAAGTTGATGCACAGGAAAAGCACCACTTTATTTTTTCCCTCTTTTCAATAAAACATCCTTAGAGAAATGAAAAATGCAGAGAAATAAAACAAGAAACAAGGGGATACATGTAATACATCAGCTGAAACATGTGTGCTTCCTCTATTAACATTTCCATCCTTCATTTCCTTCTCTCCACACAAACAAAATCCCTCACTATAGAGATTCCAGGCAAACAAGGGTTTGTTTTTTTTTTTCTTTACAGTAACCAGTTCCACAGCAGAGCAAGCTGTTAGCAAAACAAATACTGAAATAAGAGGAAGAAAAGGGCACTAGAGCCCCAAAGTGTTGAATTTGGACATCTCCACTGGGTAAAGCAGGATAGCAGAAAATTGATGATTTTTGCTGCTTTTGAGATCATAAACATTTCAGACTGTTCACATAGGCTTGGTTTGCAATCAGAACTGAAAAAAGCCTGTTTGTTTGGGGATTTTTTTGTTCTAGCTTGGGATTTTGATGGTGATTTAGAAGATACTCCAGAAAATGGCTTGTAAAAAGGTGATGGTTTTATTCAACATCTTGACATGTCTGCCGCTTAGAAGTCATATTTGAATTATTTCTGATCATAGGAGGAGAAGATGAAATGTTCAATATTTAAACAAAAATTACCAGTGAGGAGGGGAGGTGAGGGTAAACAGAATTATTTGGAAACCGGTGAAATTTCCAGAACATGAAAAAAATAAGCACTCACAAGAGGAGGGACGAAATTGGTTAATAAGCAGCACTAAGGTCATTTGATGCCAAAACAAAAGCAGGAGTGGGACCCTGTGCCTTTGGGATGATGCAGCTTGTAGGAAACTCCTGGATGCTGGAAGAGGAACCAGCACCCCTGCAACCTGCTGGAGATGAATCCTGGCATTGCCAAAGGCTCCACAACCTCAGCCGATGCTGATGGAAAATCCAGGGGTTTATCCCATACTTGGACACTCCAAACAACTGCCCAAAGAGGTTCAATCCTGCACAAGGCTGATCAGGATATTGTGTATCATGGATACTTCAGCTAAAGGATTGTTCTGACCAAGTAATTGAAGAAGGGTCCTGGAGGGTCTTTAACCTTAATTGATTTTTTTTATTCCAGTTCCCTACGGAAATGAGATTGGTGCAGTGAAATTGTCTCTGTGTGTCTGCCCTGTCCCCTTCCCCTCTCATCCCCCTAATAACTTGGGAACTGAGAGACCAATTACAACTGGGCTTGAGAGAGGAAGGAGGGCTCCAAGCTATCAAATTCCTGCATCCCTCATGAAAGCAGGCAGCCAAGCAGAGGAGACAGCCTTTAATAAAGTGCCCAGGAAATCTACCTGGGAAAAGTTATTGTGGGAGAGTTTAAGTGAAAACTTGATTTCTCGAGAAAGAACAACCAAAAGACCCAACTATGTACAAAATTCGGCAATTCATTGAATTACTTGTTCCTTATGTAGATAAATCGAGTTTTTTAAGGACAATCTCAAGACCAATATAAGAAAGACAACACAAGTGGAGATCAGGAAAGAAATATGACTTTATTTGCATTTGCCTCCATACTGATTTCCACCTCCATCAAAAAATACATCATTCCAAATATTTCCATCCCCGCCCCATCCTTACAAATCTCGCTTCTAACCCCATTATCTGCCTAATTAAATTTAGGGTGTATCAAACTGTTAGGGCCATCTTTCGGGAGACTGCACGCTTTAATCACAATTACGTGCTGCATATTTCATGATATATATCTTTTGCGTATAATTAGGAATAAAAAATGTAATCCCAAAAAGATGGTTAATAATTTAAATCCCGAGGATTTGATTAAAAGCATCTGAGGGTTGCAGATGACAAGGAAAGAACAGTGGCTCCATTATAACCAAGGGAAAGAATCAAGGATTTCAGCACTTTTATTTTTCACATGAAGCACTATGATGTTAAAAACAAATAAAGAGGAACAGAGAAATAATTTGGCCCTGATATATTCCTGCCACTTAATCTATGGTATAGGGCTGAGGATTTTGCACATAAATCCAGATGTTTCATTTGAAAAGTTTATCTACAAATATTTCTTCAAATGTTCCCTTCCAAAATCTCATTAGCAGAAATTGAATGTCCTCTGCTGGAAACAGGGCACTTATCTCACTGCTCAGGCAGCACCACCTTCCACAGCCCATGTGTCTGCAGGCCTCTGCAGAAAGCCTTCACGTGAAGAATCAAACAATCTGAACATTAAAAATACAGGAGGAAGAGAAACAGCCAGAGTCATGTTCTCCAAACATGTCATTTACAAATTCAGAAGGTATTTATATTTATTACAGTCTGTGTCACCAGCTGACATCTTTAAATGAAACAGAGGATAGCAGGGATTATCACCAGCAAGTGAAAAATTAAAAACAGGGACTAGATATATTGAAGCAAACTGGCACTGGGAACAGGGAGGCCATTCCCTACGTGTTTGCTTCCAGGGAAAACATACCTGCAGCTTCTCCACAGCTTGGGAGCAGGGATGAGCATCCTGCAACCCACATATGTTCACATGCAGCACTGCAGCTCCCCAGCAGAACATGAAATGTCTGTGTGGGACAAGAAAACTGATTCATCAATAAGAGGCATCAGAAAACAAGGGTGTGAGACAGGGTAAATTACACATATATATATATTTTAATTTTTTTTCTTGATGTCTCCACTGTTTTGTGTGCTGCACAGGCTACAGCTGTGCCATTTTTTTCTTTTAGCTTTACAAAACAAATTCTCTACTTAATACTTCTTGATGGTCTTTGATTTGCAGGACCTGAATTATAATCTTTTTCTGCCTAGATAATACTATGTAGAAGCACAATGGCACATTTCATTGTTGTTTTCAAAAGCACAACCTCTAAAAATGCTTGTATTTTCTACTTTCTTCCTGTCACATCTCTTCCCTCACTAAAGCAGTGAGGAAAGGCAATCTTTGCTTCTACTGGAATCTCTCTTGCCACGTAGCACTACTAAATATCAATAGTGTATACTGGATCATTGTATAAGAAGAAATTGCATTTTAAAAGATACACTTAACTTTTTTTTACCAATTTGGTCTCGTTTACCTTTTACACAGAAGCACTGGCTGTCGGCTTGACCAAAAAATTACATCACAGGACTAAAAAAGATTAACTGAAATAACTCCCCCCAGTAAGTCTACAGCAGAGGCAAAAAATTAAACCAATTACGTGCACTAGGAATCAAGACATCTGTTCAAGTCCTGCCTTTGCTCTGTGACAAGGAAATTCACTTCTTCATTCTGTGCCTTTGTTGACATCTGTGGAACGAGAATATTTCTTTCTCTCTCCACCTTTGTCTGCCTTATCTATTTCGGGAACAAATTCCCAGGCCAGAATCACCTCTGACAATGCCCCCGTGCAGAGCCGAGAATGAGGCAATCGCTGCCTTTGTGGCGTTGTTGTGGCTGCGGAGCGGAGGCGCTTTGCAGCGAACACAAGCAGGGAAAAGCAACCCTTGCTTAGTTTAATTATCGGGAAATCTTCGGCATAAGTGAATAAATCGTTGCTTTGTTTGTACTTGAGGCTACCTTGCTCTGTTTTTTCCCAAAAGAGAATATAGGGGGGTTCTGCAAGTGGGGAATAGATTAAAACGTACAACCGCTGCTGTGCTGGGTTGTTTAGTGCTGCTGATGGTGAAGCTGGATGCAAGCTTAAAGTTATTGTAAGAGTGATGTAAACAAAGTATTTATATAGCAAATAAAATTCAGCTACTCTTGATTAGCCCTCATTCGGAAAGTAACCCTAATACAGAATTAACCTAAGTTCAGAAATGCCTACAAAATGAATACATACATGAAGTGTGATCAGAGAATCACAGAATGGGTTTGGGCTGGAAGGGTTTTTAAAGGTCATCCGATTCCAACCCCCTCCTATGGGCAGGGACACCTTCCACTAGCCCAGGGTGCTCCAAGCCCCATCCAGCCTGGCCTTGGACACTTCCAGGGCTGGGGCAGCCACAGCTTCTCTGGGCAACCTCAGGCTCTCACCACCCTCACAGGGAAGAATTCCTTTCCAGCATCCCATCTAACCCTGTCCTCTGGCAATTTAAAGCAAATCCCCCTTGTCTTGTCACTCCATGTCCTTGTCCAAAGTCCCTCTCCAGCCTTCCTGTCAGCCCCCCTTAGTTAGTGGAAGGTGCCATAAGAGCTGCAGAGCTTTCCCCCAGGTGCTGCTCCCCAGCTCCTGCCGGCTCTGGGAGCCCAGGTCCCACTGACAGGGGAAACTGGAGAGCAGAACAACCACAAGTACAATCAGTACTGCCTCATCTTTCCTGCCCAAAGACGGAACCAGTCAAAACTCCACCACTGCTGGCAGACACTGGTCTAACCTGTGCTTGAGAAATTCCACAGACGAAGATGCTGCAGCTTCCCCAGGCCATTTATTCCTGGACTTCACCATCCTTACACTCAGAAAGTTTTTCCTAATGTCTACACTAATCTCTGCTGCAATTTCAGCTCATTATGCCTCGTCCCAGTGGACATGGAGAACAGTTTATTCCCTTCCACTTTGCAGGTAATCATGGGAGGCTCTGAAGACCTATTTACCTCCCCCATGTTGCTATCACACATTCATATGTGCTTTTCATGCTATAGGAAAATGTCTGATACAGTGAAAAACTGTACATACAGCCCTAGGAAAAAAGACATTTCACAGAGAGTGCCTTAGCATACCAGTTATAAGAATATCTGGGCGAGTCCCGTATTTGACTCTTCATTTCTAAATTCTACGTGTCTAAAAGCATTTGAAACAAAGAATCCTTTGACACCTTTCAGAGCAAATGTCACATTGCTGGAGGAGCACAAGTTATATCAGTTGCATATCGACTAAGGAATTACTGCCTTTGTGGTTATGATTATACTGAACAACATGAGAGCAGCTAATGGGGTAATCACCAGAGCAGATGTCTGCTAGCCCAAAGAAATGATGGCTTCTGCTCCACCCCACTGATGGGGCACCTGTCATTTAGGCCAAATTTGCCAGATAGTAGAAACACCCAGTTTTTGGGCACCCATCTCACCAGATGCACCAGTGGAATTACTGCTGAACTTGTGACTGGTGAGTATGTGACTCCAACTACAGAAAATCTGTCATTTTCAAGGCAGTACAAATTACTGGACACCTACAAAAGCGTGAGGCAGTTAAGGAAGATGGAGCTGGCAATACCTACACAGCTTTGTAAAGTCACTCTCAACGGCATCACTTCAGGGTTTATGGGGGGCTCAGAGCAGGGACTGGTTTTGCTTGGGAAAACAGCCACCTAAAGAACACATTTTTTAATATATATTTATTATAATTGCAGCAGCACCAGCACGAAGCATCCCATCTGAGCTGCAGCAGAGCTCCAGACCTGCATGCAGTAAGCACACACTGATTATCCTGAAGCACCAGCCAACAGAAAGAAGTACTTACCAGCTTGCTTTTGTGACATTCAGGGCACAGATGCCACTTGGCTTCTAATACCAGTGTTATGAGGCTCTTGTGAGAGACAACCCTGGATATTCACTCCTGCCAGCAGTCAGTGGTGATTGATGACTCTATTACAATGATGGCTGTGGCTCCATGTTTTCTCCACGGCCCTCAACACCAGCCAAAAAAGCAGGGACTTAAGGAGCTTTTTTAGATCTCAAGTCCTCTATCAAGAGTCAGTGTATCTTTTGTTCAGCTGCTTGTTATAGAAGTCAGAAAAGGCTTGTTTCATGATTTCTCCAGCTCATGAACCTCTGCCTTGACCTGCATTTCTAGGAGAGTGCTAATAAAAGGGAGATTAATCTTGTAAAAGAAGGATCTGTGTGTCAACTGCACATTGTGATATTCGTACCCAACACATGGACACAGCTGTAGCCCTGACCAACTAACACTCATTTTCTCCACTATGCCTTGTGGTCTCACTATTTTCTACAGACTCTTTTTTGCTTCAAGAATTTACATAAATAACTGACACACTACATGGAATTCTCCTATGGTGTTTAAGCCAAAACAGAACTAAGAAGTCAAAATAATTCCCTCCTACGTATCCTGGGCTTTGTTCACTGAAACATGCAGATCTCAGCACATCAACAAGTTTTTCTCCAATACTTACCAGTGAAAAGTTGCTCAGAAGGCATCATTTCCAAGTTACACTTCCTTTGTTAAAGTATCTGAAGTATTCCAAAGTATCTGAAATTAGCTCTAATTCTCTGTTTTCCCTTATGTTCTCTAGCTCTTATTTCACTTTGTTCCCCACAGCTCTACATCTGTGAGTCCCCACTCCATCCTCTCTCCATTTCCCATGTTCCTTTCTCCACATCATCACCTTTTCCTTAGTCCCAGCCTAATTCTGCCTTCACACATTTTTTATTTGGACACATCCTCACTTCAGGTCTCTTTTTTCCACAAGCTTATTATTGCTTTGCTGGTCACTCTCACCAAAACCTTTAGCTCCCGTGATTGGGCCCCAGACCCTCTTCACCAAAGCACTCCTCAAAAAATAATAAAAACCCCAAACACCAAGATGTCATCCCTTCCCAAGCAGGCACCAAAAATTCAACCTCAGCCCAACATCAGCCATGTAACCCTCAATGCAAAAAAAGCCAATTAAAACTGCAACAGGCTGGATGACACTGTGGTGAGGGCATTATTCATACTTCACTCAGGAAGATCTTTATTTTTCCCAAACCTATCAAAACCAGTTTTTATCATCCAAGAAACCACATCTAGCTCATGACAAACTACAAAGTGTCCCATTTACCATGTCTACCTGTAACAGCTCAAGTTTGTCAGATTTCTGCACACACAGAGCTGTTTCCTCTCCATCACCACCTTCTCTGGAATGACCTGTTACCATTCCTGTTGTCAGCAAGTTTATTTTCCTACAGGTAATAAAGTGCTCCCACTGGCTACACAGGCACTGACAGAAGAGAAGAAGTTGGAAGCAAAGCACAAATCCAATCACCAATCCAAAATACCCACACCTCAATCATCTTGGACAAGCCTCCATTTTTTGCTGTTCCTCCTTATTATTCACTATAAAATGAATATTAAAGTATTAAGTACTTCTCAAACACTTGATACAAGTTACCAAGAGAGCAGCCTGAGTCTGCTCTAAGAGTTGGGTGAGACAGCTTTTAGAGGTAATACTCATCAGAAAACATTTCTTTTTATTTCCCAGTTCATCTCATTGGAAAAAGATAAAAGGGTTCAGAAATTTTCCATCAGGAAGATCCAGAACTCAAGAACTCCTGTAATTGAAGGGTTTGGTCTCGACATTTGTTTCACAATCAGTAAAGGCTGCTACACAAAGTCTTTGTTTTAAAAAAACTATGGATATTTATTGAACAAATATGAAAGCAGTGAAAGTTTTCAGAATCAGGTACTACAAAATGTGTAAGTTTTTATAAAGGTTACCTACAGGACTGAATTAATTCAGCTCCAGACAGAAGATAAAGAAAACAGTATCACTAACATTATAAGCAGGCAAGTAATGACAGATTAAGACAAACTACAATAAACAAACAAATATTTCTTAGTTAAAAACAACATGAGTACAAAGATTGTTCTTCTCACTTCTGTTGTTTTAGTGGAGCCTTGCTAGGAGCAGGTGAGCATCTCTTGTGGAGAAGTATCTCCAGTAGTCTAAGTAGACCTGGAATAAATAAACTCTATTTTAGCAAGAATATTTAGGGGAATCATAAGCAGGTAGAATATTCACCATCCCATAAAAGCAGAAACTTGTAGAAAGCCAGCTTTCACTTGTATCAAGGTACAAAATATAATAATTTAGTGATGAAAAAGCTGATCTTGCCAAGTCTTCTTTATGTACTATGGCACCATGTTGATGCACTAAGAATGCATTGTGCAGAAACACTGACTCAAATTAATATGCAAAAAAGATCACTATGAAACTACCATTAGTCTTCTGTCCTAAGTAACTTATTTTTAGCATAAACCAGAGATGACTCACACTACTGCAACACTAAAATATACCCATCATTCTTAGTGCCCTAAGGTTGGCACAAGCAACTTGTAAATGTCAGAAAAGCATATAAACCTCGTTAATGTTTTCAGAAATTCATTTAAAGATAGAAACAGGTCCAAAAAGATGCCTGTCTAAATGCATTGCAATTACGTTACAATTATTTTCCAAATGCACAGATATGCTCTGTCTTTTCTCAGCTCATTACTGACTCAAACAATTTGCCCTTCTGGGATCAATTGTTTGCTAATAAATAATTGTTTACAGTCACAAAATGATATTAAGGAGTATTCTTATTAGTTTTCCTTCTACAGCCTAATAAGATTCAAAACTAGCTGATTCCCAAGAGTCTAACCTTAACCTTGCTGTGTTTAACAGCCCAGGAAATGATGAACCATCTGTTTCAGAAAATAATGGAGGGCCAAGAGGAAATATTGTTTAATTGTAGATTAACCTCCTTGGACGGCAGAATGAGGCATCTACAGAATTAGCAACCCTAACTAGCAATGGAAAAAAAAAACTGAAAGCAGCTCTTACTTTCAGAAAACCAACAGCAGAAAGTATTCTTTTATCAACTTTAAAAAACAGAACAAAACCAAAACAACTCATAAATGTATGTAACATGTACAACCTGATTTTAAAAATAAATTTGAATTATCATATTTGGGTTTTTTGCGCTTGAGGAACTCACAGAACTACATACTAAAATAGTTCTGGCTTTATTTTTTTATGGGTATCAAAATTATTTTAAGTGAGAGATGTGGAAGTTAAAGAATAATAAATATCTCCATAGGTATAAAATGGCTGCTCCAACGCAATAGACAAATCATTTAAGGGAGTGCAGGGAAAGGTCTTTAAACTCCAGAACTCTGATCATTTATGTGTCTGTTTTCATAGCCACTTTTAATAATGGAGACAACCTGATAAGGTGTAAGACAGATCGAGTACTAGAAGACAAAAAAAAACCAGCAGTGATAAAGCACAGGAATTTGAAAATAAAGCCAACTGCTCCTGTGCTAACATCATTAAGAACAGCACAATTCTGCACTGGGATAGCAATTTTTCTATGTAACATTCATGCCAAAGCGAGTTTAGCAGGAATTTTTACCTCCATCAATCAGTTTGCCTCGTTTTGACAGCAACAATGACAGAGAAGTGTGGTATCAGAGGGCTGCACCAAACGCCAGCACACAGGAACTGAGAGAGCCTTTCCTTGATTTTACACAACCTTTCCAGAACAGTGTCTAAATTCACTGCTCACTGTGACAGCTGGCTGCACACTCAGTGTGAAAGATTTCATTCAATCCAAGTTTTAAATATCCAAACACGGTAACATTTACTCAAATAAATTATTCTTGAATTCTTCACTTAATTCTTGAAGCAATGAGCCTGCAATAACTCTACAGCTTCATATAATAGCACCTATTGAAAGAGGATAAGAGTTTGACATTCTTCTCCCACTAAACAAGCAGGCACAATTTTATCCATCGGCCGTCTATCAACCTACGGATATTGAAAGCTTGGGCTGAGGAGATAACATCAAACCCAGCCCTACTGTCAAGCTGCACTATCTCCTGCCATCAATAATGCTATTCATGAATTTAGGAAAATTAATAAATCTTGGGGTGGCTGCTCAGGGAGCCTCAGGTGAAGCACACACTCACTTGGGCTTTGTTTCTGCGTCTGTCACTTGGCGGATGTAGATGCCATCTTCGGGGTGCTCGATGTCGTCCATTTCGTACATGTAGGAAGAAGCTATTGCCAGGGTGGTTCCATCGTTGCTGAAGGCCAGGGATGCAATGCTGGTGGGATACCGATGGAATTGGCACAGCCTCTTCTTGTTGAACGGATCCCAGATATTCACAAATCCGTCGGAACCGCCTGAAAAGCGGTTTAAAAAAAAAAAAAAGTTTGTAAGTTGTAATTAAGGAAAAAAAAAGAAAGACTGAGGAGATGCAGCACAGGAAAAAAAAGAAAGAAAAGGGAAAACTACTCATAATTACTTTGTCAGGAAAAACACAGGGTTGATTCATTCAGTAAAGAGTACAATGAGCATCTCCCAAAGTCCCTGTTAAAGCAGTTAACTGGAGAAAAGACTGCAATACAATTGTATCTCATAGCCCTCTAAATTCTAAGAAAGTGGTAAGGCAGAAAAAAACTTTCTAAGAGAGATTCTCATTGCATCATACTCTTAAGCTGACAGTGAGACTCGTGATTACCTCTGCAGGTCCAAACACAAGCTTGTGTTTGGGGGAAAAAATACTAAGAATTATCACTACATCAAATAATTTTAAAACCCCTGCTCATGCATTTTAAATGCTTAAAAACTCAGGACACAAGAAGTAAAGGCTGATCTGTTTACATCAAAACTAAAGGAACTGATGCAAGTGTTACAAAGAATTGAGTATCTACCTGTGGCAAACGTGTTGTGGACATTATGGAAAGAAATGGCATTAACTGGATAAATCTGCTCAATGTTATTTTCCTTCAAACGGTGACATTTGAATGCGTATTTCTTCTTCTGGATTTCTGGGCTTGGATCCAAATATTCCACGGCAACACGACCTTCAATAGAACTTAAAACATAACCCTAACAAAAAAAAAAAAATGGAGATACACATTTTAAAGTTTACAGCTGGAGAAAAGACTGCAGTACAATTTTATCTCATAGCCCTCTAAATTCCAGGAAAGTGGTAAGGCAGAAAAAAGCTTTCTACGAGAGATTCTCATTGCATCATAGTTTTAAGCTGACAGTGAGACCAGTAATTACCTCTGCAGGTCCAAACACAAGCTTGTATTTGGGAAAAAAAATTTTAAGGGTTAAGAACCCCTTGTATTTGCTCACCTACCCCCCAGGGCCTAAATATCTGAAACATTAGAGATTCTCACAGGACTATTTAGTTTCAGAATTACATTACAATAAAACTAGTTCAGAGCTTTATACTAACAACTAAACACTCAAGCTGAAATAGTATTTTCAGTGAAACTTGATTACAAGTTGTGCTCACTTATCCAGTTAATTACAGTCCTGACTCAGAGCAACCTGAGAAGCTTTTATTATCACTTCTGAGTTAAGTCCATAATAGATCTTTTCAGAAATAGGATTGCAATGATATCTAGCTATAGCAAGGCTCTTTAAAATCCATAACACAATACAATCTGGAAGATCAGCTTGTTTTACTATAACTAGAACTGAAAATGGACAAAGCATTCATGCCAGTTCAAGAACAAGTAACTAGGTCTTGCAATTCCTCTACTATCACTCTGTACATGGGAAAATTCCCTTACAAATTAGTTTGGCAGAGAAAGCCAATCTTCTTGCTTTCCTTGAAAAAGAAATACCACAGACACACCACGTTAACTTGCACAGAACAGCTGCAGGAGCACCTGAATTGTACAATTCCCCCTGGATAATGGATCAGGGGTTCTTCAGTGCATGCCAAGACTCAGAGATAAAAAAGAAATAAAAATATACAAATGACATTCACACAGTTTTAATCCTGCCCCTGATCACAGACTGTTCAAGAACCAGGCCTACAATGCATAAAAGCTGCTGAGGAACCACCAATTCGGGTTCTCTCTCTTCTACTGCAACTGGAGGGGGGGTATTTTTTAACTATATGTCAGCATTGTGATTCATTAAATAAGTTATTTCTAAAAAGGGAGACGAATCTGAGAAAAAAATGGCAACATAATATGCTGGTAAGTCAGTGGCAAACATTGCTAAGCTGCACTAAAAAGAATTAATGTACAACAGGAAGCCTCCCCACTCCCAGAGTTTGATTACAAAACTTGGAAGACCAGAGATTTTCAAAAGTGAAAGATCCATGGAACTTGAAAAATAAACTCCCATCAAAAAACAAACTTGAACATAAACCACCATTTTCCCAGAGAATATTCAGCAGAAATGTGATTGCTGCCATGGCTCCCATACCTGTTTGTTGGGGAATGCCCTGATGCAGCGGGTCTGGTATTTCAGACTGGATTCCCTTCGCTGCTGAACGTATCCCATGTTCCTCAAATCCCACACCAGCACCCTCCGACCCGCTGTGCCCACGATCAGTCTGTCTCCAGACACAGACAGGGTGTAGACCTTTCAAAAAAAAATATTTACAACATTTAACACTGATTAGCCTGAAAATCAACTGCTCTTTGTACACAACAAACTGTCAACAATGAGCACTAACAGAACTGGTGACATCTCCCATAGAGTCCACAGCAACAGAATTCCCTTTAATTGAGAACTCAAATTTGGGATAAACAGCTGTAATGTGCAGCTGGTTAGTGACAACACACTGACATAGCATTTCAAAAGATCAAAAACTATTCCAAGCATTAAATTTACTGAATTCAATGGCAAAAGGAAAACCTACACAAAGGAACAGGAGGGGAAGGACATGGATATTGGAATTCATCCCTGCTTGGTATGCACAGTTTGCATTCCCACTGTCAGTTCATGATCCTGCAGTTTAGTCCTACAATACCACATCACACATTTTCTTCTCTGTTTTCCTCCAGCAAGTATTTTTCTTTATAAACTGAATATTATGAGTTGATCTTCATGTTATTAAAACAAAATAAATTTCCAAGAAATCATTACAATAAAAACACTGTACTTTGTATACTTTAATAAAACTAAGTGAAATTGAAGAAAGCAATATGCTTGACATATTAAAAAAAAAAAGAAGAAAAAAAAAAGACTATGGCTTGGAATTTCAACTCTCCTCCAAAAATTGGCTCAGAGGTTCTAATTTTGGCTTATCAAATTTCGCATTGAAAACATTCAGTGTATGAATTGTTATTCCAAATATTACTTGGGATGCAGTTGATGTGGTAATATGTTCCAAAAAAAAAAAAAAAAAAGGAAAGAGATTTAGTCAAAAAACACTGTGCTATGGAATGAATTCCAAGTTGCAAGTTGTTGATACACAAGCTGTATGGAATGCAGCTACCTAGAGTTGTCACTGAGCTGCTAACAAGAGCAAACTATGGGAATGAGCTTTTTCCAAAGGATCTAATGCAGCCAAGTACATAGGAAACAGATATTGGATATTTCTCAGATCAGGAATTAAAAGTGTAAGAGATCTGGCGTTTTGCCAGAAGGAATCAATTTACTTTTGGCACGTGCTTGTACGACCTCACTCATCTGGTTTCACTTTCTGGTTCTCTGATGAAGCTCAACAAAACTATTTGGTTCTGGTAAGACTGCACTCAAATATCAGACACAACAACTTTTCTCTTCTTTTGCTACAGATGTTTTTCCAAAAAGTTAATTTCTAATAAAAATATATGTATACATATAGATAAAAAAGCTTCCTTTAACCAATCCTCATCCATTCAGCATGCATTCTCCTCTAAAATGTGATCACTGAACTTTCCTCTTAAGACTGAGACCTTAAGATGGGCAAAGTCTTAAATGTTCACATAGGAGATGCCCAAAATTTATGATGATCCCAATTACACCTAAAAAGGGTAAGAAAACTTTGAGCCAACAGTAGTTACACATTTTAACAAGACCGTTTTTCAAATCTCTCTCTGTTATTGATGTAAAAATTGGTCCAGAAATATTCATAAACAGTATATAAAATGTGTTTGGATACATATAGGGAAACAAAGGCATAAAGAACATTAAATATCTTAAATCTTCTTCACAAACTGATGTCACACCTGTACAGTGAGTGTTCTTTCTACACCACACAACCATAAATCAAATGAAACCGTTGTCATGCAGTGGAGTAGGTGTACACATTCATCAAAGGCAGCATTAAAAAAATGACATAATGAACCCTGCTGAACCAATAAGCAACTTGATTCACTGTGGCTGTCCATTATATGATATTCTGTCAGCAATTTATCACAGTTCTTTACATGCTACATACATCTATAAATCAAAACTAGAAATAATGCAATTACTTTATTCTGAACAAAGGTCTCGCCAGAAGTAGATTCAGCTCTGCTGGAACAAAAGTAAGAGCTATTTAGGGGCAAAGGGAAGGTAATGATGGCTCATAATTAGGACTTGACAATAGGATGTCACAGTGCTAAATGAAATTTTAAAAAGGTACAGGCAAGAAAATACTCATATGTAAAATTATCCAGCAAGCCAGCCTGTGTTTCTGAAAAAAAACAGGAATTACTGGTGTTTAATTCTTTCAGTGGCACCACTGTAAGCAGCATGAAAAGTTAACACCTCATATGACCATTAGAAAAAGCCTAAGGCATCACATTTTATCTTATTTCTCTAAGTCTTCCATTAGCACAGAGGATTTCAGTATTAGGAGAATACTTGAATTTACTAGGCATTAATACAACACAGGGAAATCACAATACAAGCAATTCTGCTCAATATTTTTAACACAAGTTAAAAACCAAAATATTATTTCAGGCAACGCAAATGGCCTCCTACAGAGGTATTTCTCTGTTTACATTCCAAAACAATCAGACCTTATGACTGCCAGGGATATATATGTTCTTTCTGATATATCTAAAACCTTAACATTAAAGGAAATCAACAGTGTGTATTACAATTAATCCAAGCCGCTGTTTTTGTCACATTTTACTTCAAATTTATTTTGAATTATAAGAATCTGGTCCAGCACAAGCACCAAGAATTAAGGTATGCTGAGGAAAGCTCAAAGCATTCACCTAAAAATTGCAATATATTCTGAATACCAATCTTTTAAAATGCTACACTTTCACAGCTTAAAAACCATTAAACAGAACTTCACAAATTCAGCTCAAGACAGTGTCCTGTATTGGATGCATTAAATAATCCAATTTATCCAATCCAATCCCAGGATGCATTATTTAACACCTGGAATGAAGCATACAGCACATACCTTTTCAGGCTGGGAAAAGGTTCCTGCATTACAAGGAGTTCTGGGATCCCACAGTTTCACTGTCTGATCCCAGCTTCCAGTCACCATGACATTCACTTCTGGGCAATACTCCACACACCTGATAGGAGCATCATGGGCACCAACAAGGTTTTCTGTAAGAAAATAAAATATTCTGTAACTTTCCTGGCCCTACAAACAGTTAGAATGTGTGAAATAAAGGATTAAAAAGGACACTACTGCAGTACAAACATTTTCTGACACTCTACAGGTGCATTTCTATGCCAGAAGTCCCTTTAAGGATAGTTCAGCCCTCAGAAGCACGACTTTCGCAAAGATCAGGATTGTTAAATTTAAACTTCTGTCTCTGAGATCAGGAGTTAAGAATTTTAGACAGTCACAGAGGTCTTTAGAGGTATAAAGCATGTTCAGTATCAACTGGTATCACCCTCTTTGACAAATACACTAATACAGAAAGCAACTTAACCTTGTTAATATTAATAATTTGACAAGAGAAACCAATTAGTATTACATCTTAATAAAAATACTAAACCAAACGCTTGCAGAAAGTCATCTATACCAGAATTATTTCAGCTTTTTGGTACTGCACACACTCATTTGACAAGCCTTGGCTATTGGCTGGTGCTGGTGACTGGCTGAGATTTGCTTTTCTCTTTAACACATGTACAAAAACATACCAAGAAGTGAGACACACCAGTTCCATATTTTGCACAAATGAGGTACTGGGACTGTTATTTTCCAGCAATGTTTCCTTAGGAAAAAACTGTAGTACAAGACCATGCTTGACAAAAGCAAAAGCTTTATACACCTTCTGCCATGAAAGATCATTCTAAGTATATCCAAACCACAAACATTTGAAAAACAACATGCTCAATTTTAGGTTAATTCCCCCTAATTGAGACACTGTAGCCTATGGCAGAGCAGGATTATCATCTGAAAATCAATTCAAGGCAGCCTACAAGCATCCACCAAACTTTCTGGCAGGCTGCCAAAGTCTTCCATGTTCTTAGGGCCACTAGTTGTTCTGCCAGATACCTAAATATCCTCAGCTAAAGAACCTGAAGAATATTCTGTTCAGGTAAGTACATAAATCTGAAGCTAAGGCCAGTTGCTGACACCATCTAAAATTCAATTTGCTCACCTTGGTCTGTGTTTAAATCGTGCATTTTCAGTTGCTGATCCAGACCCCCACTCCAGGCATGGGTAGGATCCTATAAAGCACAAAATTTCACCTTATTAAGTTTCCATGGCTGTTCTGCATGCAGTATCCTAAACCCGTAACAAACGACTTGCTTTCAAGAGTTTTGGGAAGATAGGAATTAAAACACAAGGGTTAAGATCTGGCCCGAATTTAAATAGGCAGATGACAGAAGCTTTGCAAGACATTTAAGTGCTTTGGGTTATATGAATTTCTTCAGTTTAAAAGGAAAACTCAAATAAATTTTAAAAGGCAGTTAGAGGCTATACCAAAACATTTTCATTTCTTCCTAATATTTTAAATGACTGACAACCTAAGTTCCATCTAAGTGCAGTATAATCCTTCTGAAACTCATTTAGAAGGGAGATATCTCATTTGAGAACCTGAGTGTTGATCCACAGCACAGCATCAGCCACGTGACAAAATGTTCAGTAAAAAAAAGCATAAGTAGGCCCCCTCTTTAATTTCAGGGACTGACAATTTCTTGTACCTTGGGCACTCTGTGGCTGGAAGATAATAATTAAAAAAACCCTCCCACACTTACATAAAAAGCACAGTCCAGGACAGCTCCTGAATGCTGATATTTGAGTCTCATAGTGTTGGCAGGAACATCATAGAGCCGAACAGTCGTGTCCCAGGATGAAACAAGCAGAAACTGAGATGTGTTTGGACTAAACTTGACTGATGAAATCCCATCATCTGGAGTTTGGTTGAGTTTGAACTCGTTTGATCCCGTCATCTGCAGACAATAAGGCACAGATGCAATTTTAGTGACTGCAAGAACACAGGCCCAGCAAGTGAACGAGCCAAACTGAGCCATCTGAGAGGCAGCCCAAAGCAGATCTGAACACTTTACTGGCTTTTACACAGAACAGGTTCAGAACACTCAAATTTCTGACCACCTCTAAAATTCAAGATGCCAATCTGACTTGAAAACTGTTGATTTGCTCCTGGATTGGTATGACTGTCACATACTTCCAAGAATTGCAGTTGCATCATCCTTTATATAGTTTTTGGGCTCAGTGCAACTTTCAAACCTTTAGGCTTCCATAAGTGCTATGAAATATTTGTAACAAGCAGCTTTAAGAATTTTTTGCCCTCTCTTAGAACCCAAAGGGCAGGTAAAAAAAAGAAAGTTATGTTTTGTGGGGTGCTGAAATGTTGAGTGAACATGGAACTAGGACATGACTACGAAAAAATATCAACAATTCAATTACAGATCAATGACTCCAAAGGCAAATGCAGCACTCACTTCCCAGGACTTGTTTGTTGCATACACAAAAATTCCAAGCACAGCAGAGGCTATGAACTGCAAATTTCAGCTGGGAAACAGTTCAGAACTTACAAACATTCTGGAAGAAGAAACTGTTCATTACATATACACCAACAAAACAACCACAAGTTCTTTTCAAGGCTTCACAAAGCCTTAGCAGCACATTTACCTTCTGCTAAAGGGGCAGAGCAGTGAATTAGCTCAATTTTCTGAATGGTCACCCCTGAATTTGTAGGTACAACTGCAAAGCTAAGATTACACCTCTGAGAATAAATCAGGAGAGAATATGGAGATGAACAAGAGCAAGGTCCAAATTTAGGGCACAATGATTCCAGTTCAGTGCTCGTCAGTAACTAAACAATCATCAAGTTGTGTAATAAAGTGAGCAACACACATTCCTACACCAGAGAGATTTCCTGAGTGGGAGCTTTGGCAAGTGCCCTGCAAGACATCCTTCAAAAAAAACACAAAAAACACCCCCTGTGCCAACACAAAGTGCTATTTCTGCTGTTTAAACACTAAGTGAGCAGAAAAAAACCCTTTTAATAATAGAAAAGCTTCTTTCTGAGCCCCTTTTTAGCTCTGCTTTGAGAACTCTTGGGAAAAGAGAGGCTTGAGGTTTTGCCACACATCTTTCCATAACAATACTACTGGGAATTCAGCACTAGCTGCATCAGTGAATGTTTCAGATGGAGGTACAGAGGCAGAAAATCTAAAGGAATTCAGAACAACTGGGAAAATTAGACTGGACAAGGCTTGTCTACTTAGGCCAGAGAACTCAAACAACAGAACATAAGGATTTGAGTACCTCAGTAACTTGTTCGAGGCCTGGTACAAATTACCAACCAGCCCAAAAGCAAATCCAAGAGGCAAAGCTACTTACATCAGAAACCTGGAAGGATATCCCAAAGGTATTTTAAATTCCGAACAATCTAAGTAACATCAGAATTTAAACATGTCCTGTCTCTTACACATGGAAAAAAAATAAATCAAGCCAAGAGTTCTGCATTTTCACAAAAACAACTGGTCCACAACCAGCATTGCCAAACAGCAGTGTCGTGCCCACCTCAAGCAACAAAGTCCTGGAAAAATGCTGAGGCACCAAACAAATAACTTTTAAACAAGACATTACAGAGAAGGCACGTGCTGCTGAAACTGCGAGTCTGACTTAATTATGGGGTTCAGTTTCGCAAAAAAGACCACATCATTTTTAGTAACAAGTAAGAAATCTGTGCTTTTATAGCTCGTCTTGACACAGGTGTCACTCAGCTGGACGCAGTTGCTGGAACAAAGCTCAACGCCTCGGTGAGAGCCTCGGGACCTCCAGCCCGCGCTTTCAGTCGGAAAACATTAAATTCAAAGTACCGTTTTCATGTTGAACGAGCTCCTCCCGCCGCTCCACGAACCGCCAAGGAAAAGCTTCCGGAGTTAGGGCAGCCCCGAGGCCT
>VZRJ01008373.1:32595-55146 GCA_013397565.1 Ptilonorhynchus violaceus
TCAACTATCTCGTCGTGGTAAAAATCCCGATTCGCGGAATTCCGGGCCTTGGGAAACCCCTCCCCACCCACCTTTTTCCCCCCCCTGTCCCCCGCCCTGGCCTGCTGTCCGTCCCTCCAGGGGTGTCGTGCCCTTTCCCAAATCCCTGTTGGGATGGCGGTTCCTCCTCTGCCGGCGCGCGACCTATTTTAGGGTGGTACCTCGGGAGATGAGTCACCCCCCTGGAAGGATCCATGAGCAGTGAAAGCGGCGGGATGGAGGGCTGGGAGCGAGACCTGGGAGCTGGGGAATGCAACGGGAGAGGAGGGGGGGAGCCGCGGGATGCGGGCTGGGAGCCGCCCCGCGTGGGATTCCTCCTCCTGGGTGCTGCCGGGGGCGGTGCTGATGGGGTTTTCCCCATCCTGGAGCTCGCAGGGAACGGGATTTCCATCGTGCTGCTCATCTTCACCATCCTGGAATTCTGCATCGCCGTGGCCACCGCCAATTTCTGGTGCCGGGCCACCCGCCTCAGCTCCAACGAGGTAGGATTGGGGGGCGGGCAGGGATGGATCCCAGAAAACTGTGTTCCCTGTTCCCGGTGTCTCCCATGATCCCGGTGTTTCCCAGGCCATGCTGATCGTCCCCAGCGCCACCCGTGTGGATCTGGCCGTGCCACCGGCGGAGCTGCCCCAGCCTCCCAGCTACACCGAGGTGATCCAAGGAATATCATGGATGGGAGCAGAATCGGGATTGGGAGCGTCCAAACCCTTCCTGAATGACAGCCTCCCCATCCCGCTGGAATCAGTGTCCCCTCCCTGGGAGAACATCCCACCCCAATCCCCAGGGAGCATCCCGGAGCATCCACTTCTCCACTCCAGGAATAGGGGAGGAGATCCCAACCCCCTGCGGGTGGTGGCTGCTGGGGAGTTGTTCCCAAATCCTGCCCCTTTTCCAGAACACCTCCCGGTCTCTTTGCAGCTGGCTGCTCCCGAAGTCTGACACCGAGGACGTCGGAATGGGATCCTGCCTCCATCGCTCCCAAATCCCAGGGCTACGGCATCCTCCTCCCGCCGCGCTGCCGGCCGGGATGTGCTGATCCCCCCCCCAAAAAGCCAGGGACACCCCCAAATTCCCTGCCCCTGCTCCGAGGGGGCTCCACTTGCTGGCTGCTGCGGGAAGGGGCTTCTCCGTGGGGGAATCGTGGGGAATTCCCGCCTGTAAACCCTCGGTGGGATGCTGGGGTTCGCTCACGCCGGGGTTCAGGAATTCCCGGGGGTCTGGCGGCTTGGAGTGACCCCGATGTGTGCCGGGAGCCGGGCGGGTCACTGGAGCATCTACCTCGGCTCGTCCCCTGTTGGCTTTGTTTTATCTCGGGAATAAATGCTCTCTCCGGGCTCGTGTCTCCTCAATTTGGGAATTTTCAGCGTGGGAGCTGCACTTTCCCCCCACCACAGAGCTGCTGACCCTCAGGAAAGAGGCTCATCCCGCCTGATTTAGGGATACCTGCTCTCTCCTGAGGGAATTCTGCCCTCCTGAACTCCTGGTACCTGCTTTCTCTCCCAAGGGAATTCTGCCCTCCAAACTCCCAGGGGAATCCTGCTCAACTAAACCCCTTGCTCCCAAGGGATTTTTGCCCTGCTAAACCCCCAGTGCCCGCTCTCCTGAGGGAATTCCACCTCCCTAAACCTCTGGCACCTGCTCCCAAGGGATTTTTGCCCTGCTAAACCCCCTGCTCTCCTGAGGGGAATTCTACCCCTTAAAATCCTGGCCCCTGCGCTCTCCTGAGGGAATTCTGCCCCTCAAAACCCCTCTCCTGAGGGAATTCTGCCCCTCTAAACCCCTCTCCTGAGGGAATTCTGCCCCTCTAAACCCCTCTCCCGAGGGAATTCCACCCTCCTCAACCCATGGTCCCTGATTCTGAGGGAATTCTGCCCCCCTTAAACCACCAGCACCTCCTCACCCGAGGAAATCCCGCCCCTCTACTCCCCTCTCCTGCCGGAATTCCACCCTCTAAACCAGGGTACCTGCTATCCCGAAGGAATTTTGCTCCCCAAACCCTCCCCCCGCTCCCACATTCCAGCACGGCTCCGCTATATTTAGCTCGGCCGGAGCAGCCGGACAGCCAGCGGCGATGCCGGTGACGCCAGCGCATCCCGGTTCTTTCCGCCACCGGAGAAGCCACCCCCGGGGCTGGAGCTGCTCCGTGGGGTGACACGGGGACACCGGGGCCGCGTGCTCCCTGTTCCCGCAGTCCTGGGGGGCGGGAATGGAGCTGAGGGGTGCTCCCAAACCTTATCCGTGCAGCAGTTCCTAAAAAAAATCCCTTACAGTCAGGGAAGGCAAAGGGCTCTGGGATCGTTTGGAACCCGGAGCAGGTTTGTCAGCTCCTGACGAGCTCGTTGTGGATCCATCCTTAATTATCCCGCATCCATGGGGGTGCTTGAGGGTCTAACGAGGCGGTGATGAGCATCCCAAGCTCATGGAAATGGAAAAGTGGGATGGAGTTGAGGAAGGAAACCCCAGTGCTGACTTTCCAAGGAGTGGGAGCATCCTGGTGACTTCCCAGTGCCCTCTGGGGGAATTCCCTTTAATTCCTGAGGACAGGATCTATCCCAAATCCCCCCTCCAGCCCCGGAGTGGGATCAGTGACCTCCTCCTTGAAGATTCCCTCTGGTTTTGGGGTGACTTAAGTGCTTTCCTTCTTTCCACACTCCCTGACAACGGCTCCGGCTGCTCAGCCAAAGCCTCATGGATTATTCACTCCCCGTCAGTTATTTCTGTTCCCGGCTCTGAAAAAATAATGAGCCCGATCAGTAGGAAAAGCCCCAGGGATTTCGGGAGCGGGATGAACAGGCTGTCTCTGCTCATCCCGTGTCCACAACCCATTACGGCTCCGGCTCCTCACCTGCGGCTCCGGAGCATCCCGACCTCTCCCGGCTCCGTGGGGAGCACCATGAAGCCTCCCAGCCAAGCTCTGTGTTTTCCCAGTGTGGTGGCTTCCCAGGAAGGAGGCTTCCTCCTCCTCCTCCACTGGCATCAGGGTCTATTTTCCCGGAGCATTCCAGCGTTTAGGTGCAGCTTTCCTTGAAAATGCTGGAATAAGTGTTTAAGGCTCTATGGAAATGTGGGGGTTTTTTTAAAAATATATCTTTATTTTTAGGTGAGAATTTGTAGTCCTGGGGGAAAGTGGGGAATTCTATGAGTTGGGAACAGCAGGTGACAGGGACCACAGAGTCTCGTGTCCCTGCTGGTGATGATCCCTAAGGAAAACCAAAACCCTTGGAGGAGCTGAGGAGGAGAAAACTGTGAGATGGACTGGAGTATCCTGACGGGAAGAGAAGGATCCAGGGAGACCTTGGAGACCCTCCCAAGGCCTAAAGGGGCTCCAAGAGAGCAGGAGAGGGACTTTGGAAAAGAGTCTGGAGTGCAGGACAAGGGGGAATGCCTTCCCACTGCCAGAGTGGGTTTAGATGGGATATCGGGAAGAAATTCTTCACTGTGAGGGTGGTGAGGAGCTGGAATGGATTTCCCAGGGAAGCTGCGCCTGCCCCATCCCTGGAAGTGTTTAAGGTCCCATTTCAGGATTGCCAGTGGGAGCCGGTGCCGGTAAAGCCCTGGAGAAGTGCTGGAACTTTTCTGCAGCCTCAGGAGTTTTCCTGGGAATGAGCGGATCAAAGGCTGGAATGTCGCATGCAGGGGATGACGGACACATCTGGGACACGGTTTGGGAGCGATGCCACCGTGTCCCAAATGCCAGGTACGGATCACCCCAGCAGGCAGCGACGCCCCCCCAACCTCCTGCCTGCTCCCAGCTCCAGATTCCCTAATCCAGGACGGACTCTGGGGTGTTTAAAGCCAAAAACCCTGAAACCTCTCCCAGAAAACATGACTTTCCTTCTGGAATCAGTACGGAAACAGCCCTGCGGGGACCAGAAACACCTGGAAGCAAAGCAAAACGTTGACTTTTGGTATTTTTATGGGGATATAAAGTTTGTCCCAGGAAGCAGCAACTTTCTGTGGAGAGCTTTTCTCCGTCGTAATCTATTTTCTTTGGAAAAAAAACCCCACGGATTTTTGGGTTGGAAAAGGAATTTTGGTTCCACCAGGCTCGTAAATTTTGTCCTGTGCTGGTGGGAGGGGATTTGGGATGGGGCTCGCTGATCCCCCCTGAGCATCCAGCCAGGCTTCCCCCATCCAAAGCTTGTCCTAGAAAAACAGGAAAATAAACATTAAAATCCAAGGAATGTGTTGTATATATCTCCAAAGCCAAAAATTCCTGCAAAGAAGAGATTGGAAAGCTCCACCGCCCGGCCTTGCTGCTTCCTTGCATCTGCTTCAAAGCTTCACCTCCTCTGGAATCCGCTTCCAAAACAAATCCCGACATCCTACCTTGGGCTCCTGCCATCCCCAGCCGGTCCTAGGTTTATGTAGGAAAGGGGAAAAGCGCTTTTTCCACGGATAAAAGTGGGAAAAGTGGGGTTTGGGGAGGCTGGGGGCAGTCACGGCTGTTTCTGGCTGCAAGGCTGGAACTTCAGGAATGCTGTAGGAATCTGGAAAGGCGGATTTGGGAGGAAATCCACCGTGCAGAGGGGTTTTGGCTGGGAATGTGAGCCGTGGATAATGCCGGAGGATACCCCGGCTGCCTAAAGGCTAAAGAGGAGATCCCAGAATTTCCATGGGGGCTCAAGTGTTCCTTACCGGGGCTGGAACGAGATCCCTGGGATTGTTAGGACCGGAGTGTTGAGAGGGAGAGCCCCGCTGACGAGGCACCAGGAGGAATTAAAGGCTCCCAGGCATCAGGAATGTGATGAAGAGGCTGAATCTCATCCATGTCCATGTTTTTCCTGGAAAGCCGTGCCGCCAGATGCAGCCCTTTACAAGGCCAAGCGCACGCTTCCGTCAGGGATGCGGGATGGAGGAAGGCCATGGGTGGGATGGAGCAATGCCATCGGAGCCGGGATGGGGACGTGAGTTGCTGACCTTTGTTTTCCAGGTCTGTTCTTCCAGCTCTTTTTTTTGGGATGTGATTTAGGCTGGGGTGGGAGGGGGGTTGTCTCATTCCCTGGTGTGTGGGAGCAGGGGGAGGGGACAGAATCCTGGAACGGTTTGGGATGGAAGGAACCTTAAGGATCATCCAGTCCCACCCCGCTCCCATGGGCAGGGACCCCTTCCACTATCCCAGGTTGTTCCAAGCCTCATCCAACCCGGCTCCAGGGCTGGAAGCCTCTCCCGAGCTCTGGAAGTGCGGTGCTTCCAAACCCGGCCTCTCAGCTCCCTCTAGAGGCAGAGGGAAAGAAAAAACACTTCCAAAAGTTGCTCCACCTGCCCCTGAAATCCTCGGCTGGAGGGTCCTGGTCCTCCCTAGGAAGAGTGAGGGGTGTTGGGGGGATGCCAGAATCCTGGACCTCAAAATACCCGTTCCACCAAGAAATTCCTACCCTGCACCCGTCGAACATCCGGGAGGGTCCTCCAGGCCAGCGTGGAGGATCCCGACCTTCCCGGAGAAAAGGATGTGGCTGTTTCGTGGGAGGAGGGAGGGATGGAGGGAGGAAGGGGCCTCCGAATCCCGCGGGATCCCCTCGCCATGTGTGGTGGCTCCATTCCCAGCCTGAGCTCTCGTTTCCCATCGTAAATATCCTTTCCCTTTGGCTCCCCACGGAGCCAGCCAGGGACCCCCTGGATTCCTCCCGCGTGTCCTCACTGGGGACAAATCCATGGGGATGGAGGAGGGAGAACCCCCAAAAATGACAGTAAAGCAGCTTCCTTTAAAGCAGGGTTTATTAAATTTCCTGTCTCAATCCACGTTTTCCCTGGAAAATGGGCAGGGTTAGGTTATGAACACCTCGTCAGGTGCCAGGATAATCGCAGGGATGATCCCCAAGCAAAGCATCCACAATTTGGGATAGAAGGGACTTGCTCAATGCTGGGAAAGGAGGTCTGGGAGCATCCCGAGGGAAAAGCATCCAACCCTTCTCAAGGCTGCAGAGCCCTCGGAGGGGTTGCCTGTCCCTCCCTCGCTCCCTCTTCCCGTGCAGGATTTTGGGAGCCTCCGCTGGCAAAGCCGCCTCGTTGAGCAAGAGGGCCCTGACGAGAATTCCATGAGCGAGCTTCCCGCAGGGAGCAAAGGGCAGCGGGAGCGCGTCCCTGCCCGGCCGGCACCTCCCGGGGATTTCGGACAGCGAAGGGACCGTGGCGAGGAGGAAGAGGAGGAGGAAGGCGCCTGGGAATTCCTGCGGATTCCCGGGCTCGTTCCCAGGCCATGGCGGCCACCACGGTGACCGACACCGGCGGCGTGAGGATCATCACGGAGGTGATCCCGGCCACGGATCCGCGGGCGGCCCAGCTGGCCTCGGGATCCCCGGCACCCGCACCTGCCAGGACGTCATTCCAAACGCAGACCTTCCGGAGGGCTCATCCCAAGGTGTTGGGGGTGAGGCACGGCCTTCCAGGGGAGCAGCAGGGATTGGGGATCCTGGCTGGGTGGAGGGGATGTCGGGACAGGTGGCTCCCCCCAGTCCCTTCCCGGCACTGTGACAGTGGGATTGGGGTGGGATGTGTCTCAACGGGATCAGGATTCCTCTCCCCCATCCCTCCCAGACCATCCACATCTTCACCGGGATCACCCACATCTGCCTCGGGATCATCCTGACAGTGTCGGAGCACAGGAACCCTTCCCTCCCCGTAGCCAGCGGGATCTTCTTCTGGCTTGGGGTCCTGGTAAGCTGGGATGAGGACACGGGAATCTCAGGGAATCCCGATGGATTGGGGACAATATCCCTGGGTCACCAGGTCTCCTCTGATCCCCCCACTTTCCAGGGTGTCTGTGCATCCCTGAACCCCAATTCCCAGCTGGAGGCACACCAGGAATGGTGATAGGGAAGGGTGGCTTGCTGCTGACACCCCTGTTCCTGTTGTTTTCCAAGCAGCTCCTGGTCTCGGGCTCGTTGCTGGTGGAAAGTGAAAGGAGAGACAGCCCCGTGCTGGTAAGATCCAGCCTGGGAAGGACAACGTGTCCTCCCATTCTTTATGTCCCTCCCAGTGGCTGCCGGGACCCCTTCACAGCCTGGATACATCCCACGGGATCCACAGGCCAGTGTCCCCCTTGGGAAGTGCCCAGCTCCTCCACATGGAGCACAGGATGGGGTGTCCAGGGCCTCCAGGAGAGCCTCGAGGCCTTTTGGAGTCACTGTGGGATGAGGGGGATGAAAGGTCCAGGAGACCCTCATGGCTTTTGGAATCGCTCTGGGATGAGGGGGACAAAACCGGGCGGCTTCCCCAGGAGCTCTTTGATCCCAGTTGGACAACCCACGTGGGAAGCGGCTCTTCCCGGGCTCCCGTGTCACCCGGGGGTGCTTCCCGCAGGTCAAGACCTGCTGCGTGGTCAGCGTGGGCGTTGTTCTGGGCACGCTGGTGGCCACTGGGATCCACGGCACGGCCATCACCCGGCACGTGCCCGGCTGCGAGAACCGCGGGCCCGTCAACATCCGCCCGGAATGGTGCCTCACCATGGACAGCAAGGTACGGACACCCGGGATCACGCTCAGGGAAGCCGAGCCTCCACGTGGGGGGCTCGAGGCTCCCCAGTCCCACCCAGGTGGTGGATCCCAGGACATTCCCAGTCTCCTCTCCCTTGCAGATCCTGAGCAACGGGCTGCAGTCCACCTTCGTGCTCCTCAGCCTCCTGGAATTCTGCGTGGCCGTGGCGGTTCTGGCATTTGGATACGACACTGTCCAGCAGCACAGATACACCCAGCTGGTGAGGGAGGCTGGGATTCCAAGGATTCCCAGGGAATCCCTGGAATGCTGACCCACCTCTTCCTTCCTCCGAGGGGCCGCCCGAATCCCAGAGTCTCTGTGTCCCCCTAAGTTGGATTTCCCTGTTTTTGCTTTTCCAGGAGTAGCAGCCACGGCCGAGCCCCCCACGTGGTGCCGCATCCCGGGGGGCTCCCCGGTACCGGAGCCGCCCGGGATGCCCTTAGCGTGTTCGGCCCCCAATAAAGGCCTCTTCCCCAGCTCAGCCCGCGCGTGTCTCCGGGGGTCACTCGGGGTGCGCGGGGGTCTCGCCCCGGGTGGGTTTGGGGGGGTTCGGGTGAGCCCCGGTACCGGCGGCCACGGTGGTGGGCGGGGCTGCCCGGCACAAAGATGGCGGCGACGCCCGACACCAACATGGCGGCCCGCCCGACACTAAGATGGCGGCACTGCCCGGCACAAAGATGGCGGCCCGGCTGCTTCGTGTGTCCGTACAGAGCGCGACTCTGACGTCATCGCCCTGAGACGCCGCGGGGCCGCGTGGATCATGGAAGGGGAGAGCGGGGGGACCCCGGGATCGGGATCGGAAGCGACCCCCGAGGGGCTCGGCGGGGCCGCCCCGGCTTCGGCCGCGGCTCGGCGGCGGCGGAAAGCCGCCAAGAAGCGGCAGGAGGCGGTGGTGGCCATCCCGCGGGGCAAGCCCAAGTCGGGGCGGGTGTGGAAGGATCCCGGGAAGAAGAGGTGGGAGAGGGGCAGGGATGGNTTTTGTGGGGGGGCTCCGGAGGTATCCATAGGCTTTAGGAAAGGATCCAGGGGTGACAGGGATGACTTGGACGGGTAGGTTTGGAGGGGATGCCCAGGGGCTGAGGATGCCATGGGATGCTCCGAGCTTGGAGGAGTTCAATGGAATTCTGGCGTGAGGAGTTTCTGGAGAGGAGCTGGAGGGGCCGCGGCAGCATCCCGGGGTTTTTGGGGAGCCGACACCTCCCGTGTGCCCGCCCAGGTTCTCCCACATGATCCAGGACAAGGCGCTCCGCACCTCCTGGGCACGGAAAATGAAGGAGAGGCAGGAGAAGAAGCTGGTCCAGGATCTGGCGCGGCAGCTGGAGGAGGCGAAGAAGAGGGAGAAGGAGGTAACGGGGCTCGGGAGACGGAGAATTGCCGCTTTGGGAATTGAAGCCTCATCCCAGGCTTCAGAGCTGTGGCAGTGCCCAGATAAAAGGCAGCTGGGATGGAGAATTCCCTGTCCTGGTGCCAAATCCAGGCTGTGAAGGTCACATGCTCCAACTCACTGACTCGGAATAAACTCCCTGGGTCAGTTCCAGCCTCATCCGGGGTGGACAAGCTGCTGGAATGACGGATTTCACACTTGGGCAAGTGCTGGCTTGGATTTAATCCCGGAGGGAGGGATCCACAGGGAATGTTTTGGTGCTGCTCCCGCAGGAGAAGAAGCGGCGGCGGGAGGAAAACCTGAAGCGGCGCCTGGAAAACGAGCGGAAAGCCGAGATTGTCCAAGTGGTGAGTCACAGCTCGTCCCCTCTCCCACTTGGGAACAGCACTGGGAACACCCCACAACCTCCAGCCCCTCATGGATCAGGCTCCAGTTTGCTCCAGTTCGCCCCAGTTCCACTCCATGGCTTCATCTTGGAAGGATACTGGGAGCACTGGGTGATTCCCAGCAAAGCCGGGTGCTCTGGGAACGTATTCTTCCAAGCTTGGGAACACCAGAACTGAGGGATAACAGGGTGGCAGAGCAAGGAAAACATGGCACTGATGGGGATCCATATGGGATAATCGTGGCTTTTCTATTGGGAAGAGACCCAGGAGCTCAGCGTGGGTGTGGTGAGGATGGGGTTAGTTTTGGGATAAATCCACTACTAAATCCCAAATCCTTGGTGCTGGGAGGCTGGGAGCCGTGCCATGCCCGTCCCACCTGGATCCCACGCTCTGCTCCATCCTTGGAAACGCTCCAGGACAGGGCTTGGAGAAACCTGGGCTAGAGGAAGGTGTCCTTGCCCATGGGAGGGGTGTGGAACTGGATCATCCCTTCCAACCCAAACCATTCCGGGATCCTGTGATTCCATTACATCCCCCTGTTTTCCCATTTCCCAGATCCGGAACCCCCTGAAGCTCAAGCGGGCCAAGAAGAAGCAGCTGAGGCGGGTGGAAAAGCGGGATACGCTGGCGCTGCTCCAGAAGACGCCCGTGAGGCGCAGCACGGCCACGGAATGAGGCGGGAATCGGGATACTGCCACACCCGGGCCGTGCAGCCGGGATTCCCATGGATCCTGCTCCTTTCCAGGGGCGTTTCCTCGGCTGGGCTGGTGGGAATCGCTGCCGGGATCCTCAGTGTTGGACAAACAACAGGACAGAGCTGGGGGGGTTCATTCCACAGGAACCAGCTGCTGGATCCCCCAATCCCTGTGGAATCGGGATGTTGCCGGTGCCAGAGGCTGGAACAGAACTTTGCTTTCCCAAATTTGTTTTTTCCTTATAAAAATGAACAGGAACTGAGACAGATTCGCTTCCATTGGCTCCAGGGCCTTCCCTAAGGGATTACTGGAATCCGAGTGTGCCGTGGCCCCTCATTCCCTGAGGCTCTCCCTGCCCAGAGAGGAAATTCCCACTGGGAATGAGCCCTGGAACCTGTCCCCAAGGAAGGGAACACATCTTTAAGGAGAAGGGAGGGGGACATGCTGTCACACACCCTCCTGGGGCGGGCAACACCAGGGATTTGGGGGGGGGCAGATGGAAGAAAGGGGTTTGAGGTGGGAAATCCATGTGGATTTCTCCACATTCCTGGTTTTCCTTGCTCCGTGAACACCCCTTCCTGCATTCCTGGGGAGGGATGTGACTGAGTTGGGACAGAGGGGTGGAAAGGGACAAAGCGGGGCACTGGGTGGAAAACAGGGCTGCAGGAAGCAGTGGGAAGCCCTGCGGTGGGAATGGGGGGCCCTGGAGCTTCATCCGTGGGTGACAATTTTGGGGGTGGCCCCTCAGAATCGGGGTGGGGGCTCCCACCGAGTCCAGGATCAGGGGATGCCACAGGGAAAGTGGGAACCGGCAGGAGCTTCGGGGTGCAGCAGGTGCCAGCTGGGCGCGGGGTCATGAGGGCAGGAGGGCTCTGCTCTCGCCATTCCCGGGTTAATGATTTCCAAGGAATACTCGAGCCTCTCCCCGTCCAGAGCCCACGACCCAGGCTTTTCCCCAGCGGGGTAAGAGAAGGGGAAGCTCGGGGCCCACGAGGCCCTCGGTGGCCGATTTCCTGGTGGGACTGGTGTGGGAGAGCCGGGTGCCTCCTCCCAGGGCGGGACTGGGGCCAACTTCCCTGTTCCGCAGGGAGCGGGAGCAGTATGGGATTGGGAGGCTCGGAGCCCCTGGATCCCCACCCCGATACGGNGACGGGGAAAAAGGAAGCGGGGAAAGAGGGACGGGAACTACGGAAGGAGGGGACCAGGAAGGGAGGGGATGGGACCGGGTACGGAGGGCTTGGAGAGTAAGGAAGGAGAAACGGGACAGGGAAGGAAGGGTTCAGGGAAGGAGGGGATGGGAGTAGGAAAGGAGAAAGAGGGGTCGGGGAAGGAGGGATGGGGACAGGGAAAGAGGGGAGAGGAATCGGGGAAGGAGGGGACAAGGACCCGGAAAGAAGGGACAGGGACCACGAGGGGATAGGGACAGGGCGGGAGGGATAGGGACAGGGCAGGAGCGATGCCAGCAGGACCATCCGGAGCCAGCAAACTCCACCCGGAGGGTCCCCCGTGAGGATCCCTGGGGACAGTCCCCTGCCGCCAGCCCCCTCCCTGGGCGCGGCAATCCCTGTGGGACGCTCAGGATGATCCCCGTTCCCAGGTGCACCATGGTGGAGGTGACGGTGACACCGCAGTCCTCTCTGGCCGACCGGCCGGTGCAGATCCGTGTCCGGGGACTGTCCCCATCCCAACTGGTCACCCTCCGGGCATGGCTGAAGGACGAGCAGGGCGAGTGCTTCCAGTCCCGCGCCTTTTTCCACGCCGACGAAGCGGGAGAGGTGGATCCTGGGCTCCATGCCGCCCTGGGGGGCAACTACTCCGGGGTCTGGCCCATGGGGCTGTTCTGGTTCCTGCAGCCCGACACCCTTTTCCGCCGGCTGCTCAAGCGGGATGTGGCCGGCAGCCCCTTCCGCGTCCGGCTGGAAGTGTTCGACGGGCTCTCCCTGGACACGGATCCCAAGGAGCAGCCGCTGGGATCCTGCGAGGCCGAGCGGTGGTACGTGGGCCCCGGAGTGCAGCGGGTGCCCATCCGTGAGGGAAGGGTCCGTGGCGCCCTATTCCTGCCTCCCGGTGAGTGTTGGGGAGCGGGGAATACCGGGATATCACACCTCGGGACTTTCGGGCTGCTCGTTCTTGGGATGTTGAACCTTGGGACTCTTGGGATGCTGAGCCTTAGGATGGCTGGGTTGTCCAGCCGTGGGACCCCTGGGATACCCAGCCTGGCACCCCCGAGATGCTGAACCTCAGGACCTTGGGATACCCAACCTTGTGATCCCCGGGATGCAGGATGGCACCGGTGGCTTCCCATCCCTGACATTCTCCCTGTCTTCCCGCAGGTCCGGGCCCCTTCCCGGGGGTCATCGACCTGTTTGGGGGCGCGGGGGGGCTGATCGAGTTCCGGGCGGGGCTCCTGGCCAGCCGGGGCTTTGCCGTGCTGGCCCTCGCCTTCTTCGCCTACGACGACCTGCCCCGAGTCCTGGACCAGCTGGACATGGATTACTTCGAGGAAGCGGCGGAGCTGCTCCTGCGGCATCCCAAGGTGAGTCCCTTGGAGCGTGGGGAAGGGCACCTGTGAGCTGGGATGTGCTGGGGTGCGGGGGCAAACTGGTGAGCGGGATATCCCGGTGATGTCCCAGGGACTGAACACGTCCCAGTGGACATAATGTCCTGGTGACCAGGGACAATCCCGCGAGGACATCCTTGGCCGTTCCCACTGAGCTCCGTTTCCTCCCGCCGCAGGTCCGAGGCCCTGGCCTGGGCGTGGTCGGCGTCTCCAAAGGCGCGGAGGTGGCCCTGGCCATGGCCACCTTCCTGCCGCAGGTGGTGGCCACGGTGTGGATCAACGGCACGGCCTTCCTGTACGGGAACCCGCTGGTCTACAAGGAGCTCCGCATCCCTCCCATTCCCTACTACGCCGAGCGCATCCTGTTCACCGAGCTGGGAGCCATGGACAACTCGGCCCTCTTCGCCGACCCCCGGGATCCCGCCTACCGCGCCTCGGCCATCCCGGTGGAGAACATCCGGGGAAAGGTCCTGTTCGTGGTGGGAGAGGCCGACCGGAATTTCAACAGCAAGCTCTTCGCCGAGCTGGCCCTGGCGCGGATGCCTCCGGAGAGAGGCCGGATCCTGTCGTATCCCGGAGCCGGGCACCTGATCGAGCCCCCCGGATCCCCCCTGTGCAGCATCTCCAGCATCCGGGGGAGCCCGAGGCTGGTGGCGTGGGGGGGGGGGCCCCAGCCCCACGCCCGGGCCCAGGAACATTCCTGGCGGGAGATCGTGCAGTTCTTGGAGCTCCAGCTGGGATCGGCCGCCACCATGAAGCTGTGAGGGCGGGGGGTGGGGTTGGAGTGGAGAAGGGTTTGGGATCGCTGGGGAATAAAGTGTCACTGGTGGCTCCTGCCTGTGCTCCTGAGGGGGATGTGTGGGACATATATTTAGGATATATTTAGGATATATATTCAATGTATATCCAAGATATATTGGACATATATTTAGCACATATATTGAACACGTGGGATATATATAGGATATAAATAGGGTATATATTGGATATAAATTGCCCACATAGGGGAGAGAGATATATATATATATTTATAGGATATGGAACAGACAGCTCAGACATATGCAGGACATATAAAACATATTAAACATATATAGGATATATATAGGACATATGAGACATATATGGGACATATAGGACATCAAAGACATATAGGACATAGATCAGACATATAGGACACGTATTAGGCACATATAGGACATGTCAGACTTACATAGGACATACATCAGGCACATACAGAACATATAGGGGCCATATATTGGCTCCAGGGACACACAGCGTCCCTGCAGTTGCCAGCACTTCCCGAGGAGGTTTGAGGGATCACATCCAGCCCCCGGCTGCACTCACCCTCCCTCCAGGATCCCTGTGCCCCCGGGAGCTGGTGTGACCCCATTCCCACGCCCAGGGCAGGGGGCAGGGAGTGGCTGTGACCGTCACTCCGGGAAGGGCAGCAGGGGTGACTGGGTTTAATCCGCAATAAAGATGAATCCCAGAAGAGAAACTTCTGGAAGGGAGGGCAGAGGGGACACACACGGAGGACTTTGGATTCCCCGCAGCACTGCCAGCAGGGCACAGCTGGGTGCAGCAGGGATTTGGGACAACTGACCGATTCCCAGTCCCTCAGACCCCACCAGGACCATTCCATTGTGTCCCCTGGTCATCCCAGGAGTGACATGTCCAGATGTCACTGCTGTCCCCACTGGCTCTGTGGAGATGGGCACCAGCCCTCTCCTTTTGCCCTGGATAGCTTGATCCAGCTTGGCCCAGTGCCAGCTCCATTCCCTGCTTGCCAGGACAGTCTCCAAGCGTGGGAGAAGCTTGGTTTTTCCCTGGTCACCGTGACACAGCCACGGGAGGTGACCATGAAGCCGGGGCAGCGAGGTCACCGTCGGCATGGGAGCGAGGAGCCCCGGGCAGAGCTCATCCCACGGGATCAGCTGATCCCCCCCCGCATCCCGGCCATCCGGATATAAATCCCCACAGCAGAGCCCCGTGCTCCGGCCGTGTCACCGCCATGGGACGCAGCTGCTCCTTCCTCCTGCTCCTCTTCCTCCTGTCCCCGTGGCCCAGAGCCGCCGTGGGGCTCCTGCAGTACCGCCAGGACTGCGGAGAGCTGGGAATGCAGCTCCTGGTTTTCCCGTCCCACGGCCGCACCGTCCGCTTCAAGGTCCTGGGTGAGTGGGGGGGACCCCTTGCGGGGCTGGATCTCCCTGGGATTTCCCCCAAAACCAGAACATTCCATGGTGGTGCCCCCCCCCCCCCAGACGAGTTCGGCTCCCGCTTCGATGTGGCCAACTGCTCCATCTGCCTCCACTGGCTGAATTCCAGGGGGGACGGCTCCGTCATCTTCTCCTCCGGCTACAAGGGCTGCCACGTCCTGCTCCAGGTGACGCTCCCGTCCCTTCCGCGGTCCCCTCCGGCGGGATGGGGGTGACTGTCCCTCGTGTCCCACCCCAGGAGAACCGCTACGTCCTGAGGGTGCAGCTGGAGGAGCTGCTGTCCAGCGGGATCCCGGTCACCTCCTACGAGGTCAACATGACCTGCCCCAAGTCCGGAGGCTCCGACACGCTCCCGGCTGGAAACCGGGAGCTGAGCCGGGGCAACGGAGTCGTGGTCTCCCACACGGGCCTCCTGCACCAAGTCTCCGAGTCCTCCCTCACCCTCGCGGGATCCCACCTCTCATCCCGAGACCGCTTGGAGCAGCTTCACACGGTGGCACGGAACCCGACCAGCCCGGCGCTTCCCGGGATCTGGCACCATTCCAATCCAGCTCGCCCAGGGCTTCTGTCCCAGCCCAGTGGGGTTCGTCCTGTCACCCAAATCCAGGGAAGTTTCACCCGCCCGGGAGTGCACACCCCCCAGCCCGGGGGGCAGAGCCAGCCGGGGATCCCTCGTCCAGCGCTTGTATCCCAAAACCATCCCAGTTTGGTGCATCCCGGGGGTCAGAGCCAGCCAGGGATCCTTCGCCCAGCGTTTGTATCCCAAAATCAGCCTGGGATGGTGCATCCTGGGAGTCAAAACCAACCAGGGCAGTTTCGTCCAGGGTCTGTATCCCAAAATCAGCCTGGGGTGGTGCATCCTGGGAGTCAAAACCAACCAGGGATTCGCCCAGGGTCTGTATCCCAAAATCAGCCTGGGATGGTGCATCCTGGGGGTCAAACCCAACCAGGGCAGCTTCATCCAGGGTCTGTATTCCAAAATCAGCCTGGAATGGCGCATCCTGGGGGTCAAACCCAACCAGGGCAGCTTCGTCCAGGGTCTGTATTCCAAAATCAGCCTGGGGTGGTGCATCCTGGGGGTCAAACCCAACCAGGGATTCGCCCAGGGTCTGTATTCCAAAATCAGCCTGGGATGGTGCATCCTGGGGGTCAAACCCAACCAGGGCAGTTTCGTCCAGGGTTTGTATCCCCAAACCATCCCAGTTCAGTGCATCCCGGGGGCCAAAACCAACCAGGGCAACTCCACCCAGTGTTTGTATCCCAAAACCATCCTGGGGGTCAAAACCAGCCAGGGCAAATTCGTCCAGGCTTTGTATCCTCAAACCATCCCAGTTCGGTGCATCCCGGGGGTCAAAACCAACCAGGGCAGATTCGTCCAGGGTTTGTATTCCAGAACCATCCTGGGAGTCAAAACCAACCGGGGCTTCGCCCCGGGCTCGTATCCCACAGCCAGCCTGGCTTGACCCTCACTAGCGCTCAGACTCCAGCAGGATTCCTGCGCCCGGGAGCTCAGCCCCCAAACCAGCTGGGAATATCTCGTCCCGGTCATCAGTCCAACTCCCACACCGGGCTCCAGGGCCACACCGGGCTGCTCCATCCCGGCCATCCCGGCCCGGCTTTGGTGCGCCCAGGACTCTCATCCTGGCCGGGTTTGATCAGCCCCGGGCTCCAGGCTCAGCTCCAGCCGGGCCTGGGACGCCCGGGGCTGCAGCCCCAGCCGGGATTGCTGCGTCCCGGGATTCACTCCCAGCCCAGCCTGCTGCAGTCCACGGCGCTCTTCTACCCCTCGGCAGGGGCAGGTAAGGCGGGGTGCAGGGATGCTGGGACGAGGGGGAGCGGCTTCATGTTTTTCCAGCCTAAATTCCACTATGTGTCCCGCTCTGTTTCCCCCCAGGCACGCCGCTGACGCGGGAGCAGTGCCAGGTGCCGGTGGGGCGGATGCTGTGCGTGGCTCCGCAGGGAAGGGACGGATGCCTGCAGGCAGGATGCTGCTACGACGATATGGATCGTGTCACGCCCTGCTATTACGGGAATACCGGTAGGACACCGGGAAGGGCACCCCGGGAACCCCTCTGTGGGGGGGACGTGCTCGGGGTGACGGTGCCGCTCCGTGGTGTCGCAGCCACCGTGCAGTGCCTGCTGGAGGGACACTTTGTCCTGGTGGTCCCGCGGGGAATGGTGGCCCCGCCGTACAACCTGGACAGCGTGCGGCTGGCCAGCAGCCAGGCGGGGTGCGAGCCCACCCACGTGTCCGAGGCCTTCGTCATGTTCCGCTTCCCGGTCACCCACTGCGGCACCACCGTCCAGGTAGGGCGGGAAAACCCGGGAGAACCCCCCACAGGATGCTCCCACTCCCACATTTCCCCCCCTCCAAAACTTCGGGATAAAGAACTCACCCAACACGCTGCCTCGCACCTCAAATCCTCATCCATGTATCCCTCCAGGATGTTTCCCGTTCCCGTGTTCCCCACACAGGTGATCGAGGACCGGCTGGTCTATGAGAACCAGCTGATCTCCACCATCGATGTCCAGGGATCCCCCCGCGGCTCCATCACCCGGGACAGCGTCTACATGTAAGGGAAAGGGGGGGAAAATCCAGGCAGAGAGCGCAGATTCCCCCTTGGATCAACCCACTCCTCGCTCCTGCCTGTGGTGTCCCCACAACTCTGGCTGGGGGAAGCTGATGGAGGACTTGGGAGTCTCCCACTTTTCTCTGCTGCCTTTCCCCAGTCTGCAAGCCCGGTGCATCTACAACGCCAGCGACCTGCTTCCCTTGGGAATGGAGGTGGCCGTGCCCCCCACGGCCACTCCCCTGGCCATGCCGGGCCCGCTGGGAGTCCAGCTGCGGATCGCCACCGGTCAGTGCTCCCTATCCCGCTCCCTATCCCGCTCCCCATCCCGCTCAACCCCTCCCACCATTCCCACAGACGAATCCTACAGCTCCTACCACCCCACGGGCGACTTCCCGCTGGTGAGGGTGCTCCGGGACCCCATTTATGTGGAAGTCCGGCTGCTCCAGAAGACGGATCCCAACCTGGTGCTGGTGCTGCACCACTGCTGGGCCTCCCCTGGCCCCGATGCCACGTCCCAGCCCCAGTGGCCCATCCTGGTGGATGGGTGAGTGGAAAAGGACAGGAGGATGGAGGTGAGGGGGGGGTCGCTGTGCTGACACAGTGTCCTTGTCTCCCAAGGTGTCCCTTCCAGGGGGACAACTACAGGACGCGGCTGGTTCCGGTGGGTCCGGCCTCTCCGGAGCTGCCCTTCCCAAGCCACTACCAGCGCTTTGTCATTTCCACTTTCACCTTCGTGGAGCCCCCCAGCATGGCCGTGCTGGAGGGGGAGGTGAGGGGGGTTCCCCTGAATCCCAGTGTTGGGAATTCCTGATCCCGACACCCCCAAACCCATCCCGGCACCGACCTCACTCCCGGCTGCCCATGGTGTCTTCCTGTTGGGAAGCTCCCACTCCTTTTGGGGAGTTCCTTGAGGCTTGGGGACCCTTTTTGGGAATTCCCAGCTGAGGCTGGCATTCCTGTGGCTCCCAGGTGTACATCTCCTGCAGCGCTTCCGTGTGCCACCTGGCCCAGCCGGAGCCCTGCCGGCCCTCCTGCCAGCTGGGAGTGCCCTCACGTGAGTCCGGGAGCCTCCAGGGATTTGGGGGGGGGGCCTCTGCGTGTTCCCCTCTTCCCAAAACAACCTGCTGCTCCCCCCAGGAGCGCGGAGGTCTCTGGGACACACACGGACAAGGGACAGCGTGGGGACAGTCACATCCCAGGGATGTGTCGTCTTTCCCGAGGTTCCCAGGAGAGGGGGAGCTCAGCAGAGAGGCTGAGGGGTGAGTGGCTTCTGTTCCCTAAAAACTCCTTCATCCCAAAAACCCCTTCAACCCTCCAAGTTCTCTCCTCCCCCTCTTCATCCTCACAGCTCCTGCCTCCACCTGGATGCCGCTGGATGCCTCCAGGAAAGCTGGAAAAATAAACCAGTGCAGAGCACGGCTCTAGGGGTGGTTTGTCCTTGGGAGGGGGGGAAATAATATCCCTTATCCCTATTCCCAAACTGGAAGCAGCCACAGCCCCTCCAAATCCCACCCTGCTCCCCCCCAGCCCTTCACAGGAGCCTTTTCCAGCCGGGATGACAGGGAATAATTCTTTATTTCCATACTGAAGCTAAGTAACTGCTTACAAAACCTGCACAGTCCTCCCTTCCCTCCCTCCTTCCACACATTCCAGCCTCAAACTTCCACCGGCACCGGGACTGGAGGTTTTTAGTCAAACCAGTTACAAGCACAAAACAATCTAAAGGTGGAAAACACACGGAACTGGGGAAAAAAAAACCCTAAACAATAAATTCATGGAGCACAGGGAAGCCAACGTCCAACTTGCCCCACGCCAACAGCTACAACAGGAGAACTTAATCCCACTTGGATAATCCCACACGGATACTCCCACCCACCTCCCACCCCGAATCCCGAAAGATCCCAGCCCCACTTCCAGGGCTACAGGCTGTAGAACTTGAGGCTCCGATCCATGCCTGTGGAAGCGATGAACTTGGCGTGGTGGCCGAAGGCCACTCCCGTGGTCAGGCCACTGTGCTCTGCGGATGGAAAACAATCCACGGTCACGGCTCGGAGCGGATCTGTCCCATTCCCGCTTCCACGATTCCCACAATCCCTCACCTGTGAAGTGGAGGATCTCGGTCCACTGCTTGCAGATGTAGATCTGGACATCGGTCCCGCCCAGCGCCAGGTAGGTCCCGCTCTGGTCGAAAATCAGGGATTTCACCTGCGGAAAAGAAGCGGAACAATGAGTTGGAAAAGCTCCAAATGGGTTTTTTTGGGATGCCAGATCGGGGGGAAAGGGACATCACCCACCTCGAAGTTGTTATCCAGCTGCAACGTCTTGAAGTTCTTGAGCTTCCTCAGATCCCAGAGTTTGACCGAGGAGTCGTCGGCTGCCGTGGCCAGGTAGTATCCGTTCTCGGAAAAGGCGATGCTGGTGATGGGGCCGGAGTGTCCCGGGAAGTTGGCCACGTTGGTGCGTTCCTGGGGATAAGGTGGTTAGAGGAAATCACAGCACTGGAACGTGGCATTGTTCCCAATGGATCTGCAGTCACGGTGTCACCAGCGGGCTGCTGTGGAGCTGGAATCTTGGGATTTCTGGAGAGAACTTCCAGAAATACTCCACAAAGTCCTACTCCTTGGACTGATCCCCCAACCACCCTCCTGTTCCCACACACTCTCATCAGGGCCAGCCCTTACCTTCAGATCCCAGATCTTGATTTGGGAATCCATCGTTCCCGTCCCAAAAATGAGCCCGTCCGGGTGGAACTGGGCACAGGTGAGAGCTGCGGAGATAGCAGGAGACTCAGAGGCTTGGAAAGACTCAGAGGGCTGGGAAAGCCCACGAGGGTTGGGAAGACTGGAGAAGCTTGAAAAGACTCAGGAAGGCTGGGAATGTTACCAAGAATCCCCCAAAGGAGTTCTTGTGAACTCCAGAAGCCAAGGGATTCCCCAGGATGGGGATAATCATCTCCAAGCCTTACCACATCCAGAGCTCTCATCCGTCACCTTGGTGAGGACACGGCCCGTCTGGATATCCGAGAAAGCCCAGTACTGGGAGAGAGGAAAAGCGTTGGAAAGGGAGGGCTGGGAAGCAGAGGTGGGATCCATGGGATGGGGACAGGGATCACCTGGTCATCCGAGGAGCTGAGCAGGTAATCACCCGTGGCGTGGAGGCTGAGCCCGGTCACGGAGCCCTCGTGGGCACGGACCACCTGGACACAGGAGGCGTTGGGAACGGACCAGATCCGGATCGTGGCGTCGGGAGAAGCCGAGAACACCAAATCCTAAACCAGGACAACACAGGAAGGTTCACACGGAAAGAATTCGCCTCTCCGAGAGCTCCAGGCAGGAGATTCCACCAAAGGAGAGTGCTGATATCCAAAACTGAGGAATCCTGGATGCGAGGGAAGAGCCGGACGCACCTGGGATGGGTGGAAGACGACGCTGGTGACCTTCTTGGTGTGGCCCTTGAGCGTGGCCAGGATCTGCTCCGAGCTCTTGTCGAACACGATGACGTTTTTGTCGGCCCCACCTGGAAAACCGAGCGGGAAGCGCTGGGATAGGAATGTGTGGGGTGAACCAACTCTCCCTTCAAGTTCCCAAAAACGCAGGGAAAGGGACCTGCTCCCAGGTGGGAAATCGCCAGGAAAGCTCCCTTACCGGTGAGGATCTTGTTGGTGTCGGAAGGACAGAGATCCAAGGCAAGAATTCCTGGGATGCTGGCACTGTGCAGCCCCTGTGTGAGGAAGGAGAACCCCAAATTAACACCACAAGAGGCAAAACACTTCCAAAAGGAATTGGGGGGGGATTCCCAGCTTCATGTGGGAGTTTTCCAGCCCTCTCCTATCCCGGCACTCACCACATGCGAGGCCACCTGACGGTACTTGCTGAGCTCTTCCGGCTTCACCAGCTCCTCTGGGACTGTCTTCCCTCTCTGGAAAACACAAGGATAAACATAAGCCTCTCTCAGAGCACGGCACATCCCCGCTCCCACAGAATCCTTGGACGAGGCCACCCACCTTCTTACGCTCCGTGGTCAGCACCGTCGCCTTGTCTTGGAGCTGGAAAACAAGAGGAGGGTGAGCACAGACCGGGAATTCCGTGATGGAGAGGCGGACATGTGGAATACCGCTCTTACCTTCTGGATGATCTCCGGGGTCATTCCCGCCAGCTCTCCCAGATCCATGGCCTCGCCGGCGCCCTGTGTGGGACAGAGAGACAGGGGACATGCAGAGAGGGAATGTGGGTGCAGCGGGTCGGGAATGAGCGGGAAAAGGGCCGGGATGGGGAGCGGGGACTCACGGCCACGTTGGGCTGCGCCGACGGCACCGCCTGGGGCACGATGAGCCCGGCCTGAGGCTTCAGCGTGGCCAGAGCTGCGGGGACACAGCGAGTTTAGTGGGACACCGGGATAAAAGTGCTTCCCAGCGCCCCTCCCCGGGAATGCCGCGTATCCCGGGATGCTGCGTCACCTTCTCTGGCGGCGGTGACCTCCTTGGTGAGGCGGGCGATGACCCTGCAGGCGGCATCGTGCTGGTACAGGGCGTGGGACAGCTCCTGGCGCGTGGTCTGCAGCTGCTGCCGCAGCGTGAAGCTGTGCAGCATCACGGCATCCTGCCGGGAAGGGCCGGGATCAGCCGGGAACGGGCGGGATCCCGGCCCCCGGGAGCTCCCCCGGCACTCACCCACTCGTCCTGCAGGGCTTTCAGGATGGCCGGGATGCTGGTGGCCGACGGGGGTTTGGGGCGGATCGGGTGGGCGACTGCAAGAAGGGCAGGCACATCATCCATGTCCTCAGCATCCCTATGGATCCGTGCGCTCCCATCCCTCGCCCTTCCCGCTTCACCATGCCTTGGGATGAGCCATTCCCAACGCCCACAGTGGCTGCACCAATCCCAAAACACCCTGCATACCGCCCCCATCCCCGACCCCGGAGCCGCTTCGACCGCGAGAACCGTTCCCGTTCCCATTCCCATTCCCGCTACCTTTGATGTCGATGAGCTGCTCCTCGGACAGGGGCTGGTTGTTTACGGGGTCGGTGCCGTTCTCCGCGATGTATTTCTCGATCAGCCGCCGCTCGTACACGTGGTTGGACACCGGCGACACGCACGGGTGCTCCGGGACCTCGTTGGAGACTGCGAGGGGGGGAAAAGGGAGGGATAGGAACGGCCGTTTGGGAACGCCCTGCCCGGTGATCCCCCGGCGACCCCGGTTGTCCCCGCAGCCCGGGATCCCCCA
>VZRJ01008373.1:70774-124020 GCA_013397565.1 Ptilonorhynchus violaceus
CCCCGGGAAGGGATTCCAATCATCCCGAGTTGCCACGGCATGCTCAGGATGCTGAGCTGACTCGCAGCGCCCGAGGCAAGGCGGATGCTCATTCCAAGCCTAAATCCTATCCCTGGGATTTCGGGGCCTCCAGAGCCAGCCACGGCTCTGAGGGAAGAGCTGGACCCCAGGCAATCCCATATCCATAGGGGTCACGCCCCCCTGGATAACAGGATCTTTCCTCGAGGCACAGTATCCTGGAATGTTTGGGGGGAATCCCTAATTTCAGGTCAGTTTGGGGGAATTGGGGCTTGCAGACCCCTCATTGAGTCCTGTGAGAGCACATTTGGGAACTGCACCTTTTTTCCAGGGAATTTTCAAAGCCAAACTGGGTGAGGGGCAGCTCCAGGACCCCCATGTGGGATATCCCGCCAGGGCCTGCTCCCACCAGTCTGGGGGAGATCAGCAGGACGCCTGGAATAACAGGGATGGGAACAAGTGGTGGATACAGGGTTGGGGACTGGAGCATCCGTGGTGGGGCAGGATGGGATGGGAAGCTCCATCCCTCTCTCCTTCCAGCAGGAACACCACGGGGTCAGTGGAAAACTGCTGCCTCATTAGCATGCCTGACCTGGATTCGGAGCAATTAATTAGGGCACAATCAATTAACGCCTCTGCCCCGCCCGAGTCCGGCGCCGCCGGTGCCCCACGTGCCCTTGCAGGGGGTGTAGGGTGTCCCTGGAATGCCAGAAACCGGGATGTGCCCGGATAACACCTTCCCCCAGCCCACTCCTGGGGGTTACCGCGGGGTTTTAGGAGATGTCACGGTGGGCATCAAATCCTCTGCAGCCCTGGGTGGGGGGTCGGGAAGCTCCAGCTTGGATGTATCCACCATCCCCCTCTCCCAGAGCTGCGGGCATCCCGGGATTCGGCGGGGGCCGAACCCCCTCCCATGTTTCTCACCCCTTTCCTCTCGTGCTTGGCGGGACCCGGGGAGGCGACGGAGCCTTCGAACGGGCACAGAGGTGACGTCAAAAAGAAACCACAGAGGGAGGAAAAACAGCCGGTTCCTGCCCCGGGCCCCCTCCCTCGGCTGCTCCGCGCCGGGAGCGGAGGCGGCGGAGCCTCCGGAGCCCCCCGCGCCCCCCGCGCCCCGGTTTTCCCGCTCCGGGCGGGATCGGCTTCGTGGAGGCTCGGCACCTCCACAGGTTGGGGGCTCGGGATGGGCAGCAGCGTGGGGACCGCCCCCCAAACCCTCACCCACCCCACTGGGGGGGGTCCCCGGGGTGCCCAGGATTGAGCCAAGGGGTGCTGGGGGCAGCCAGGGGTCCCCCCAATCCTCGTTCCCTGCCTCATTCCTGCCCTTCCCTCGGTCCACATGGCGCCGTTCCCGAACGTTCCATCCGGGAGCGTGGCTAATTAGCCGTAATTAGCAGGTCCCCCGTCTTTTTTCAGCCCTAAATAACGCCCAGCAGACGGATGGGAAGGCAGCAAATCGCTTTTCTCCCCCAAAAATCCCAGTTTTCCCACAAAATCCCCCAAAACAACCGTCGAGGGGCCAGAGCTGCTGTCCCAAACTCGGGGGTCCCCAGGGCGGGAAGCGGGATTGACACCCCATTTCCCCTCTTTCTCGCAGCCGTCCCTGACCATGGAGGAGCCACCTGGATTCCTGGAGGTGAGAATTTGGGGAGCAGCCCCTTGGGAATGCCACTCCGGCTCTGTGAGAGTGGCAGGTGCTGGAGTTGCATCATCCGGAAGTGGCACCATGGGTTCCCAGCTCAGTGCCCCCCATTCCTTTGATCCCTCCAAACTCTCATTCCTTGCCCTGCTTCCCAAGACACCCCCCAAGGGCTTTTCCGTTGTTCCCAGGGTGGAAAACCTACCGGGAAGGGAAGGAAAGCCCCCAATGCCGATGTTTTCCCGCAGAGCCCACCCTGCGACTCACTGGAGGCGGCTGCCGCTGTAGTGGGATACTGGAAATGGACTGGAAAAACAGTTGGAGACGCATTTGCCAGGAGAGCGTGAGCATGGCCGACCCGGATCGGATCTGCCGGCGGCTGGAGTGTGGCCCCCTCACCTCCGAGCCCCTGGAGTTCAAAATTCCCACCAGGAAAGAGCCAGGCCTGCGGGCCACGAGGTGCAGAAGTCCCATGGATGCACTGGTGGGATGCCAGTGGCAGCTGGAAAACTGCACGGAGCACGTCATTGTCACCTGCAGAGGTGAGCGTGGACCCCATCCCGGACACCTCAATCCCTAGGGATCATCCATGCCCACGTGACCCCTCTCTCCTCATTCCAGAGCCAGTGAAAACCACTCCTGAGCCCTCGCCGGCACCCCCGGCCACCACCCCGGAGCCCACGGGTAAGCGCCTCATCCCGGGGGATCCGTAACCTCAAATGTGGGGATTTTCCACTCAGTAACGGGAAGAAACGCCATCCCAATCCATAACGCTTCCTCTTCCCGCACCAATCCCTCTGCAGGACCCCCCAGGCTGCGGCTGGTGGACGGGAATTTCAGCTGCTCCGGCTTCCTGGAGCTGCACAAGCAGGGGCTGTGGGGGGCCGTGGCGAGCATCCCGAACATCCGGACACATCTGATCACCCACATCTGCCAGGAATTGCGCTGCGGCACTGCTGGGAATGGCCACGGCGAGCCGGATCCGGGGATCCACCTGCCCGTGCGGTGGGAGGCGGTGGCTCCGTGTGGGAGCCATTCCCTCCTGGACTGCTTCAACAGGACCAGCTCCCGTGGGAAAACGCCCGCATTCATCACCTGCTCAGGTGAGAGAGATCCTGGCTCATCCATGATTTCCTGCTCTGGTGGGATTGTGGGGTCGGAGCAGGGAACCGGCCCCATCCACCCACTCCCGCTCTTCGTCTCCGGGGTGTGAAGGCAAAACAGGAAATCTCCGTTCCCGGCAGTGCCGAGAGGATGAGCCGGGGAGGGAGAGCGGCCATGGCAGCATCCCAAATTCCAAATGGGAGTGGGGAACACAGGCAGGGACCAGGCTGTGAGCATCTGCCAGCTGTGGGCAGCTCCCTGAGCAACTTCCATGCCTCGGGCATCTCCAGGCATCCCCCTGTTCCGATCACCTTCCTGCCTCAGCCATCTCCATGAATATCTTCCCTGCCACTGGCATCTCTCAGCCACAGGCCTCTCCCTGTCCTTTTCCATGAGCGTCTCTCTGGAGATCAGCTCAGTGCCAGTGCCAAGCCACGAGGCTCGGAGCAGGCTCCTTCCGGGTCCTGCCATCTGCCCCAGCTCGGAATCCCGTGGGATTTGGAGCTTTACCGGGCTGCACTGTGGCAGCTGGCAGAGCCGGCTTCCATGCGGCATTCCCCATGGGAAGAGTTCAGAGCTCTTCCCTGCCTGGCTCTGGCTTGGCTCACACGTATCCCCCAGTCCCTGCGGCAGGAGGGGAGATGCTGGGAGCATCCCTGTGCTGGGATAAGGAGGAGAATGTTCCCGTGGGATGCTGAGCCCCACAGGTATCCCTGTGGATCTCATCCCTCTCTGCCCGTGGGTCCAACTCCTCTCTCCCTGTGGATCTGGCTCTTCTTCCCACAGGTCTGACCCCTCTCCGTGGCTCTGACTCCCATCTTCCCATGGATCTGCTCCTTCTCCTTGTGGATTTCACCCCTCCCCGTGAATCCAACCCCTCTCCCCATGGATCTGCCTCTCTCTCCCGCAGATTCCCAGCCGCGGGCCCTGCGGAGGCTGGCGGCCGGCCCCACTCCGTGCGAAGGGGACATCCAGGTGTTCCACGAGGGACAGTGGCGGGATCTGTGTGACCCCGGAGCAGAGCGGCGAGCCGAGCGCGGCCAGCAGATCTGCCGGGAGCTGCGCTGCGGGAATCTCGCTTCCAGCACAGAAATCCGGGAGCCCCCCTCGACGGGAGTCACATGTGGGGTTGGTCCCCTGCACCTCTGCCAGCCAAAGCTTGGGAATATCTGGAGCTGCTCCCGGACCAGAGTCGTGTGTAAGCCACGTGATCCATGGGGTGCTGGGAGCTTCAATTCCCACCCCTATGGAACGGGCAGGGATGGGGGTGGATGCCAGGTGGGATTTGGGCTCCTGGCAGGGTGATGGGTGTTCACATCCCGTGACATCCTGGTCTTCCCAGGCCGGGACTCGAAGCCGCTTCCTGCCAGAACATCCGCCGGGACCGTCGTGAGCATCTGCCTGGCCCTGGTGCTTTTCCTTATCCTATTCCTGATCTGTGGCCCTCCCGCCTACCGGAAGCTGATGAAGAGAAGTGGGTGACAACCTCGGGATCCTCATCCTCGTTTTCCTCCTCATCCCGCTCTGCCATCCCCACATGCTGGCTCGGGGCTGGCAGCTCCGTGGATGCTTCCCTAAACTCCTTGGGGATGGGATTTGGCTGCTCAGCCTGACAGATCCCCCTTGTCCCATTGTCCCCAAGCCTGTCCCATTATCCCGAGACCTGTCCCATTATCCCCAGGCCTGTCCCACATGGAGTAGGGGAGCGGGAAGGGGGATTAAGCTCCGAGTGGACACAAAAGAGCAGGTGGAGGATCCTGGGGGGTGGGATTACCGGGAAGGGGGGATTATTCGGGATGACATATGGGGCTGGTGGGGGGGAAGCAACCGGAGGAAGGATCGGGAAGACCCTTGGAGAGACAATTCCCCCTGTGCCTTCCAGTCTCCAAGAAGAAGCAGCGCCAGTGGATCGGCCCCACGGGACTCAACCAGACGGGTGAGGAGCTGCTCCCTGGGGAGCTGGGAATGGGATTTGGAGCTCCTGGGGGTGGATTTGGGATCCTGGCACAAGGGATCCGGGAGATCCCGACCCAGAGCAGGGCCCCTTCCCACGGTGGGTGTGTTCCCTCTAAAGTGCTGTTCCAAGCCCAATATCCCAATCCCACTGTTTTTTCCAGTGTCTTTCCACCGCTCCAGCACCGCTCCGAGGCCTCGGGGACAGGGAGGGGACAACGACTACGCTCAGGCCCCCCAAAAGAGCTCCCAGCTCTCCGCTTACCCAGGTAAGTGCTGGAAGCGGCTCCTTCCCACCCCTTTTCCATGGATGAGCCAGACATGCATCCACGGAGCCGCATCCACGCTCTCCGCAGCTCTGGAAGGAGCGTGCCGGCGTTCCAACCCTCCGGATAACTCCTCGGACAGCGACTACGACCTGCACTCCGCCCGCAGGGTGTGATTCCCCGCTTCCCAAAGGAGCTGATCCCTTCTCCCGCCTCAGCTTTGGGCACGTCCCAGCATTCCGGTGCCCTTCCAGAAGCGCTTCCCAGCCTCCTCGTGGGAGCAAAAGAGGCATTCCGGGGTTTTTTTTTAAGCTATTTATAGGAATTTAAGAGGCAGGTGGGGTGCAGGGAACCCTTTGGAACAGTGGGTTCACAGCTTTTCCATAATTCCAAACTGGGATAAAGAGTTGGGGTGATGGATAAAGGAAAGGGATGCGAGGGTGGGAATGCTGGGAATGAGTCCGAGATATTTAATAACCAACAAATATAATAAAATCGGGGTTTTGTACTAATTACACCTCGTCCTTTTCCTTCCATTATCCCAGTGTGATTCCAAACTCCCAGTCAGGAGGGAAAAGCAGGACAGGGAAACACATTTTTTCCCTGGTTTTTACCTGGAAGACCCCAAAGATAAACCCAAGAAAAGCAGGAAAAACAGGTTTGAAGATGGTCCTGGGAGGGGGTGAAAGGTTTCATGGATGGGATCCAAAGGAAGTCGGATGCCAGGAAGGGATAAAGGGATCAATTCCTAGCTGGATGCTCTGTTTCCCAAAGTAACCACAGCCGTGACTCTGGAGTGCAATTAATTCATCCAGTTTTATTACTCTCATTAATCCCAGGGATGGAATTGCTTCCATCAATCCCTCGTTCTAGTCCATTAGTAATCATTCCTTATAAATAACTTACAGGGATACAGGCAGGATTCCTAGGATAAAGTGCTGAGCAAAGCAAATCCCATTTCCATCATTTGTCCTTCCCTCTGTTTCCAAGTGTTTCCTGAGAAGGGGGATGTGAGGAGCCCGAAAAACCACACGGGAGGTCGGGAATACTGGAGGCTGCCCAGGCCTGGGTGGGAATCACCGACTCCCATTGACAGCCCTGGAATGGCTTGGGTGGGATCTTAAGGATCAGCCACTTCCAATCCCCTTCCACTCTCCCAGGTTGCTCCAAGCCCTGTCCAACCCAGTGCTGGACAATTCCAGGGATGGAGCAGCCGCAACTTCCCCAGAAATCCATTCCAAGGCTTCACCATCCCCACAGGGAAGAATTTCTTCCCAAAATCCCATCTAAATCCACCCTCTGACAGCGTGAAGCCATTGCCCATTATCCCATCACTCCAAGTCCTTGTCCAAGTCCCTCTCCAGTTGTTTTGGAGCCCCTTTAGGCACCGGAAGGTGTTCCAAGGTTTCCCTGGAGCCTTCTCTCCGGATTTCTGCTGCGCTGGCTCTGCCTCTCGCTCTGACCTCCGGAGCTGTGACTTATCCCACGTAATTCCTTTGCACCGACGGATCCAGGAGCAGCACTGTGGGATCCCTCCTCTTCCTCAGTCCCCAAAAAAAGGAGGAAACAGCACAGGATGCTCCCCAGGAGTCCTGGATTAGTATCCAGGCCAGCCAGGATGCTGAGGGTTCGGAGGAGGGGGGTATCCAAAGGGTGGGGGAGGGCCGGGATAAGGAGACTGCGTTGGGATCGGGAAATTCGGGAGAGGGGGCTGGGTGGGGTAGGGACACTGCGGTCTCCCTGCTCCAGGTGGGACATAGGGAGTGTATCCTGGTCTGGCAGGGGGAGGAGAGGGATGGGGAGCGGGATACGGCAAGGGCTGCGGAGGGCCCCGGGATGGAGACCAGGAAAAGCCTGCCGAGGTGGATTTGGGATACCCCGGTGCAGAGTCAGCAGCAGAAGCCGCTGGATATCCGGGAGCTGGAGCAAGAGGGTAGGGAAAGGTGGACTGGGAGCTGGGCTGGGAAGAAGCCACGTGTCCCACGGCGACCGGAGATCCCGGGAAAGGAGCGGGAGGCAGCGCTCCTTGGGCAGTGGGGCCGGGCGGAAGGGTCGGAGCCGGGCTGTAGGGCAGAGGGAAGGCTGCAGATCCCGATGGGAAGGGTTTTGTTGGATCCGTTGGAATGTGAGGAGGAGGAGGACGAGGAGGCTGAGAGTCCCTGGAGCGCTCCTGGGATCCCTCCGACTTCCTCACGATCTCCTGCAGCTTTTCCACTCGGACCCGGCGCAGGTGGGACAACTTCCTCATCCCGGAAAACTCCTCCAGGAAAGTCTCCAGGGGCACCTCACCCTCTAGGAATTTCTCAGCCATTTTCTGGAAGAGAGGAACAGCCTTGGGTTCATCCCTGCATCCCTCTGCTGCTCTTCCCTAATCCCAGTTTAGGTCTCTCCCAGATCCCAGGGAGCATCACCCACACACAAACAAGGACGGATCTAGATCTTTGGAGAAAACCCAGCAAAATCCAGAGATAATCCACGATTTTAGGGATTGAGTTTAATTGTGAATCTTTGAGGATAAATCACTGAGATTCCCATTGGATTTAAGCCGTGAACTCACCTCGGATTCCTCCTCAATCTTCTGGCTTTCCACCTGGAGGAGATCCAGCAAAGTCTGAGGCTGCAGTGCTGCCGAGAATTTCTCTGGGAAAATCAAGGAGGAAAAAAAAAAAAAAACATGGATAAATTACTAACACGGAAGAGAATCCAAGGAAAAACCAGCAGAGGGCCCACAGGAATGGGCTTGGGAGCTGCTGATGGAAGGAAGAAAATCCAAGAGCAATAACATCTTCAATCTCTCCAGCAGCTGGAAAAAGAGGGATATCAGTTTCCTAGGAAGCAGAATCCTTCCCAAGGGAAGATCCCAGCGCTCACCCAGCTTTTCCTTCTGCTCCCTGCACCTCCCAGCCAGCTCCTGCAGCTCCTGGTATTTCTTGGAGAGGTCGCTCCGTCCCGACTCCAGCGGAGTCTGGAATTTCAGGTTCTGCTCGGCCAAGCTCCGGTTGGCAGCCAGGGCCATCTCCCGTTCCAGCTGGAGCTCCTGGACCTGTGGGATTTGGGATGCTGAGCACTGGAAGGGGACAAGGACACCCCGGAGCCACCAGCACAAACCTCTTGGGATTCCAAGGCCAAGCGCTCGATCTCCTGGGAATCCTCCTGCAGCTCCCGGAGCTCCTCCACCGTCCGGTTCCTCAGTGTGTCCATCCTTCTGGATTCCTGGGACAGGGAAAAGGGGGCAAATCAATTCCCAGATCCAACAGGGAATAGGTTTCCAACCGGAATCCAGGCTTGTTAAAGCCTTCGGAGGAGCTGCACTGGGTGCTGCAAACAGAGAGGGGAAAACAACATTCCCACTAATTCCTGCTTTGGAAAAGACTTTTCCCCCCTTTTCTAAACCAATTTGAAGGAATTTTGTGTGTGCCAGGGTGCCTTGTCAAGGAAAAACTCCCGACTTGCAAATTCCAGCTGGATGTCTCCATCCCATTCCAGAGTCCATCTCATTCTAGACTCCACCTCAATCCAGGTCCCCATTCTACCAAGGAAACCGGGATCTGGCCATATCCCAATGTGCCCACAGGGTTGGAAAGGATCTCAAGGACCCTCCTGCCACTGAAATAACACAAAAATCAGGGAAAATATGGATTTCTTGCACCACATCCGTGATTTATCCCAAGTACGCCCGGCTGTCTGATATATTTAGCAAGTATCCCATGTCTTTGGCATAGATTCCAAGAGATGGGATGGAATAATGTGGGAATGCACTAAAAAACAGAGACACACCACACACCTGCGCTGTCCTATTCGCTCCCAGCTCTTCTATCTCTCATCCAGGTGTAACATCCCAAGGATATCACGCCGAGAATGCCGCAAGAGCCACGCTGAGGCTCAGGGTTGCCCAATCCACGATCCAGATAAACCTGTCCGAGGGAAAAACTGGGAATTAAGTCTCGCGCTGCAGGTGCGGGGCGGAAATCACTTGATTTGGGGTTTTTTGGGAGTATTAGCGAGGTTTCATGGAGTTTAAGAGGGCAAAGCGGGAATGGTGGCAGCGGGAAAGCTCGGGGTGGGCTCTGGGAAGCAGCCAAAGGCGCTCAGGAGCGCGGGCGCAAAGGGCTGGGCACTTGCCGGGACGAAGCCAGCGCCGTGCGCCCCGCGAGCGGCGGGAGCAGCGGCATTACCCCCGTTATCCCGGCGTTATTCCCGTTATTCCCATTGCCGGCCCTATCCCGGACTCACCGCGGCACCACCGGGACCCTCCGTCCGCCACCACTTCCGGCTTCCGGCGTAAACCGGAAGTGGGCGGGGCAACCACAGGGCGGGCTGAGAGGCCCCGCCCCCTTTGAGCGTGAGGGGAGAGGTTCCGCTCCGCGCCGCCATGTTGGGGGGGCGGCAGCTGGGAGCGATTTTATGGAATTTTTCGATCAATAATCGATCTTGGGCTGCCCGCGGGGCTATCCCCGAGCTGTAGGTGCTCTAGGAGTTATATCCTTCGTGTTTTTAGGGTGCAAGCTACTCCGAGAGAGCTGGAGAGAGGCTTTGGAGAAGGGCGTGGGAATAGCTTCGCATGGACACAGGGCGGATTTAGGTTGCGTGTTGGGAATAAATCCTTCCCTGTGAGGGGGGCGAAACAAGTGGACCAGAGAAGCTGCGGCTTCTCATTCCTGGAAGTGTCCAAGACAAGGTTGGAAGTGGTTTAGGAAGAACATAAACACCTCAGCAACATCGCGAAAATTCATAAAATGTCGGGTTTTCCCAGCTGGATCCAAGAGATCAAAGCAGATTCCTCTGGAATACCTGGTTAGCTCCTCGTTGCATGAAACAGGAATATTCCTGAGGAACCTCCAATCCCATCACCGCCCCACAAATCCAACTTTCCCAAATGCTCCACTTTTCCACCCATAACTCCACATTCCCAAAACCCAGGTGGGGATGAGGGTGGGGAAAAGCTCTATGATTTCTGCTCCTTCGGGAGCTTGTGGAACGCTGGCCAAGGTCACCCAGCTGTTCCAGAAGTGCCGGGATCTGGGAAAGGCACCTCTGATCCCGTCACCTGAGACCTGTTGTGTAATACACGGGAGTCATATGATCCCAAATAATTCTGGAAAAATCAAGGACAATTTGTTCCCAGTGTGGCTGATAACCAGGTCAAACCTGGGAATGGGAAAGAAAAGGGACTTGACTTTCCAAATGGAAAAGAAACATTTTCCAGGCTTGTTTTGGAGCAGTTTCCACAGACCTGGAAAAGCTCAAAAACGTTTAATTAGCATTTTATATTAAAATATAAGGATGGAGGAGAGGGAAAATTGTGTTCAGGTTACCACAGAAAAAATGGAAAAATATCCATTTAAAAGTGTTCTCCAGAAATCAATTTGGGATAAACAGGTGTTTTTGGGAGGATATTCCCATTACTGGTTTATTAGTATCCTGAATTTCCACAAAAGATGGTTCCACATGTTTTTTTTTCCTCGGATGCTGTGTTAATCCCAGCCAAAACCTCCCACAGCAGGTAGGGAAACGTGACCTGAGCACCCTGAGGTCCCGTTCCAGCAGAATTCTGTTCCCACGAGGATCAGCCAACATCCCTGGCCTTCCTTGATAAGTTAATTAAATAATTTTAATCCAATCCCGGAGATTTGACACCTCGGGAGCGTCAAATTTCCCTCCTTTCATCTGACAGCTCCGATAAAGCTCCCGGGTGATGAAAGCCTGTGGGGAATGGACAAGAAAAACTGGGAACAGGGCCTGGAAAAGTTGACTTCCTTAATCCATTCCCAAGATAAACTCTGTCTCCATAAGGGGATTTTTTTGGGAGGCTGCATGGATAAAATTACGGAAGTTCTGTCAGAACAGGTTTTGATGTCCCAAAAGCCTGAAAATCCCTGTTTGATCCAGGGGGTGATTCCCGTGGAAGTTTACTTCATCCCACATCAAAATGACATTAAAAATCTGAATTTTCCCAGTAAAATCTCACAGTTTGGGAGGGTTTTGTTGCCCAGGAATCCTCACTCAGCCCCGGCTGCATCCATGAGAAGGTGAAGCTTCCAGATGCATCTTTCCAGCTGGGGTTTTTTGGGATCTCCCCATGCTTTGGTGCCCTCTGGTGCCAAGGAAAGCTGTGGCAAAGAGGCCACTGCTCCCATCCAAAGGGCTTCAGCACTGGGATGGATTATTCCAGGATCCAGCATGTCTCATGCCCTCTATTTCCCCACCAATACTGGGAAAATCCAGGATTTCTCTCTGAGGAAGCCATTTCACACCCTAAACAGGGTTACTTTTCCATCCTCCCACGTTTTATTCTGGATTTAATTAGTGCTAAATAGCAATTCCCATTTTTTTTCCAGTCCTGAATTCCACAACTTCTTCCCTGTGTGGATAATATCCGTGCAAAAATCCATCCCTGTTGGATCCATTGTTCTGCTTTGATGGGATTTACCGGCAGCACAATGAGCTTGTCCTAAAACTTCCCATAATTGGGCAAATGGTTTTTTTCCATTGAAAAAACTGGAATCCTGGTCCCCAGGGAGGGCAGCTCTGGAAATTCAATGGATAAACAGTTCTGGGAAAACTTAATTTTTTGTTTTCTCTACTACTTTGGCCAAAAAAGGAGGAAATCTTGGAAATCTATAGGGAGACATTCCACCTGTCCAGGTTGCTCTAACCTGGCCTTGGACACTTCCAGGGATGAGGCATCCACAGCTTCTCTGGGAAATCCATCCCAGGGCCTCACCATCCCCACAGGGAAGAATTTCCTCCCCATATCCCATCTGAATCTCCCCTTTTCCAGTCTGGAGCCATTCCCCATTGTCCTATCACTCCATTCCTGCATCCAAAATCCCTGAACTGGGGGAAAACTGGGACCAGCTGGGGGAGAGCTGAGCTCCAGATGCCTCTGGATGAAGGTCACCAGAGCGGGATCGGGTGCCTTGGCTTCTGTCACGGCACCACGTGCCAGATCCATGGCTCCTGGAACGGTCACCTTGTCCTGGAGGAGATCAAAGGCTCCCTGAGGCCGGAGCTGGCATTCCTCCCTTGGAATCAGCCCCATCCCAGCTCGGAATAATGAAAGAATCTGAGGATGCGATGCTAAATTGCATCAGGGGAGTGGATGGGGGATGTTGGGAGAAAAGAGATAGAACACCGGATTATCCCTGAGGAAAAAGAGAGGATGGGATGTGTTGCAGGGGGCTGGAAAGGAGAAGGTCTTGGCTGGTTCCCAAAATAGAAAATCTGGACCTGGCAGACTGAAAATCCTCCACGGAGCCTTGGCAAGAGGAGAAGGATCTGGAGAGACCTTGGAGCATCTTCCAGTGCCTTAAGGGGCTCTAAGAGAGCTGGAGAGGGACTTTGGAAAAGGGCCTGGAATGACAGGACAAGGGGAATGGCTTCCCACTGACAGAGGACAGGGTTAGATGGGATAGTGGGAAGGAATTCTTCCTTGTCAGGGTAGTGAGGCATTCCTGGGAATCGAGTTCCCAGGGAAGCCGTGGCTGCCCCATCCCTGGAAGTGTCTGGATCAAACCCTCCAGCAAGGAATTGGGGGGGTCCAGGGGACAAACACAATCCCACATTCCCACCAGCTCCCACAGAATAACCGGGAGCGCTTCCCGCCCATCCCATCCTTCCGCCAACATCCCCATGGCCTGAATTCCCCCCAGGAATACGGGAATGCCCCGGCTTGACATTCCTCCCCCCGCCTTCCTTAAGGACATTTTGATAACCGTCCCAGGAGCCGTTTGCCTTTCTTATCGGGGCCTCCGGCCAAACACCGGAGCTGGGATATAAGGAACGGGCCTGGGATCCGAGGCACATTCCCCGTGAGCTCCTACCATGAAGCTGCTCCTGCTCCTCACCCTGGTGGTCCTGGCCCAGGGCCACGAGACCAGGTGAGCCCTGGGGGGTCCCCCAAAAGAGGGATTTGGGATGCGGGGTGATCCCAGTGGCACATCCCAGTGACAGATCCCGCTCCCTGTCTGCAGGGTGATGCTGAAGAGGATGAAGTCGCTGCGGCAGAGGCTGCAGGAGCAGGGATTGCTGGAGAGTTACCTGAAGGAGCATCCCTACAACCTGGCTGCCAAGTATTTCCCTGGCTTCGCTATGGAGCCCCTGGAGAACTACATGGATGTGAGGGGCTGGGATCGGAGAGCACGGGGGGGCACTGGACCATTATCCATCCCACTGTCCCATTAGCGGGGCTGGAGAGCCACTCATCCTATTAGCCCCTTATCCATTCTCCTTTCTCTGTCCCACTAACCCCTTCCTAACCTCATTCCAACAGGATGAGTACTTCGGCACCATTTCCATCGGGACCCCACCCCAGGAATTCACCGTGGTCTTCGACACTGGCTCCTCCAACCTCTGGGTTCCCTCCATCTACTGCTCCAGCCCAGCCTGCAGTAGGTATCTGGAATGTGGCTGGAACGTGTGTGTCCTTTGGGAACCCTGGATGGCTCTGCCCAGCCTTTCCCAAGGGCCATCAGGCAATCCCCCTCCTTCCCACACCCACAGGCAATCACAACCGCTTCAATCCCGCGGAGTCTTCCACGTTCCTGAGCACCAACGACACCCTGTTCATCGCCTACGGCACGGGAAGCATTGCCGGAGTCCTGGGATACGACACCGTCAATGTACGGCCGGGCTGGGCCCTCTAGCCCCCTCATCCCCTGGGATCCCATGGGATCGTGCCCGATCCACATCTGTCTCCCTCTCCCAGGTTGCCGGGATCAGCGTCCGCAGCCAGATTTTTGGGCTGGCTGAGACAGAGCCGGGGGATTTCTTCTACTACACCCCCTTTGATGGCATCCTGGGATTGGCGTTCCCGAGCATCGCCTCCTCCGGAGCCACCCCGGTGTTCGACAATATGATGATGCAAAACCTCGTGGATAGGCAGCTTTTCTCCGTCTACCTGAGCAGGTAAATCCCAGCCACAGCTGCTGAGGATTTCTCCCTTTTCCCTCGCACCGGCCCCATTTTCCGATTGGAACGGATCCCCCTTTCCAGGGACAGCCGAAGTGGCAGCTTTGTCCTCTTCGGTGCCATCGATCCCTACTACGCCATCAATGGCATCTCCTGGATCCCGCTCTCCTCTGAAACCTACTGGCAAATCACCATGGAGAGGTATTCCCGGTACTTCCTGCCCTCCAGATGGTGTTCTGGGGAGTCCAGGCTCACCCTGCATCCCTCTTCCCAGCGTCTCCATGAACGGGACTCCAGTGGCCTGTCCCTCGGGATGCCAGGCCATCGTGGATACGGGAACCACTCTCCTGGCTGTGCCCGTCCGGGCCCTCCGGACTATCCTGAACCGCCTTGGCGCCAGCTCCAATGGAGAGGTGAGGTCTCAGGAAGCTCCCTAGGATATTTTATCCTGGCTGGAATGGCTGCTGACACCCCCCATGCTGCTGTCTTTCCCACAGATCAGCTGTGAGGCTGCCAGAAGACTTCCCAACCTCATCTTCCACATCAACGGCAGACAATTCCCAGTGCCATCCAGAGCCTACGTGTTAAGGGTGAGCATCCTACTGGGAATGGGTTTGTGGGGACACAGGGGGGGATCTGACAGCTGGTGACCATCCCATTCCATGTCCTTGGAGCAGAGTAACGGGTACTGCAGCCTGGGATTGCAAGGCATAGATGTGCCCACGGAGGAGGGTGAGCTCTGGATCCTGGGGGATGTCTTTATCCGGGAATATTACGTCATCTTCGACAGGGCCAACAACAGCGTGGGGCTGTCCCGGCTGCCCTGAGCCGGGATGGGATTCCCAGGTGTTCCCAGCTCGGTGGCTGGCGGGGCTGGTCCCTTTCCCACTGCTCCTGCCACCACCGAGGACAATAAAGGTGTGGAGAAGCCCCCTGTGCTGTGTCTCTCTGGAAAGGGCCACCACATCCCTGGGAAAGTGGCGTGTCCCTGGTGCCACCCTCAGCTGCACCCCCCGAGGATGTCCCTGTGCCTCCAAAATGGGAGCCAGGTGTGGCTCTGCTCCCTGGAGAGCTCCCAGCCTTGGGAATCCTCATCCTTGGGGACCTGCCAGTCTTGGAAACACTCATCCATGGGGACCTCCAGCCCTGGGAACCTGGGGCAGGACACATCCCTCCTGTCCCCAAACCCTGCTCAGGATGAGGGGGGCTGAACACCTCCAGCACTGCCCTCATCATCCTGGAAGGCTACTCATCCCAAAATTCCCTGAGGATAAATCCCAGGGCTCCATGTGCTGGCAGATGCAGGGATGAGGGGACAGGGAATAAATACCAGAGTGACTTTATTGGTGGCAGGGGGACAGTTGCCCCCTCCCCAGGGCCAGGCCTGCTGGTCCTGCAGACCCCCTTTTCCTCCTTTCCTTCGTCCTCCTCCTCCTCCTCACGGCATTCCAGGCACACCTGGCACCTGGAACCTGGGGCTGTCTGGTGGCACTGCAGAGGGATCCGCATTCCTGGGGGATTCCTGAGCCTCGGGGCTGCCCGTGGGATCGGGGGGGCCTGTGGCCTCACAGGGGGGGTCGGGGGGCACAGCGGGTGCCAAGGGGTATCCAGAGGGACTTGGAGTGGTTGGAGGGGGATTCCTGGCTCCCCAAATCCCCGGAGAGGGGCGGAGGGGGGATGTGGTGGGAAGCAGGAGCTGGGCCAGACGGTGGCGGACAGGGTGAGGGGTGCCAGGGGGGGAGTCCTCAGGGATCGAGGACTGGGATGAGGATGTGGATGAGGAGGGGGACTGAGATGAGGATGGGGACAGGTCACTGCCCTGCAGTGGGAGCCGGACGTCTGTGGCTGACGGAGGGAGGATTTTGGTCAGCACCCACCTCTTTCCCAGGACCCCCAGTCCAGAGGGGGCACATCCAAGTGCCCGGGAATCCGGGAATCCCATTACCTGGGCAGGGTGGGCAGCAGCCCAGGGGCAGCACGGGGGATTCGGAGCAGGAGCCAGGGCACGGCCTCTCCTCGCAGCTCACCTCTCCAAGCTGGGAAAACAGGGATCAGCCAGCCAGCCCTGCTAGCCCTTCCCAGGATCCAACGGCACCGGCACGGGCACCCCATGGACTTGGGCACCCCATGGACTTGGGCATCCCATGGGAATGGGGGGGGGGGAGTCTCACCTGGCAGGTGCAGTGGGTGCAGGGCCGACCCTCGGGAATGAAGCTCTGGCCGTTCTCCACCTTCCTGCCCTGGTAGTTGCAGTCTGGAGGAAGCGAGATCCAGAGGCGGTTCAGAGGGATTTTTGGGGGGCCCAGGGGAGATTTTGGGAACCCCCCCCCGAGCTCTTACCCTCACAGACGGGGCAGCACTGGCCCTCGGGGTGGAAGGGGTAGGAGCACACGATGGCACATTCCAGAGGCGAGCAGGCCACCGAGCCCAGCTGCGAGAGACGGGAGAGACCCCCGAGGGCCGGGCATTAGGAACCCCGGAGCGCCCCCGGAGCTTTTCCCTGCAATGGAGCCAAAAACTGGGCTTCAGCCCACGGGGCGGGAGCCGCCAATCCTCTGGGAATGCCCGGCCCAGCCCTCACCAGGCAGATGCAGCTCAGGCAGGGATCCAGCACCGATGGGAAGGTCTCGTTGTTGGAAAAGATCCTCCCCATGTAGGTGCAGCCTGCGGGGAGAGGGGCTCAGGTGGTCCCCGGGTGGCTCGGAATTCTGGAATTCCAAGCCCCCGGCGTGGCCTCACCTGCGGAGCAGTCGGGGCAGCACTGCCCGGGAATGTGGATGGGATAAGGACAGGTCTCCACGCAATCCGTGCGCTGGCAGCTCACGGAGCCATCTGCCTGCAGGTGGGAACACCCTGACAGACACCTCGGGATTCCCAAACCCGCCAGATTTGGGGAATTTGGGGCCCGCCAGGCCACGGGCATCCCGAGGGCGGGAATGGGGCAGGAGCCGTGCGCCGGGACAGGGATGAGGAGGAGGGAATGAAGCAGAGCAGGTTCTCATTCACCTGGCAGATGCATAACTCACAGGGATCGCCTGGAGACCAGATCTGTCCGACAGGAAACTCCACGCCGTTGTCATCCAGGGAGCAACCTGGGAAGGCTCCCTGTTCCCAGCTGTCCCCTAAAATCTACCCTGCCTGTCGCCGGGACCCCACATCCTGTCCCCCAGTTGTCCCTCCCATCCTATCCCATTCTCCTTTTCCCCCAGCTTTTCTCCGCCATCCCTCTCCCTGTCCCTCCCTGCCCATTCCCAGGTGTGTCCCTCATCCCAACTCACCGGCAGGGGCCGGAGGGTCCCGGCAGCTGGAGCAGCACTGCCCGGGACCCAGGTGCCGCTGGTGCTGGGGACAATCCAGCACGGGGCAGGGAGTGAAGGAACATTCCACCTCCCCTCCCTGGGAACATGGGAATGGGTCACCTGCTGTCCCCTCCACCAGCCCCGAGCAAAGCCGGGATCCTCCCAGCAGGTGCACGGAAGCGCTGGAGCATCCCTGGGGATCGTCATCCCTGGGGATATTCAGGACCCACCTGGCAGACACAGGTGGTGCAGTCATCACCATCCAGGCTGAACTGGGCTCCGTGTGTGTACGTGCGTCCCTGGAAACTGCACTTTTCTGGGAAAAAGGGAAGCAGCGGGGCTGGAGAGCCAAGCACGGCTCTTCCCAAATCCCCAGCCAAGCCCGCGGATCCCCACACCCCCCAGACTGGGGATCCCGGGATCACCTGGAGTGCAGGAGCAGCAGTCGGCCAGAGAGGGGCTGGGGCAAGATCCTGGGGGGCACTCTGGGAAGAGGCAGGAGACATTCCCAGCCTGCGGAGGGGAGTGTGGGGCTGGGAAAGAGGACCCCGATCCCCCATGGAGGGATGATAGGAGGGTGATACTCGCTCCAGATCATCCCAATCCATGGCTGTGCTGGGATGTGGGGCAATGAGGGTTCCCAGGGATGCGGGGGGATCCTCCCAGCCCAATCCAGCTCACCAAGCAGACGCAGACGGTGCAATTCCCATCAGATGGGGAGAAGACATCGCCCTCGGCCCTGGCCACCCCCTCATGCAGGCACCCTGCGAGCCAGGGGCGTCAGGGACATCCCCCTGGGAATTCAGGGGGGCCATCCCGGGAAGTGGGGGGGCAGGAGGGCCAGGACTTACCTGTGCAGGTGGGGCAGCACCCCCCGGCCGGAGCGGGAAGCGGGTGGGAGCAGGGAACGGAGCAGCTCACAGCATCACAGAGGACTCGTCCCCCCTGCCAGGACACATAGTGGCACATCCCAGGTCGGGATGGTGCCTTGGGAAGGGGTGTGAGAATGGGATGCTCACCTGGCAGGTGCAGCTCCGGCATCCTGGCTCCATCCAGCGAGCGCCAGGCTCCCGAGGGATCCCCCGGTGCCAACAGCGAGGGGACGGGGGGATGGATGTGCCGGGGGCTCCCATGGCATGTGGGGATGGCTCGGGGAACAGGGATGGGGAGGAGGGAGGGAATTGGGTACCGGGAGCTGCCACAGGGAGGTGGGGAGAGGGGGAGCCTCTTGGGAGCAGGTGGGAGCCGGGAGGGAGCAGGATGAGGGTGGGCGGATGCTGCAGGGATTGCAGGATGGGTGACGGGGCCAGGATGGATTTGGGGTACCCTAGGAAGGAAGTCAGGCAGGGACAGGCATCACTTAGGGCAGGCAGGGAGATGGGAGCATCCTGCTCCGCTTCCCCCAGCCTGGAGAAGGACACGGATACCTTCACAGGACACCCTGTCTGCGCTGAGCCGGTATCCGGGGCGGCAGGAGCAGCGGAAGCTGCCAGGAATGTTGTGGCAGCTGTGCTGGCAGGAGCGTCGCGTGCCCGGCCGCCGGCACTCGTCGACATCTGCGGGATGAGGGAATGTGGCAGGATGTGCTGAACCCCAGAATGTGGCCCAGGAAAGAGCCCAGAGCACCGGGATGGGCCCTCAGCATGGCCCACTCAGGTATGAGGACAAGGTGGCAACACCATGATTATGGGGTAATGGACAGCTGCATCCTTTAGGATTCATGGCATGGAGAGGGATGCGGGTTAAGCATGGTGCTCAACATGCAGGGGCTCAATTTCCACCTCTATCCCTTGGGATTCATGGCATGGAGCAGGAGAGGGGTCTGGCACACCGCTGAGGGGCTCACGGTCACCTCCATCCCCCAGGAATTGATGGGAAGGGCTCCCATCCGGGTGCTCACCCACGCANCGCACTCGCAGGCGAATCCGCCCTCCGTGTTCACGCACGTCCCCTCACACGCCGCGCTCCGGCACTCGTCGATGTCTGGGGGACACAGGGATTTGGGGCACGGACAATAGCGGGATACCCGCTCCCATTGGGATATCCCCACTCCCACTCACCAGTGCAGCGGACGCCATTGGCCGTCTCGGCCATGGAGAAGCCGATGGGACACACACGGGCAACCTCCTGACAGCCACCGTGGTTACAGGACAGGTCACAGCCGTACTCCCCACACGTTCCCGGCGGCTCTGGAACACGGACACAGGGTCCACAGGGCACCCAGGCCGCCCTGGGACCACCCGCTTCCCGCCCCGCTCCACGGATCCCCCAGGAATGGGGACGGTGCTGGGGAGAGGTGACAAGGAGCCAGGACTCATGGTCCCCTCCATCCGCTGGGATTCATGGCATAGAGAGGGAAGGGGTTGGGCATGGTCCCCACAANGAATGCCGGTTCCCGTGGAGGTGGTATCCGGGCCGGCAGGAGCAGCGGTAGCTGCCCACGCTGTTCTCGCAGCGGTGCTGGCACGGCGTGGCCTGGCATTCATCCGTGTCTGGGGGTCGGGATGAGGGTCAGGATCCCTCGGGAGCCCCGGCCGCCCCCCCGGCCCCCNAGAGCGAAGGGCATCCAGCATGGCCACCTCTCTCAGTACCTGGGCAGGTGATTCCCTGCTCTCCATCCGGGCATGCGCAAAGGTTGGGAGCGATGCAGGAGCCGCCGCCACAGCCGAAGGAGCAGAGCGCTGTGGGAATGGGAACGGGAGATGTGGGAATGGGAACAGGACCCCCACGTGCCCCTCAGACCCCCGTACTCACGCAGGGTGCACTTCCCGCTGCCCGGGGACAGCATCCAGCCGGGACAACATCCGCTGCCAGAGCCTGGGAAGCAGACGTGAGGCCCCACGCGGCGCCTGTGGGACACCAGAGCCTGAGGCCACCCTGTCCCAAGCCCCCCGCATGGAGCAAGGTCCTGGGAATGCGAGGACAGGGGGACACACGGGAGCGGTCAAGGTGTGCCCATGGTCACCCTGTCCCGGGAAGCAGAACACGGCATGGATGAGGGGGAGGCAGGAACGGGGTGAGCCGGGATAAGGTGGGACAGAGAGGGACAATCACTTCCCAGCCATCCTGAACATCCCCGCACGTGGTGACGGGAGAAACGTCCCCTGGGCAGGACAAGGATACAGGGAGCAGGACAGGGATGTGAGGAGAAGGACAGGGATGCGAGGAGAAGGGTCATGCTCCCTGGAGCTGGGAAGAGGGAGGGAATTGCGGGATGCCAGCCTCTCCGGCTGGGATGGAGGCAGCTGGAGGCATGGATAGCCGGAGCTCGGCACGCTGCCCATCCCAGGTGTAGCTGGAAGAGGGAGAAGGAAAAAGGGGGGATCCAGCTACCTCTCCACGGCAAAGCTGGCCGGCTTCTTCCTCCCGGGATACACCCTGCCCTGGCCGCTGGAGAGGAACAGGGACACACAGGCAGCCTGGAAGAGCAGCTCCACCAACATGACAGGCGGCTCCAGCACGTCCCGGCGNTTCCCGCCGTGGCTCCGGCATGGGGAAGGGGGTCCCCCTAAGGCTTGGGAAGCAGCGGGAAAAGGCGTCCCCCCTTCTCTCCTTTCCCACATCTGGCAAAGCTCCGGCATGGCCTCTCCCCACCCCTCCTCCTCCTCCTCCTTCTCCTGGAGGCGCTGGGCCGCCTTCCCAGCCCTGCACGGGGACCCACGCGGCGGAGAAAGGGGCCAGAGCGGAGCCGGGATGGTGGGATGCATCCAGGAAGGAGAGGGATGCTGCGGGATACCCCCCTCCAAGGCTCCGGTGACCCCCAGGCACCCCCGGCCCCTTGCCCCCATCCCAGGACAGGGAACGAAGCAAAGGTCGGAGGCAGGTAAATGATTGATCCCGTGGAGCAAAGGGCGCTGCTGCTTCCAAAATTCCCAATCCAGCACAGATTCCTCCCCACAAAATCCTGCCCACGGGTTGGGATCACCCAGGCAAGACACGGCCCCCTTCCAAATTAGAGCCACGGCGGGGTGGTCACGCTGCTTTTCTAGGAATTCCAGTGCAGCCATGGGAAGCTCCTGTCCTAAGGGAATGTGATCCCAAATCCCTGGGAAGCAGCTCCATGGCCAGTGGCAGTGGATAAACAACAGGCCAGCCCTGGCTAGTGGCACTTTTATCCCAAAAAAAGCAGGGTGCCGGCAGTGCATTGGCACCAGACCCCCCCAGTTTTAGTGGGAAAAGGAGAGCACTTCCAGGATCCAGGCTGTGCCACTCCCTGGGCCTTCCAAATTTTGGGAACAAGCTGCTCCAGGCAGGTAAACAGAGCCCGAGATAATAAAAGCAGGAGCACAGAGTCCAAGGTCACTCCCTGCTCCCCCAGCTCTGGGAAGAGATGTCCAAATATAGCCTTCTCCCTGCGGCCTCCTTGGAGAATCCGGGATGGAAGCGGGAGCCAGGGATGCTTCCAGCACCAGCTGTCTCCGGGAGGGAAGGATTTGGGGAAAATCTGCCCGGAACGGGTCTTGGAGGGGGATTAACCAGGGGTTACAGGGGAGATCCAACCTGCGGGAAGCATGGAAAGATCCAGGATAACCCCCAAATTCCATGAGCAATGCGAGGAGGAAGATGGGAGTCTAAGATAACTATTAATGAGCAGCCAGAGGCTGGAAAATCCAGGTTTCCCAAAAAATTCCGTTAAAAACTGCCTCTCCAGGCACTCACAGCGCCACCGGCAATCGGGCAAGGAATTAAAATTTCCCACAAATCCAAGAAAAGCCAGAAAAATGCACCTGGAAAACAGGTGTCCCCAAAATCCCAGAGCTGAGGACATGGCTATCATCATTCCTCAGGACACGGATTTTCCTCTTGGACTACTTTATTTGGTAAAACTCCGAAATCAGCAACAGCTTGAACTTCCCAAAACTTCCCACCCTGAGCGAGGCATGGATCCTATGGAGAGTTATCCCACTCGGCTCCAGCCTCAGCTGCTCCTCCAGCTTTGATTCCTCTTCCAAAAAAACACAAGGAATCCAAAAAAAGAACAGGATCAAAAGCAAAACCAAAAGCCAAAAAAAGTAATAAAATATCTAAGGACACCAGGGAAAAGGGAATTGAGGCGAGGGCATCAGATCCCGGTGGATCACCCAAGGAAAGGGACAGTTCTGGGCACAGCCAAGTCCGCAGAATCCATGAATCCCAGCAGGAGATGACCAACACCCCCCCAAATTCCTAACAAGCTCCTCCCCCTGTGAGATTCCGTTCCCCTCTGGCCGCTGCCGCCGGTGTTGGGCACAGCTGGGGAAGGATTCCCTTGCTCCATGTGGAGGGAAAGGGTAGGGAATGATCCCGAATCCTGCTAATGGATCCGGGTCAGCTCCTCCACGATCTTTATCAGGTCATCCACGGTGGCTTCCCTCTTCATCCCGCTTCCATCGTCGATCTGTACCGGGAGGAAAAGGAGTCAGAGCCCTGGCAGGTGCCAAAGAATATTCCCACATCATTCAGGAAAGTGTGGATTTAGCATTTCCCAGAGAAGCTGTGGCTTCCCCATCCCTGGAAGTGCTCCAGGATGGGGCTTGGGGCAACATGGTCTAGTGGGAGGTGTCGTGGTTGGATCAGCATGGGCTTTAAGGTCCCTTCCAACCCAAACCATTCCGTAACTCTACAACTCCATGATTTACCGAGCCTGGATTCCTGAGCCAGGTCCTTGAAGGATCCAAGGCCACATTCCCAAGCTCACCTGCAAGTTTGCCACCACTTCCTGCATCTTGGGCCTGCTGATGTCCAGGAAACTCTCAATCAGGTCCCCATCGATGAATCCCGTGGCTGGTTCCGTCTTCCGTTCGGTGTGGAACGATCTCCAGGTGCTGCTGTCAAGGAGCCAAATCCACAGGGAATAACACCAGCCCTGGGCATGGTTAGTGGTGGGATGGCAGTGCTGGGTTAATGGTTGGATTCTGTGATCTCAGAGGGCTTTTCCCAACCTTAATTCCATGATTCCTAGGGCACCGGCAAACCCACTCCCACCCTCTCCAGCTGGTAAACCCCACCCAGCGCAGGTTCCCGTCTGGAATGCCAAAGGATATAAGGAATGCTCGATCTTTCCCACGCTCTTGATGACTTTGTTGAGCCTGTTCTGCATGTCCAGGAGCAGGTTGTACCAGCTTTCCGACAGGGATGTCACCAGGCCTGCATGGGAATAATGGACACAGGGCTCGGAATATGCCAGGGGGTGCAGCTGGATGAGCTTTCCAACCCAAACCGTTCCAGGATTCTACAGGGAATCCTCAGCCCCTGCTCCTTACCTATCATTCCGTTGACGGTGCCGAAGAGCACGGATCCCTGGGTGGGCGTGGAAGTCTCTCCCAGGTTCTGCATGACCAGGGATCCGTGGCAGAAGACATTGACGAACTCTCCCAAGTGGGATAATCCCACTTCCTGTAGGTGCTGCCGCTCCTCGTCCGTCGTGGCCGCGCTGGAGTTCCAAACACTCTGCTCAGTCTGGGATGGGGGGACTCCAAAGCTTCCCTTGCTCCCAAGAGCTGGGAATGCTCATCCACTTTTCCTGAAGGTCCTGTCGCCCCATCCCTCCCAGCATGCGCTGTCACATCCCATCCCATTCCTATCCCATCCCATTCCAGCTCACCTGTCCTTCTGGCACACGAACAGATTGAAAGCGTTCTCTGCTCCCAAGAAATTATCATCATCCAGGATCTCCACAGCGCTCATCCAGTTTGGATTGAAATCCCGGGCAATCTGGAAGGGAACCAAGGAGGGACACGCTGTGTCCAGGTGGCCTGGCCTGGGATCCTGCATCCTCATCCCACCCAACACCAATATTCAGGAGCGAGGTGGGATCCAGCCTATCCCTCTTTGCTCCAGGAAGCAGCTGAGCAAGAAAGGCACTCCTAGAGATGGTCCTAGTCCAAGTGGCACTTGGATAACATCCCGGGAAAACGTGGAGCAGCCCATGCCAAACAATTTAACCCCCCATTCCAAGTGGACACCAGGCATCCCAGATGGCACCTCCCACCCGCCAGGCACCAGCTGCTCTTCCCACAGCCAGTTCCCTGGAAGCTGAGGGATCCATCCCTCCAGAAACCACAGGAATCTCTGTCAAACCTTATCCAGGTGATGTTGCCCAAGCCAAACTCCTCCTTTTATCCCTTCCAACACCATTCCCCGTGCCCAGAGCTGTCGGATCGGATTCCCGGCGCCGCTTCCGTACCTCCTCGAAATTCCCTTCCATGGGTTTGTAGGCCAGGAGCAGCACGGAGCGCATGAGGTCTCCCACCAGGATGAAATCCCCCTTGGTTTTCAGGTACAGGGCCATGATATTGTTGTAGTGGTTGCATTCCGTGCGCAATTCCTTCTCCGCTGTCCACTCGTACAGGCGGACCTGTGGGATGGGACACGGATCGGGATACTCCACCCGGGAGCTGGGATATTCTCAACAGACACCTGGCTGACATCCAGATCCACAAACATGCTCCCAAACAAAGTCAAGGTTTTGCCTACCGTGCTGTTGATGCTGGCTAAAAGCTTCCCATTGAATTCCACCATGGAATACACAGCTCCCTTGACCTCCTTCTCAGCCAGGCTCTGCAGCTTCCCTGGAATAAAGCCAGGCATCACTTGGTTGTTTATCCAAAGGGTAGGAAGTCAAGGGAGCTGCACTGCTGCACTGAGCTGCACTAAACTTTGCTTCCCAAAAAACTGTCTCTGAGGGGGATAAGTGACATGGAAAGCACATCCCAGAATCCAGAGCTGGTGAGGGATTCTTGGACTTCTCTAGGAGAAGGGGGGAAAGGGAACACAGCACCAACAGATCCTGACAGCAGATCCCTTGGGAAAAGCTCTGCTCCTGAGACATGAGGTCTCCAGGATCTGAGGAGCTCATCCCTGATCTCCCATCAGAAAAGCTGGATTTTTCCAGGTGAGAACACCTCGTTCTTACCATCGGAGTAGTGGAAGACGACGATCCGGCCCTGCTTGGGCTCCGCTTCCTCGGGATACACCATGGCAGTGCCCACGATGAAGTAGGTGTTGGGATCCTTTCCCAGCTTGCAGGAGACCAGGCTGAGGGCGTACTCGTTTTGCAGGAATTGGTGAGCATGGAGCACTGGGAAAAAAAAGTGGGAAAGGGAGGAACAACAGTCCTTAAGCTGAAAGCTTAAGACGCATCCTAGAGATTCCTTGTCCTATTCCCCACCACCTTGTGCCATTAAAAAATGTTATTCTCTAAACCTTATGGCTGACGTTCCTCCAGGAAAACGCTTTTCACAAGTCCCTGGGCTTCTCCAGGCTGGGAAAATCTGGATTTTGGGATGGGACAGGTACCTTCAAAGGTGTGCTGGTCTATGATGAGCAGGTTGTGCACTTCCACCTCCTCTCCAAAGGATGTTTCGTGTGGAGCTGTGCTGCTGGAAAACAGCTTGCTGGTGCTCACGCTGCTGGACAAGGCCTGGGAAACAGGAAAATCCGTCACATCCCGGTGCTACTCGGATATCCACACAACCTCAGGCAGTCAGGGAGTGGGAGAAGAGATGGGGGAGGAGGTGGAGCAAGGAATGAGTAAAGGGAATGAGTAAAGGGACACACTCCCTGTTCCTGCAGGGCTGAGTGATGGCGTTAATAGGAGTTTGCACAGAGTTGTGGCTTCCAGAGCTGGATCCTTGGGAAAAGGAAAACCTTAGAGACCACACAGAAGCCTGTATGGGATATGGAAGGAGCAGCACCCAAAAATAAAAGGGATCAGGTGAAACAGTGGCTGTGCCCCCCCCTTGAAGAGATCCCACCATCCCATTCCTCCCTGGCTGAGGAACTGGACTGGACGCACAGCTTTGGAAGCTTTGGAAGGGAAGACCATCAAGGAAAACCTGGATTGGGAATTCTGATCCCCACAGGGATGACCCAGCCTGGGATCTCACCTGGGTGCTGGCGCTGGGCCTGAGCGCCGTGGTGCCGCCGCTGGCATCCTGCACCTCGATCCGGCTGGAGAGCACCCCGAAACACTGGGATACCTCTTGGTAGCAGATCTTCCTGCGGGATAAACAGAGGGGAAAGGCCATTCCAAGAGCCATTTGTTTGCACCCGGCTCAGCAAAGCCACCCCAACCCTTATCCCGCGCAGCCGAGCGCCCTCATCCCGGGAATCCTCCTCCCAGGAATCCTCACCTGGGCGACTCGTAGAGGGGAACGGTGCGGATGTGCAGCTTCTGGATCTCATCGATGGTGCCAATGGTCAGGGTGCTGTTGTTGGCCAAGGCCAAACTTGTGGGAAAAAAATCATGGAAAACGCTGGGTGGCACGGCAAGGACTTCCCTCTCCTCTGTATCCCTTAGGAACGGGAAGCCGTGGCGGACTCTGAGGAGGCCGGGAGCGGGCTCACCTGTCGGGATATCCGTCGGAATTGAGGGGGCACATGTAGTTGACCTCCTTGAGGTTGACGTTGGAGAAGACCAGCTTGTGGTTGCTGCTGTAGATGACGGTGGGGCGGTCGGAGCAGGCGAACACGTTGGTGGTGGACAAGGAGCGGAATGTCCTCAGCACCGTGGGCTGGGTGCCCAGGGTCACCTTCTTCCTGTCACTCAGCAAGCCTGGATTCGAAGGGAAAAGGGGTTGGGATCTGCGGTGACGTCTCAGGATAAAAGGAGCGTGGGTAAGCGCATCCCGGATTTAAGAATCCGTCTCCTTCCTCCACTTTGCTGGAGAAATCCACCTGCCCACAGCCAGCCCTGCCTGAGCATGAGGCTGGGAAAGCAAGGAGGATCTTTCCCAAAAGAACGGAAGAGAAGGGAAAAGGTCACCTGTCTCGAGGCTGAGGCCGAAGTAGAAGAGAGCTCCGTCCCCCAGGGCACACAGGAGGTAATGGCTGCTCTCAAAGGTCGTCATCAGGATGGAGCGAGGGATAATCTCTGCGGGAAGCAGGAAAAGGGATGGATGAGGTCGCTCGGGACATGGCAAGTGACCACTGCCACCCTTGGGAAGCTCCTACCTCCTCCCAGCATCTCCTTGTGCAGCAGCTCGAAGGACGGGAGCTTCAGGATGCGGGCGGAGATGTCGGTCCAGAGCCCGATGGCACAGAGCGGGGACATCCCGTTGGAGTCTCCCAGGGGGGTGATGTCCAGGCAGGCCACCTCGTGCTCCATCTCTGTGCAGCTGGCAGGAAGGAAGGAGCACGGATGTCTGCCTGGATCCCAAATCCCAGCATCCCAAGAGCCCTCAGGATGTGGGCTCACCTGATCTGCCGGAGCTCCTGGGGCCGGATTTCCAGGTAGTATAAGGCTCTTCCCACAGCCACCACCACCTGGTTGCTGTTGCAGGAAGCGACGCTGATGTTCTTCCCGTTGGGCTCTTTCCACTCGCTCACCAGGGATTTGGGCTCCTGGCTGACCAGTCGCACAGAGGCAGAGGTGATCTGGGAAGAGAGACAGGAAAAATCATGGAAAATGGTGTTGCTGAGGTGGGTGGCACAGAGCAAGAACTTCCCTCTTTTCATATCCCTTAGAAACATGAACCCAGGATTCTACCTCCTGTTCCCACTGGCTCAGGGAAGCACTCCAAACCCTGCCCTGCATAAGCCACAATCCATATGGCACCAGGAGAGCCAAATCCATGTTTTCCTTGAGCTGGAATTACCTGGATCAGCTGTTGGTGTGCCACGTTGCCGCAGAAGAAGGTCTGCTGGTCATCCACAAATCCCGTCAGCTCCGTCTCTTCCACTTCCTCTCCATTCAACATCAGAACCCTGAGCAGGGAAGGGAATTCCCATTAATTCCTGCTCCAACACGGGGCTGGGAGCCTGGATCAGATCATCCCACCTTTACCTGGTCTGGCCAACAAAGGACAGCACCAAGGTGTTGTCCGTCTCCCGGTGCGGATCCGACCTCAGCGGCCACAATCCTGCAACAAGGAGGCCACAATTCCTCACACAATTCCTCACATTTGGGTTGCCCAACCTCATCCATGCCCACCATGTCCCCCCTAAGGCTGTGGAACACCTCCCACACCTTTAATTCCTGGCAGGTCAATGCTGGCATGCTCGTGGATCCCGATGCCATTCCGGATGATCCGCAGTGATCCCTCTTTAAAGGCCCCGGAGCAGGTAACCAGCTGGGGGAAAAGCAGATGGATTTTACCAACCATGACTGGGGAAGCTTTCCCACTTCCCACTGGGATCAGAGGAAGATAGGGAATCATGGAATCCTGGAACGGTTTGGGTTGGAAGGGACCTAAAAATTTCACCAACGCCAGGCTGGATGGGGCTTGGAGCAACCTGAGCTAGTAGAAGGTGTCCCTGCCCATGGAATGAGATGACCCTTAAGGTCCCTTCCAACCACTCTGGGATTCTCTGATTCTATGGATACACCTGACCAGCCCAGGAATTCCCAGGAGTGAGGAGGGAAAAGCAGGATCATTACCTGGCCTTGGCCTTGTCTTTCCAGGTCCACCACGCACATGTCCACAATGGGCCCGAGGTTGGTGAAGGTCTCCATGGCCACCACGTAGGATCCCTGCTCGTTGCTGTCCACATTGAGCTGGAATAAACACTGGGATCAATTTTTGCCTTTCAGGGAGTGAGACCAGGCAAGGAGAAGACAGGAAAATGTATCCGCATCTCCAGGTTTTGATGGAAATCAAGTCCCGTGGGAACACACAACCAGGAGCTGCCACGTACCTTGACAAGCTGGGAATCTCCAAGCCTGGAGCCAACGAACACCACTCCGTTATCCAGGTAGGTCAGGCACTCGGCAATGGATGTCTGGGAAGTGGGAAGAGGCGGGTGAACCACCACTGGCATGGAAAAATCCTGGCATACACACACCCTCCACCACTAAGCTGTTATCCAGCAGGAAAACCCTGGGCATGGGAAGGGAATTTAATCCCTTCATAAATCCCACAGAGTCCAAGCTTCTCCCAGTGCAAGCACTGGGAAAAAAAATGGGAAGAAGGTGTAAACTTAATTGCCCACAGAGGGAATTTTCCAGGAAGCAACAAGTCAGGGCTGTGACAGACGTGAAGCATCAGCCCCCACCCTGGACTCCAAAATTCCCACTCATTCCTAAACAGAGCCATTCCAGACTTGGGAGAATCCCAGGCAAGTGACAGGGATGGCCCAGGCGATTCCTACCTCTCCCAGCAGCTCCACACGCAGGTCCTTCAAGGTGACAGTGCCATCCATCTGCTCCTCCTTCTCCAGGAGCAGCATGAAGAGCCGCCCTTCCATGTCTCCCAGCAAGTACCGGGATCCGTTGGGATCCACGCGGTTGTGGCACACGATGGTGCTTTGCTGCAGGAAAAGGAGGCAATTCTAGGATTCCATAGGAACAGCCCCAGACTGGTTCCCAAAAGGTCTGTGCAGGTGATGCACTCCCAGCTCCAGTATTCCAGACTCCCCATCCCAGCACTCCAGGAGCAGACTGAGACCTTCAGGCACCAATATTCCCATTTCTTCCCCCAAGACTTTTAGCTTGTCCTTATTTCCATCTTATAAGACCCTTTGGATGGTAATTCCAGCCTTCTTTCAGCCCAGAGCAGGACCTCAGCCATGCCATTGGTGCTTCCTACTCCAATTCAGTGTGGGAAGTGGCCTGGTATTCCCACAAAACCCACAAATCCAATTGCTGTCCCAAAATCCTGATGTCTTTTCTCTTCTCCAAGTCTCCAAGGGGCTCATTCATAGCCTCCACTGCCTGAAATGAAAACAGACTCTGACCTGGAATTGTGCCCAGACCATGCACTAACTCCTAATTGATCCTATTCCCTAAGGCCCAAACAAGATTCCGGCTTTATTGCCCCTTTTCCAGGAATTCCACAGAGAGTGCAGCCACACAGGGATCACAGATGTTCCTCACTCCCCAAAAACAACCGGGAAGTCAAACCTCTGGAAGCCTAAGGAAGTGACACTTTTACACCACACCTGGGACAAGAGGGGTTTGAATTCCTGGCTGGAAAGACTGGGGAAGGGAGGCATTTTTCGGGATGAAGTCCTGGATCCACTCACCTTGATGATGGGAGGAGCGATGGCCAGGTATTTATCCCCGTTGTGGTAGGTGATGGATTCCTGCCCGATGATGATCGCGCCTCCGAAGGGCTCCGGCACTGCGGGACACACAACAAACGTGAGACAACCTGCCTGGAAAAACGGAGCCATCCAGCCTGGAAAACAACGGGAAGATCTTTTCCAGACAAGGCCCAACCTGCGATGACCATGGAGGCTTCGGCCTCCACGTTTTCCTGCTTCCAAGGGCCTTTGTTGAATTCCTTTTCCCGCAGGGACACCTCGTACGTCTTCACGTGGCGGCCCTGGGGGTCCTGGAAGAGACCACAAGTGGATGAGATTCCAAAAGTGAGGAGATTTCACCTCATCTCCTGCAAAAACAGGATTCCAGGGAGCTGCTGAGGCTTCCCATCTCCTCACCCTCCCTCACATTTGCCACTGTTCTCCCAAACTTTTCCATACATAAATACCCCAAATAATTCCCAGAAGAGACTAGAAAAGTATTTTCCCGTTGTTATATAAATGGTTTTCTGGGATTTGTGTTCCTCTGACAACCTGGAAAGGAGTGGCACTATGGAATATCACCCCTTGCTCCAGCTCCTGCAAACATTCAGGAATTCAGGGGTTTTTATCATATTCCTCCTTTTTGTGGTCTCTTCCCCAGGTTTCAGGGCAGGGATCGAAACAATCCAGAGCTTTATGAGTCAGAAGTGACATCCCGCTTCTGCGCCAAGGATTTGAGTTGTTTTGACATGGAATCATGGAATCATTAAGGTTGAAAAAGCCCTCCAGTATCATCCAACTGTTCCTCCAAACTCCAGGTATGTGGTGACCAAGTGTTTTCTTCCCTCCAGGAAGTCTGAGGGGATCCAACAGGGAATAAAGGAGCCACTGCGGGATTTCAGCTAAGCCCGAGATAGCCTGGAATTTAACAAAGGAAAGCTGATCCCTTGCTTAGTCAGCATGGGAAAGGCTCTTTGGATCAAAACAGGCATCCAGAGAAGACCTGGAATGCTCCCTCTGTGAGGAGCCAGGAGATGGGAGAGGTTATGGATCCTCTTCACACATCTGAAGTTGCCTCCCAAAAATACCAAACAAGTCATTGCCCTGTTTTTTCAGGAAAAGGCTCAAGGCTTACTATGGGAAACAACTGATTCTGGATCTAATCCACTTGCTGGAAAGATCCCTAAGCTCCTCCTGAGGGTTTAACAAGGAAACATTCCCATCCAAGGCAGAGCTGCTCAGGAATCCTGTGGGAAAGCATTGCTTCCTCTCTCCCAGACATGGAACAAAGCAGCATGGAAGAACATGGACCTGAAGGAGCAGGAATCATCCCTCACTCTGCCCTCCAAAGAGCCTTTGGAAAGCCTTGGGAGCCAGTTGGGTTATCCATGGAAAAGCAGGCACCTGGTAGACGAAGCAGATGGTGGGAGCTTGGCAGCCGTAAAGGAATTTCACGTCGATGACCTGGAGCTCTTCCAGGCGGATGTTGAAGGCCTTTAATTCCTTGTTCTCCCGATCCAGAGGGATGACCTTGAAGAGGCCATCATAGAGCCGGAGCCCGATCATCCGGCACTCGGGATCGATGATCCCGATGATCCCGGTCTCCGAGGGGCGGCCGATGCGATCCTGAGAGAGAATTCCATGGAGAGGGGAAAGAAAAAGGTGATTAGTGCCGGGAAAATATCCCTGAAAATCAGGGACAGGAGTTGCCAGCCCTCAAGTGAGGAAAGGCTCCCTGCACACCTCCTGACAGGCTTGAAAATTCCAGCTGGGAATTCCTCTAAGGAGGAGAAGCTTTTCCAACTGCCACACCTGGCAGAGCTCCCGCACCACACACTTTTCCCACAAATTCCCAGAGGACTCATTTGCCAGGGAAGATTCAGCCTTACAAGGAGTTTTGGGCTTTAATTTTCCTTAAATTTAATTTGTTATTCCACAAGCTCTCCCAAGAACAGGGTTGAATCCATGGGGATGGGGCTTGGAGCATCCTGGTCTAGTGGAAGATATCCATGGCAGGTGCTTTCCATCCCATATCATTCCAGGATGCAGTGTGCTGGTTTAAATGGGAAATTTGGAATAAATCCTTCCCTGTGAGGGTGGGGAGGCTCTGGGGTGAATTTCCCAGACAAGCTGTGGCTGCCCCATCCCTGGAAGTGTTCAAGGCCAGGCTGGACAGGGCTTGGAACAACCTGGGATAGTGGAAGGTACCTCTGCCCACATAAGGGAACTGGATCAGTTTTAAGGTCTCTTCTCCAACCCAAACCATCCCAGAATTCCACGAATCCTCACAGACAACAAGACAGATTCTGGAAACATCCCATGGCCACAGGTGACCCATCCCAGATCCAGCAGCAGGCAAAGAATCACCAATCGAACAACAAAAATCCCACACCCTGCTGCTCCACGAAAGCACAACCATCCCTAGGGAATGGAATTCCCATTCCAGGTGCCGCATCCCCCCTCACCTGCACGTTTCCATGGGCACGGGTGATGATGTCGATGCTATCCCCGTTCTGCTTGTATTCCAGGATGCAGGCATTGTACTTGGCTGTCAGGATGAACAGCAAATCCTTGCTCTCCCCCTGCCCGAAAAAACCCAGACATGGTGAATTCCAGAGGTGGACATTCCCACCCCCGTCCCGCCCAGGTGGGCACAGCCCCATCCCTGTTCCCCCAGCACCCACCTTGGGGCGGAAGAGCTCCATGACGGCTGTTTTTCCGTACATTCCCACTTCCTTGACGGGCCGGAGCCCCTCGGCTGTCACGACATAAATCTCCAGCCGGGTGTTCTTGGCAATGAGCAGGTTCAGGTCCTCTGCCGAGGTGAAGTGTCCTGGGAAAAGCAGGAGGAAATCCCGGAAGAGGGATCAGATGGCACCTCGGGGCTGGTCTGCATCCTAAAATCCCACCACGTTCCTTCCACAGACTGCTTGTTTATCTCCAGGAATCCTCTTCCTGCTGTCCTTCCTCAGGAATCCTCATTCCCGGGGTCTCTTCCCACCACACCCTGAGCCCTCGGGGCTCGCACAGCCCCCCCAAATCCTGCTCCTTCTCCCCCCTACTATGGATTTCCAGAATCCCTTGATCCCCTCTGTACCCCAAACCCCGGGACTCCAAAAGGCCCCGTACCCTAAAACCCCCCTGGGTCCTCCAAANCCCACGTCCTTCCCCCCAAACGGGGTGTTCCCATCAGCCCCTGCCCCGCGGTACCGGTGACGCAGCCATTGACGGCCGTCGGCTTCTGCGCCGTCACCACGTAGTTGTAGGACATGCTGGGGGAGCCGGGGGGTCCCGGGGAATCCCGGGAGGGGCACAGGGGGAACCGGAGGGAACGGAAAGCGCGGCCTCTCCGCGGCCGTCACCGCCCCTTCCGGGAAGTGGGGGCACTGGGCCGCTCTAGCCCGCTGGAGGACACGGGCGGAGCAGACGAGAGGGGCCGCTCTAGCCCGCTGGGAGGACCGTGGAGAGCAGCGGAGAGGGGCCGCTCTAGCCCGCTGGGAGGACCGTAGGGAGCAGCGGAGAGGGGCCGCTCTAGCCCGCTGGGAGGACCGCGCAGAACAGACGAGCGGGGAGCCTGGAGGACCCCGGAGCGCGCAGGTGTGGAGGAGGATGAGCGGGGGGTCCCGTCCAAAACCCGCGGGATCCGCGCTGATGCCAGCCTGATCCCACGCCGTATCCCGAGGGGAGGGCCCCGCTTGGGAGGGTGCAGCCCCCTCCCTGCTCCCTGGAGGCGGCTCCCCGAAAGTCGGGGTNCCCCGTACCCCAAAAACCTTCGCCGTACCACAAACTCCTCCCGGGACCCCCAATCCCTTCCCGGTGCCCCAAACCCACCCCAGTTCCCCGGTGCGCCNCGTGGGCGTGGATCCATCCAGGGCGTGCGCTGAGAGGAGATCCCTGAAGGTGGGGGTCCCCCCCATCCCAGAAAAAGGGGTCTCTGCTTGAGGGTGGTCCCGTCCTGGTCTTCCCACATCCCAAAAGGGGGTCCCTGTTTGGGGGTGGTCCCGTCCTAGTCCTCTCCCATTCCAGAAAGAGGTCCCTGTTTAGGGGTGGTCCTATCCTGGCCTCCCACCCCAAAAAGGGGTCCCGCCTGGGATGGGAGGTGGTCCCATCCTGGTTCCTCATCCCAAAAGGGGATCCCTACTTGGGGAGGTGTCCGTATTTGGGGACAACATCAATGCCAGCCCCTCATTCCCACCAGACACCTCCATCCCACCCCGCCCCCTTCCAACCCCGCCCCATTCTCACCCGACCTCTCCGGACCCCTGTCCCTTCCAGCCTGGACCTTGCCCTCTTTCCAGACAGATTCCATTCCCAGATCCAAGTGCTGCGCTGCATTCCACTCTCATGGAGGTGAGCCCAGGACAGGGGGGTTTGCATTCCTGTCAGGTTGGCATTCCTCCTTTTCCCACCTCACCTTTCCCCATTTTCCCCCCAGATCCCGAAAAAACTGGTGACAACCGTGTCCGGCTGTGCCGACGATGCTCTGGCCGGGCTGGTGGCCTGCAATCCCGGGCTCCGGCTGCTCCAGGGACACCGGGTGGTCCTTCGGGATGACCTGCCGGCCATCCGTGGCCGCGTGGCTCTGCTGTCCGGAGGGGGCTCTGGCCACGAGCCTGCCCATGCAGGTGAGACCCCACCCCAGCCCCACCTGAACCCCCTGCCCACGGACATGGCACTGAGCCCTCTTCCCGCTCCGCAGGGTACATCGGGAAGGGAATGCTGACCGGAGTGGTGGCTGGAGCTGTGTTCGCATCCCCGTCTGTGGGCAGTGTCCTGGCGGCCATCCAGGCAGTGGCACGAGCCGGAGCAGGTGGGGAACACACCAGCGTGGAGTTTTGGGATTCCCCCCACCGGCATGGCGCCATTCCCATTGTCTCCATATCCATCCCGCAGCCGGGATCCTCCTGATCGTGAAGAACTACACCGGGGACCGGCTGAATTTCGGGCTGGCCCTGGAGCGGGCACGGGCCGAGGGATCCGACGTGCGGATGGTGGTGGTGGGCGACGACTGCGCCTTCGCCAAGCCGGGAAAAGCCGGGCGCCGCGGGATCTGCGGCACCATCCTCATCCACAAGGTGCTGCCGGGACCTCTCGTAGGGATTTGGGGAATTCTGGGAGGTCGCTTACCCGCTCTGCCCGGGACAGGTGGCGGGAGCTCTGGCTGAGGCAGGAGCGAGCTTGGATGAGATCGTGGAGAAGGTGACGGCGGCTGCCAAAGCCATGGGTGCGTTGTGTTATCCCCTGGGAATGCTCTCCTGTGTCCACCAGCCCCGAATCCCGAAATTTCCCCGGGTTTAATGGAGCATTCCCACCCGCACAGGTACCCTGGGTCTCAGCCTGTCTCCCTGCAGCATCCCGGGATCCAAGCCCTCGTTCCGGCTGGCTGAGGACGAGATGGAGCTGGGGCTGGGTGAGGAGCGGCCCCTCCGTGTTCCCCCCAGATCCCCGGAGGGGCCGAGTGTCCCTGTTTCCCCTGGGGAGGCGTCCCCAGGACTTGGATGTGACGCGGACCCGTCTCCTTAGGGATCCACGGCGAGGCTGGAGTGCGCAGGATGAAGGTGAGGGAGGAATCTTGCTGTGGCCCCCCCTGTTATGGTCTGGTTATTAAAATTATTTAGACATTTCTGTGCCCCAGTTAAGGTGCAAATGAGACCATATGCCAATGTCCATAGTATGGATTTTATTTGATAGTAGATATGAGAGAGGGAGAGAAAAAGGAAGAGAAAGAAATAGGAAAAAGAGGTGGGGGGACAGAAAAAGAGTGACAGAGAGATTAAAGAAAATATCACCACTCGTGGATCCCAACGATATTCCATTGATCCTCTCCATCTGGTCTTCTTGGTGGTGAAGGTCCCCCAAGAAACACAGAATTCCATGGATTAATATATGTTCAGGCTTCGGGGTGGTCTATGATGGACTAAGGCACCTTGTCAGCTGCTTCCCACGTGAATATCCCGTGGCTGTGGCCTTCCCGGGATTGGGGATTCCATGGCCAGGTTGCGTAAGGGAGGATGGGTTCGCTGCCTCTGAGCAGAGGTTACAACACATTGGGGATTCCATGGCCAGGTTGCGTAAGGGAGGATGGGTTCGCTGCCTCTGAGCAGAGGTTACAACACTCCAAAACTTCCTCCCGCCCCCCCACCTCGGCTGGGTGGGAATTCCGTGCCAACCTGCTCCCAGCAAATGGGGCTGTGGGCTGTGGCCTCCCCTCACTCCCAGCCAGGGAAGATTCTCGGCACAGCTGCTGGGTTTCAGCCTTGTTTCCTTCTTCCCAGACCTGAGAGGATTGGACAATGGGTCTCCCTTAACTCTCAGTCCCAAATTCCAGTCAGGCATCTCGTAGGGACGGGTGGACCCCGGTCGCTTCTTTATACAGTTTTGCTATAATAAGGAAATTTCTTTATTTCCTTATTATATTATATATTTGCTTATTTCCTGTTTCAGTCTCTGACTCCCCCGTTCCCAGATCCCCCCCCTATTCCCAGACCTCCTCACTCCACTCTTCCTCTGCTCTGTGTCCCCTCCAGGTGCTGCCGGCGGATCAGGCCGTGGAGACGATGTTGGAGCACATGACAGATCCATCCAACGCTTCCCACCTCTCCCTGACTCCTGGTGAGCCCCCAGACCCTTTGTGCTCCTCTCAAATCCCCCTGATCCCAGTCTCATCCTGTCCCCCATCCTGCAGGATCCTCCGTGGTGCTCGTGGTGAACAACCTGGGTGGATTGTCCTGCCTGGAGCTGGGAATTGTGGCTGGAGCTGCTGTGCGCTGCCTGGGTGAGTGCTGGGGAGAGGTTGAGATCCCATTCCCTGGCTCTGGCCCCTCTGGAATGCCCCCGCCTTGCTCCCAAATCCTGCAGAGAGCCGAGGGATCCGCATCGCCCGGGCCTTGGTGGGATCCTTCATGACAGCGCTGGAAATGGCCGGAGTCTCCCTCACCCTCATGCTGGTGGATGAGGAGCTGCTGGGGCTGATCAGTGAGTTCCCAGTGGGAATGTGGCCTGGGATGGGAACACTGGGCTCTCCAGGTGCTGGGTGATGGGACACAAGGTCCATGGGATGTCTGGGAGTGGAATTCCTGGCTGCTGGATGTGCCAGTGAGGATCCAATGGGATCCGGAGCTGCCACACACCTCCGGCCATTCCAGATGCCAAGACCACAGCCGTGGCGTGGCCCAACATTCCCGCGGGACCGGCGACCACCCGGAGAGAGGAGGTGCCAATGCCAGCGGAGGGACCCAAGAAACTGCAGGATGAGCCCAGCACTGGTGCAGATCTCCCGTCCTTTGTCACCCCCCATGCCTCAGTTTCCCTTGGGAATGTGCAGGGAGACATCTCCTCTCCGCAGGGCCCGGCACGGCGCGGGTGCAGCGGGTCCTGGAGCGGGTGTGCAGCACCTTGCTGGCTATCCAGGATAAGCTCAACGAGCTGGATCGGGAAGCAGGCGATGGGGACTGCGGCCACACACATGCCCGGGCAGCCCAAGGTGGGCGTGGGGGCCGTTATCCAGGGAATTGTTGGGAGAGGGGATCCTATTGGCACCTCCCAGGAGTGCAGAGTCCCCCAAGACATCCCTTCTTGGGATTGGGGAACCCTGAGGTGCCCCTTCCTGGAACTGGAATCTCTGCATTCAGTGGCAGCTTTCCCATGGAATTAATGGATGTCCCTGCTTGACCTCATGAGGGACAGGGGACTCCAGGGCCACCCTCCATCGCGTAATCCCTTCCGTTCCCACAGCAATCCGGGAATGGATGCACTCCCGGCCACTTCCAGCCGCCCCATCCCAGCTCCTCTCCTCCCTGGCTGATGTACTGCTGGAGCAGATGGGAGGCTCCTCCGGAGTGGTGAGTGGGAATGGGAATGGGGACACGCACCTGCCTGTGTTCCCGGGATGGGATTGATGGTATTCCCACAGCTCTACGGGCTCTTCCTGACGGCGGCCGCCCGGAGCCTGCGCGGCCGCAGCGATTTCCAGGCATGGGCTGATGCCATGGATGCCGGGATCGATGCCATGCAGAGGTCAGTGCCGGGGGCTGTGGAATCCCAATTTCCCCTGGGAATCCCAATACCCCCTCAATTTCCCTGCATCTTGCACAGGTACGGAGGAGCCGCGCCAGGAGACCGGACAATGGTGAGTGCTGGGAGAGCCCAAAAGCCAGGGAGCTTTCATGGGGAATGCCAGGGGGTTCCTATCTGGCTTCAGTGCTGATTCCCAGCCTAATTCCTGCTTTTCCCAGCTGGATTCGCTGTGGGCAGCCACGCAGGCTCTGCATTCCCTGCGCAATCCCGGTGCCAACCCGCTCCAGGTGCTGGCAGCTGCTGTGAAGGTATGGAGAGCTGGGAGCCAGGATGGTGGGAAAATTGGATGGGAATCCCTGCTGTTATCCTGGAAAACACCCTGTTTTCCCTGACAGAGCGCGGAGGCAGCAGCGGAGGCCACCAAGCACATGGAGGCCGGGGCAGGCAGAGCCAGCTACATCCGCTCATCCCGGCTGGAGCGGCCCGATCCCGGGGCTGTGGCGGTGGCAGCAGTGCTGGGAGCGGTGCTGCAGGGCCTGCGGGACCCCCTGGACACCCGCCAGTAGGGACAGGGATGCGTATCCCAAAAAACCTGTGTTCCCTCATCATAATACGGATGTGTATCCCAAAAAACCCTTGTGTGCCTCCACATGATAGGGAGGTGTATCCCAGTAACCCTCCGTGTTCCTTCAAGGACAAGTATCCCAATAAACCTTGGGACGTGGTCCCCAATAACCCTCTGTGTCCCCTCACGGTGACCGGGATGTGTATCCCAAAAAACTTCTATGTCCCCCACGCTGGCTCGGAGGGGTGGGACAGTGGAATTTGGGGGTGTAGGGGTGCCCCCTGTTGCTCCAGGTCGGGAAGGGAGATGGGAACAGGGATCCTGTGACTTGGGGGGAGGAAGGAAACCCGGGGTGGGGAGGGGAAACCACAGGGCTCACATGGCTTTGGGCACGGGGTCTGGGAGGGATTCTGGGAAAGGGACAAAGGAGAAGTGGGGACGGGGCATGGCATGATCCCAAATCCCATGGGGTGACTACAGGGATCTGTCCCATGTCCCCAGGGGGCAGAGGAGCCAGCAAGGAAAAGCCTTTGGAAGGGACAGCTTGGCTTGGTCAGCACCTGCTTCCAAACTCCCATGCTCCCATCCCAACTCCCAGGCCCTCCCTTGTCCCCAAGGATTTGAGTGCTGGATCCCTGCAGAAGCCAAATGTTTATTCCATGTCCATGAGGTTCCTGAGTGGCTCCATCCTGAGCCGGATCCCCTGGAGTGGGAGTGACACAGATGCTCCTCTTTGTCCCTGCGAGGCTCTGGCAGCTCCAGCCGCGGCATTGAGGGATGGCACCGGGAAGCGCTCGGGTTTGGCATAGCCTGGGATCCAGGCAGGCACTGGCACACGGAGGCACAAAGATGCAGGAGTGCTCGGGAGTGCTGGGAGATCCCTGGGATCAGCGCTCGGCAGAGAGCAGGGGCTGTGGGAGACAGGGATGAGCCCGGATCCCTCAATCTTTCCCCACCCCCCAGGACTGTGCCGGGGGACAGCTTCCCAGTTCTGCTCCCCAAATCCACCCAGCGCGTCCCGTACCTGGCGGGAGTCCGGGGAGTCAGAATCCGGGCGCTTCCAGCTGGGCCTGGCCAGGGCACCCACCACCAGCACCCCGAAAATGAGGATGAGGAGCCCCAGGGTGTTGGCAAACACGGCCTCAGCCGGCAGGAGCTTGTACTCCGTGGTTCCGTTCTTCCTGGAGCGGGGAAGAGGGGGTGGGAATGTCCTGGGTGTGTGCAGCCTTTCCCTAAACACCCCCAAACCCCGCAGGGAAGCGTGCAGGGAACCACACACCTGAGGGAGGAAGTGCTCGCTCCGACATCCAGCCCAAATCCCCACCCTGAGCGCCCCATCCCTGTGAGGGCTCTTCCCGAGCCCCCCTTTCCCTGTGAGGGATCTTCCCGAGTCCCCCCCCGACTCTCACAGACTGAAGAAAAGCTTCTCGTTGATTCCCGACACGCAGGAAGCCACGGACAACATGAGGATGGTGGAGCCGAAGAAAACATGGATGGGTTTGTAGAGCGCCCGGAGCCAAGTGGGAGCCCAGGGAAGCAGGAACGCTCCAAAACCCGCCGCCCACTGCGGGAAGAGAAGGTGAGGGTGGAAAACTCGGGATGCTGGAGGGTTTGGGGTATCCAGGGGAGGTTCCCACCTGGCAGGAGAAGAGCAGGACAGTTCCCAGCCCCATCCAGCTGTGCAGCGAGTACATGTTGGGCGTCCCGTGGGAATTATGGAAGCGGAACACGGCCGCCAGCCCCAGCACGGTCAGGACGAACGCTCCCAAAGCCAAGCTGCTGTGCAGCACCTTCCAGGGAAGCTTGGGGCCACTCCAGGTGTTGGGAATGCGGTAAACCAGGGCGGCTGTGAGGGAGGAAAAAAGTCAGGAAGGAGCCGTGCTGGGATCCCCGCGCTCCCTCTGCTCACCTGCACCGTAGAGCACCACCAATCCCATCACCATCAGCACCGGGTGCCAGTTGAATGTCCGGGAGCCGCCATCCAGGGAAAAGCCCCCACGCCAGTGCTGGCACCAGGTGCCCGTCATGGCCACGCAGAGCAATCCCAGCGTTCCCAGGAAGGCGCAGAAAGGTTGGAAGGGCACGTCCAGCATGGCTGTGGAGCCGTGGTGGCACCTGCAGGCGAGCGAGGCTCCGGATGCGGTCCCGGGGAGGAGCCATGGAAAGGGGAACTGGGAGCCCCAATAGGGTGTGGAGGGGGGAGCAGCTGTTTCCCACCCTGGGAAAGGTGACAGGGATGGAGCCGCATCCCAGCCAGGGATGGTGGCCTGGGTCTAGCTGCTTCCCAGCCTGGGAATGGTAACAGGGATGGATCCAGGGTGGTGGCACCTGGGGATGACCCCACCGGGGCTTTCCGACACCTCTGGGAGGAACCATAGAAAGAGGAACGGGGAACCCTCAGGGGATAACCAGCGTCCAGCTGCACCCCGGACCGGGAAGGAGATCAGGGGTGGAACAGGACACGCAGAGCTGAATTCCTGGGCACAGCCACCCAGGGAATGGCAGCAAGGGGCTCTCAGTGTCACCTGTCACTGTCTCTTTGGCAGGAGCCCGGCCGCGCTCAGTTGCATGTGATTTGCATGTGATTTGCATACACCCCCAGAAATGGGTATTTCTGTCCACTCCGGGGGTGGGGGATGTCCTGACACCCTCAAATCAGGGTCCCTCACGGGACACAGAGGCAGGAAAGGGGTGGAGACACGAGGACCCATAGTTCCCCAAAATCTGGGACACAAGGATTCATGGATCCCCCCAAATCGGGGACACTGGGTGCCATGGCTCCCCGAAATCTGGGAACACGTGGCTCCACAGCCCCCCCAAACCTGGGGCTCCCCTGGACCTGGGGACACAGCGCCCGGCCCTGACACCACCCAAACCCCAGACCACGAAGACCTTCCGGCCCCCGGAGCCGCCCCCCGGCCCCCCCAATCCCGGGGCCGTACCTGGGCCCCACCGCCCTCTCCTCGTCATTGGGCGCCGCCATCTTGGCGGGAGCCCGTCTTCTTGTTCATCTCTATGGTTCCTCCGCCCGCCCCAATGCGCCGCCACCGAGGGGAGCGGCGGCCAGAGCGGCCGGCGCGGGTCCTCCAGCAGCCACTTCCGGCATCACTTCCGATCCCGGCGGCAGTTGCCATGGGGACCAAGATGGCGGCGGCGGGTGAGCGCCCGCGGCGGGGGGACGCGGCGGGGACCCCCCGAGACCCCCGGGACCGGGAGTTCCGGCACCCAGGGGGGTTCGGGGGTACCGGGGGGGCGACCCTGNTCCTTAGTCCCCATATCCAGCCATTTCCTCCTGCATATCCAACCCTTTCATCCATGACCAGCTCTTCCCCCCCGCGTTTTCCCCCATCATTTCCTTCCCTTTCCCGCCCCCATGTCCAGCCCTTCTTCCCTCCATTTCCAACACTTTTTTTTCCCCCGTTCAGTTCTTCCCCCTCCCATGTCCAGCCCCTTTTTCCCAGTTTCCAGACACTTCACTCCTCTGTCCAGCCCTTTCCTCCCACTTCCATTTCCGTGTGTCCCCTTCAGGGAATTCGGCCCCCAGCACAGACCTTTTCCTGCCAGGGGGATCCCCCGTTTCCAGCATCCCCTCCCTCCTTGCGTGTCCCCTGCCTCCCTCTCCAGCCAGTATGATCTCAGGAGGAGCTGTTCCCGTGGGATATGTGTCCCACGAGGACTGTACCTGCTCCCGTGTCCGAAAGTTCCTGTCTTCTCACTCTGGAGCGGGACGAGTCCAAACCTGCTTCTGGAGTGTCCTGCTCAGCACTGCCCATGGGGCTGGGAACAGCCAGGAACAACCTGCCTGGAGCTGGGAATGGCCGGGAATAACCTGCTTGCACACTCCTTGGGATTGCACATGTCCCTCATCCTTGAATTTCCTCATGTGGAGATTGGGGTGGGTTTGAGGGGGAAGGAAGAGACCAAACTGTGGAGGAGAGGAAGGACACAGCTCGTTGGGTTGTCCTGATTTCTGGGATCCATCCCAATCACTGTGCCTCCTCTCCAGGTCTGGGATGTCGGGAGAGGCCCCGCTGAACCCCACTAGCACCATGATCCGTCGAGAATGCCAGGGCTGAGCGCTCCAAGCCCCGGGAAGGAAGATGCTCCAGCCCAGCAACTACAGCCTGGTGCTGTTCCTGCAGTTCCTCCTGCTTTCCTACGATCTCTTCGTGAATTCCTTCTCGGAGCTGCTCCGCACGGCTCCAGCCGTGCAGCTCGTCCTCTTCATGTGAGTGCCGGGAACGTGGGGCAGCAGATCCAGGGGATCGGGGATCCCACAATCCCTCTGTTTTCCCGGCAGCATCCAGGACATTGCCATCGTCTTCAACGTCATCATCATCTTCCTCATGTTCTTCAACACCTACGTTTTCCAGGCGGGATTGGTCAACCTCCTCTTCCATAAATTCAAGGGGACCATCCTGCTCTCTGCAGCCTACCTGGCACTCAGCATCTCCTTTCACGTCTGGATTATGGTAGGATGGGGTGGGCACAGCTGCTGCATTCTCCCAGGGGATTTTTTTCCATGACTCCTGGTTCCCCACAGCCCTTTCTCACCATCCTCCCCTGGAATGTGTCCGTTTCCATGACCCCACAGTTGGCATCGGGCTGGAAGGGTCCTGCCCCATCCCAACCCTATCCTGGCCCATTCCATAAGGGCTGTGACCCCTTGGAAAATCCTCTTTCCCCAGGGAAAGCCCATGCCAGCAGCTCCTGGTTTTCCTGGGATTAATCCCTACACATGGGGCAGCCCCTTCCCATCCCACAGCTCGGAGGGCTGTCCAAGTTCCTGGCTCTGTCCTGGCAGCACCTTCCACTTTCCGAAATAAACTCCTTCCTGGCCCCTTCTCAATGGAGCAGTTCCCATCCCCTGGACACCCTCCTCCTGAGGTCCCCCCTATCCCACTGCCCTGGAGTACAGGGAATATTTTGGGGGGCCGGGAGCCACTGCGGCTGCTCCGGTGCTGCCTACGCCGTCCGGGAAAGGGATTTGCAGGGATTTGCAGGGATCTGCCGTCTGAAGCCGGAATAGGTCCCGGCTCAGTGCCTAAATCCCCTGAGCTGATTAACCCTTTGGGATAAGGGGCTTCCCAAACTCCTCCAGGTGTTATCCCAGCTTGATGTCCCTCCATCCCGCTCAGAACCTTTGGAATGGGGTGAGGGATCTGGGGGAGGCTCCCCAAAACTGCTCCAGGGGTTATTCCAGGCTCTCCCACCCCTTCAGAACCTGCGCTGGCGCGACTCCGGCCGCTTCATCTGGACCGAAGGCCTCCAGACCCTCTTCGTTTTCCAGAGGCTGGGTAAGGATTTCTGGGATCAGGATGGGATCCCTCACCCTTTGGAGGTGCAAGGGGCCCCCCCCCTCATCCCAAAATTCCCCGCAGTTGCTGTGCTCTACTGCTACTTCTACAAGCGGACAGCCGTGCACTTGGGAGACCCCCTCTTCTACCAGGATTCACTCTGGCTCCGCAAGGAATTTGCCCACTTCCGTGGCTGATGGATCTCCGGAATCCCCTGGAGTCTCCTTACACCCCACAGGCTCTGTTGGGATCGACTCTGGCTCATCCTTTCTCTGAGGACCAGCCCTTGGGATTTTGGGAGTCAGTGGGAGGTTTGTGGGGCATCCCTGCAGGAACATTCATTTCGGTACCACAGCCTTGGTTGGGACTGGAATCTTTTTGGAAACCCTGAAGGAATAAATTGGATGTGTTTTCCAGAGGCTGCCAGGTGTTTGAGCCCCCCCGGGCACCCCACTTTCCCCTCAGTGTCACAGCTGCAATCCCAAAAGCGCCTTACCTGCACTGTAACCCAGCTCAGCGCTGCGCTTGCAGCGCAGAACGGCGATATTCATGCTTTCCATCGTGGTATTCTCATCCCGATGGATCGGAGCGGGAGTGGATTTGGAGGGACGGAGCCTCGAACCCGGGAGGCAGCGCTCAGTCCTCCAACCATAGAGAGGTGCGGGTAGAGCGGCAGCGCGCGCCGGCCGCCAGACCATCGAGAAGAGACGGGTGGGGATAGAGCGGCTCCGCCCGCGCGCTCAACGCCCTCACGCTCAGCGCCCTCGCCCTCAGCGCCCCCGCGCGGGCGAGCGCGGCGGCGGCGGTTCCCATGGAGATGGAAGATGGCGCCCAGGGGTGGGAGCGGGACCGGGGGGAAACGGGGAATTCCGGAGGGTACCGGGGGTGGGAGCGGCGCTGGGAGCGGGGCTGAGGGGCGGCCGAGGCGCTGCAGGGCTCGGGGGGCCGCGCTGCCATGCCAGCCCTGTGCCCCCCCGCGCTCATGGCTGCCCCGTGTCCCCTCAGGACGCCATCACTCCTCGGCTCCGCTGCAGGTCCTGCTGTTGCTCAACGGCTGGTACAGCGCCACGTATTTCCTCCTGGAGGCGTTCGTGTTCGTGTACAAAGGTGAGTCCTTCGCTCCAGAACTCTTCCCGATCCCGCCGGAATGGGCAGGGATGTGGTGCTGAGGGCGGTGCTTTTCCTGCAGCGCTGCTCCTGCCCTATCCCGTCTCCAACTTGGTGCTGGACGTGGTGCTGCTCCTCCTCTACCTCGGCATTGAGGCCACGCGCATCTTCTTCGGTGAGTCCTCCCGAATTCCAGAGGCTCCACAGAGAGTGCAGAGTCCTGGGACACCCCCAAAATCCATCCCTGGATGTTCAGCTTGAACGGGGCTTGGAGCAACCTGGGCTGGCGGAAAGTGACCCTGCCCATGGAACAGGGTGGGATTTCAGGTCCCTTCCAACCCAAACCATCCAGGATTCTATGTGCTGGTTTAAAATTGGGTATTGGAAATATTGTGAGGGTAGTGAACCACTGGAATGGATTTCCCAGAGAAGTTGTGGCTGCCCCCCCGGAAGTGCTCACAGCCGGGTTGGAACTACTTGGGCTGCCCATGGGAATGTGGTGTTTAATTTCCCTCCCCACCCGAAACACTCCATGATTTTCACGACCTGATCCCATCTCTGTGTTCCACAGGCTCCAAGGGGAACCTGTGCCAGCGGAAGGTGCTGCTGTCCCTCAGCCTGGCGCTCACGGTGCCTGCAGCTGCGCTGGCCGTGTACTACCTGCTGCTCCAGACATATTCCCTGCGCCTGGAAGCGTTCCTGAGCGCCATCCTGCTCCTCTTCTATGGCCTGGAGCTGCTCCTGGGCCTCCTGGTGCTGCTCTCCTTCTCCAGGTGCTTCATCCCATGAGCTGGGGGACCCGGCGCGGGATCTGCCAGGTTGGTTTGGCACCCACACATCCCTGTCTCTATCCTTTCCCACAGCGCGGATCTCTACTGAGGACACGGCACAGGGACACGGGGAAGCTTCACCCGGGCCAGCTCCGCTTCCCAGCCCCGGGAAGGGGGAGGATCCCACCTTTCTTGCTGCCCATTTCACCTGTTGCCACCTGGACACATCCCTCTCCCACTTTTCCCGATTCCCACCTCACTGGGGACCTGTTGCCTCACAGACTCATCCCTCCCACCTTTCCCACTTCCAACTTCACCTACTCCCACTTGGACACATCCCTCCCACCCTTCCCACTCTCCACTCCACCTGGACTCACTCCTCAGAGCTTGTGCCAGCTCAAGGTATGAAGAATCCTTATTTTTTTCTAAGACCTTTCAGAAGAATTCGCTATTTTCCAATAAATATTTATTTTTACCTGGTGCCCGGGAATGTGGGTCCCCCTGGGAACACTCAGGTGCTTCCAGCCCCTCAGAGCTGGTTTGGGAAGCACAGGAGCCCACTGGAGGAGGATGAGGGTGAGGGACAACGGGCACAGAGACCTCCCTAAATCCCTCCCATTCCCTCATTATCCCAAATCCCACCATAGGAAGGCAACAGGAGCGCTGTATAAAAGACTGACAACGTCATCCGAGTTTATTACACAATTCCAACCTATCCAAAGACAAATCTAATCACTGCGAGCAGGAGGGGCGGCGCCTCGCCGGGGCTTCCAGGGATTTGCTCTGCAATTCGGGGGGAATTTTTTTCCCCCCCCTCCACTATTTGGAAAGAAACTAAAAATCTGTGGCGGTAAGTAAAAAAAACCCGGAGCTCTCCCGCTGAGCGCTCCCACCTCGTGGGGCTTGGGAAAATTGGGGTGGGTTTTTCCTGATTTTAGGTTATTTCAACTTAAAAAGACTTCCAGGGCCTGGCTTTTCCCACCCGGGGGTGATTCCAGCCCTGGAAGTCACCCGGTGTGTCCCGGCTTATCCCAACCCTCTTGGACTCTCCCTCTCCTGCTCGGGATCCCGAGGGGACAGGAGGGGACACAAGGGGGTCACAGCCTGCCCTGCCTCCTCCGCTTCCTCTAAAACAAGGAAGGCGCTGCGGGAGAGGCCGGAGCTGCCGTTGGGGCGGGAATGCTGCTGAGGGGAATGTCGGGATAGAGGAGAGGGTGACCCCCGGCCCAGCTCCAGCCCCTCTTTCCCAGCTCCTGGAGGGTGAGGGGGCAAAGGAGGAGCGTGGCACAGTGTCCCGCCGGGGCGATGGGGACAGCAGTGTCCCCAGGCGATCCAGAGGATGGCACAAGGCTCCTGATCCCAGCACTGGGAGCTGTGCATCTCCAAGCCCCCAAGCTGCATGGGGAGGGCTCCGTCCCCTACGTTCCCCCCCAGATCGGGAAGGGCTCACAAACCTCCCTCCATGGAATAAAAGCACCATTTCTCTTTGGGTCCGAGTGTCCACGGAGCGGAGCGGGATGGCCCCGGGAAGCAGCAGCAGCGGTGGGGGGGATTCCCAAGGCCACGAGGTGCGGGCGGGGGTCCCGCCCAGAGAGGGCTGGGGGTGGCGGGGAAGGGGCCGGGATGGGGCGGAGCAGCCTCTGGCACGGCGTCCTGGTCGAGGTGAGGAGATACGAGTCCATTAAAAACCACTTCCTGCCAAATTCCTGTGGGGAGAGACAAGAGGAACAGTCAGAGCGCCCTTCCCTCATCCCTCATGCCTCCAGGGGACCCTCGAGCCTCCCACCTGTCTCAGTGGTGCCGGTCCCTGTCTCTGTCCCTGTCCCGATGCCGCTCGTGCTCCCGGCTCCGCTCCTGGAAATAATCCTCGTGCCGATCGTCGCTGTGGAGCAGATCCCGGTGCCGCCGGCTGCTCTCACGGGACCGGCTGGGAGAGCGCTCCCGGGATCGGTGTCTTTTCCTTTGGGAAAAGAGGAGACAAAACTCAAAGAGTGACCTTTTAGCCACTCACCTGCAGGGAGGAACTCGTTCTCTGGATGCAGGGGGATACCTGGAGCTGCTGCTGGAGCTGCTGCTGTAGGATTTGGCCTCGATTCCATGCAGGCAATCTTTGAGGGAAGAGAGGAGGACGCGGCACCGCTCGTCGCTGGCCACGCGCGACTGCTTGATGACGGCGATGGCCGTGAGCAGCGTCTCGATGGCGTTGCTGTAATCCCCTGGGGGAACGGAGCAGGGAGTCAGGAGTGGGAATCCATCCCGGGATGGGGGACATGAGGGATGCGGGAAGTACCTGCGCTGGCGCCGGACACTGCCTTGGAAATGGCGCTGCTGGAGATGGCGCGGTTGCGGTTCATGATCTCCTCAAACTCCCCCTCGCTCACGGCCGGGATCGGCGGGCCCAGCTCCCGGCTGTCGGCACGGCGGGAACAGGGGGTCAGTGGGATTCTCCCGGAGCGTCCCACCCACCTCCTATTCCCACCCGGCTCACCTGCTGTGGTTGTAGGGAGCCATGGCCTTGCCGTAGGTATCCGGAGGAGGTCCCAGGGCGGCGGTGGGCGGCGGGAAGAAGGCGGGATTGAGGTGCAGGGCGGGNGCGGGCGGGGGGCAGCGCGTTCTCCGTCGGCGTGGCCCGGCCGTCCACCGCGTCCACGGAATCCCGGGAGTGGGCCCGCGGCGGCACACCTGGAAGTGGCACGGGGAAAGAGCTGTGAGGTGCAGCTGGAAGGTCGCCGGGTCTCCGAGACCTCCTGCTCCTCCTCTTCCTCCCACCCCCAGAGGGCTGGAGGTGCCCAGAGAAAGATCCAGCCGGCCAAACGTAGCCTCCGCTTCCATGTGTTTTTCCAAGAGGGGCCCAGCTCTCCAGCAAGACCCCACACGGTGCCCTGGGGACAGGCAGGTCACAGGGACAGGAGCCAAAAGCCACAAGGAATGGTGAGAGGTCCCCAAAGGCATCCAAAGACCCGGAAAGCCTGCAATCCACACATGGATTTGGAAAGGCCCAAGCGTAGAGGAACACGAGGGGACAGAACCCAAGTGCCGACAGCAACGGAGGTGCTGCCGGAGGAAGGAAAACTCGGCATTCCAAGAGGGACAAGAAGCCTTGCTCTATCCAAAGAGGCTTCCAGGATGAGACAGGAGGGGTGTGACAGGAGCCACGGCTCCCAGCGGTGCCAAAGGGTGCACGGGAGCTCTACTGTGCCCTGGGGTCAGCTGGAACTCGGCCCAGGGAACACTCCCTGCTCCAGCAAAACTCCAGGGCGAGTCGGGACACAGCCTAAGCGCCAAGCAGCCGATCCCCTCGGGCACCGGAGCCGAAGGAAGGGAGCAAAGCAACTCTGCTGGGAAGGGGGTTTTTCCTTGCATAAAACATGCCAAGGGATCTACAATGACCAGAGCTGGCCAAGACCTCCTCGGACACGCTCCTGCCAGGACAATCCCTGCGGATCCCGTCGCATCGCTGCGGAGTGAGGCCAGGACCACCTATTGCCATTGAGGGACGCCCACGGCCAGGCCCCAGCTGGAATATTCCTCCAGTGTTGGGCACCTTACCTCCGCAGGGATGGAAAAATTCTGGAGCAGATCCAGAGAGGAGCTACTAATAGATATGGAGGGTCTTAGCTATGCTGAGAGCCTGAAGAGCTTAAGCCCATTCAGTTTGGAGAGGAGGAGGAGGAGGCTACGAGGGATCTTCGCAGTGTGGGAGCACCTAAAAGGGGATCATAAAGACTTGGGTCAGGAGCTAATCCGGCTCAGGAACGGGAAAAACAACCCCCAGACGCTCCTGGCAGGGTCTCCCCCCATCCCGAGGGCTGGCTGGGCTGGGCCTGGCAGCTGATGCGGGGGGGATTTGGGATGCGTGTGAAGTGGAACCCCCCCGCCCGCGTCGCGCCGGCGCCGCACTCACGTTTGCGAGCCTGAGCCTCGAACTGCGACAGGTTCTGCTGGGTCGCCAGCCTCACCTCCACCTTGTCTCCGTTCAGGATCTTCCCGGGAAGCAGCTCCAGGAGTTTATGCACCGAGTTCTCGGAGGCGACCACCACCTTCGCATACCTGCGTGGAAGAGAGGGAGGTGCATCCCTGAAAATGCTGCCAAACCCTCCTCCTGATCCCATCCTGGTGTTCCACGCCCCCTCCTCGCTTTTCCGTGCTTTCCATGCTCTGTGCCAGGCAGGAAAAGCGCCGGCTGCCCCCTCACCCTCCGCAAAACAAGGAGTGTGGCAGCGAGGGCCTGGCTCCTGCCATTCCCACCCCAAATCCTGCCTGCTCTCACCCCTTGGATTGGCCATTGGCTCGGTTCTCCGCGAATTTCAGCTCCACCACGTCGTAGACTCCAACGGAGCGGATGGTCTGAATCAGCTGCTGGTCAGTCGTCCACTGAGGGGACAGGGAACAGGCTGGTGTCCATGTCTGTCCCCAGTGTCCCCACCCACCTGAGGAATGTCACCCCCAGACTTCCTCAGGGAGCTGAAAATCATCCTCAAATCCAGAACAAGCCTTGGGAATGGAGATCAGAGGTCTCCCTGTTCTCCAGACAGGACGGAGCCTTCCCAAAACTGTCCCTGCATCCATGAACAGGAGAAGGTGACTCAGGAGCAGCCCCCAAAAGTCACAGCTCCGAAGGGACACCAGCGGATACCCCAGCCCAGAAGCCCCTCAGGGACACAAATGCCTTTTCCCTGAGGATCACAAGGCCAAGCCCTGGACACTGGGACAATGCAGATTGAGGAAGAGCAGCCCCCCCAAAGAGCCTGGCAGCCCCTCGGGGGTTTCCCAGGAATCCCAAATTTCCCTGCACTCACCCAGGAGAAGCTCCCGACGTAGACGGCAGCCCTCTTGTTCCGGAGCCCGCTGTAGGTGTACAGGATGGCCGGGGGTTTGCTGTTGGGCTTGGGAGACGGCTCCTGACGGATCTCTGGAGGCGCTTCCGAGCTGCTGGAGCGCTTTTCCTGGGGCTGGGAGCTGGCTGCTAACACGTCGTCATACAGATCCATCTGGTCAGCATTACTGAACTCCGGGTCCTGCCGGGAAAACACCGTGAGATCCCAGCCTGGGAAGGGCTTGGGAAGACCTCCTCTGCCGTCTCCAAACCTGCTGTCCCAGTTCCCAAGCGGAATGTCCAAGCTCAGTTCAAAGGTTTTAAGGCTCAAATCACTTGGTTTGGGTCTGTGCACAGCTGGGAATTACAGCCACCCCCTCACCTGAGCAATCCCAAGAAATGGGGCAAAGGGCTCTGCTTTCATGGAATCATGGAATGGTTTGGGTTGGAATTGACCTTAAGGATCATCCCATTCCACCCTCTGCCATGGGACACCTTCCACTATCCCAGGTTGCTCCAATCCCTGTCCAAGCTGGCCTTGGACACTTCCAGGGATAGGGCAGCCACAGCTTCCCTGGGAAATCCATTCCAGTGCCTCACCTCCCTCACATGGAAGAGTTTCTTCCCAATATCCCATCTAAACCCCCACTGAGCTTCGGCACATTCCAAGGACCAGCCCACTGGGATCCCAAACAACAGGACAAGACCCTGTTGCTGCTCTGGGAAGACACCAGGAAGAAATTCCCACTTTGGAGGGCAAGAGTTCAGCTGTGGAAAACCAAACACCCTCCACGGATGAGCCTCTTGCTCCTTGGCAACGCACACTTCCCAAAAATCCAACTTGGGAATTGCACATCCCCCTCAAACTGTTCCCGGAACCCCAAACTCGCTCATTTTTAGGAAAAAAGCCCTTTTAAGGGTAGAAGCTCCCACACGTCGGATCCCTCCCCTCGGCACAGGAAGATGAGGAAGCTCTGGAGCTGGGAATTCCAGCATGTCCTAGATCTGCCTCCCAATTCCTGCTCTGTCCCAGGCTATACTTAATTTGGAGCATCCAGCAAGTGCCGTGTTTACTATGGATCCCAATTCCTCGCCTGGATTGTGCCAACCATTTCATCCCAAAAAACCACTCCATGAGGATCCATCCCGTGGGAGCTGGTGTGCCATAAAAACCAGAGGTTCTGCTCCCAAATTTTGAATTCCAGGCAGTCTGGACAATGATTTCTTTTGGAGAGTGTGAGGGCCAGGGAATTGCAAACAGGGAGCAGGACAGGGAAGGATGCTCAGGAGATGGCTTTTCAAGGATCCTGGAAATCCAAAAATCCAACCATTTTCCCTGTTCCTGAACTTTTGCATCTGGCTCTTTCCCTGGAGCTGATAAAAAGAAAGATTTGAAGAGGCAGCTGTAGTTTTGTGTTCATTCCCAAAAAAGCTCAAGTGTTTGGTTAATCCGACTCCCACGCTCCCACCTCCACCAGGAGCCTTTGGACACGGCCCAAGGCTGGAAGATTCCCGCCTGGAAGTTTCAGAAAGTCAAGACCAAAAATAGGAAGGAGGGGCTAGAGGAGGAATTCCTTGGAATCCCTCAATTCTGCTACTTAGGGAATGCTTCAGCTTGGGTCTTTTTAAGGATTCTCCTGCTGCTGATCCATGCACAGTAAGTTGAGGTGCACAGGGATGAAGCCAGGCGCTGTTAATGGAAACACCACGTGGGATTGTGGGATTTGGAATTACTCTGGCATCCCTGGAGTGCCACAGGGACACCACAGCACCTTCCCCCTGTGCTTTGATCCCTGTGACATGGATTAATTCCAGGTTTCCTCCTGCCACACATCCCAAAGGGAGCAAGATGCCACAGTCGTTGGCCTGGATCATCACTTCCAGCTTTGAGAATCCTCCATCCACTTGGTCTTCCCAGGAGATTCCATGGGATATCCTCACCCAATAACCAGAACAAGCTTCTCTGCATCCCTCCAGGAGCTCACAGGAATTCCTTCCTCCACAGTGATCCCTTCCTCCGGGTGTTTTTTGCTTCTAGTTTCCAGGACTTTTCCTCTTGCCAGCTTCCCTCCATGGGTTTTCCATGGCAAATTTTAATTTTCCAACATCCATCTTCACACTCGCTCTCCCTAATCCATGAACTCCCTAAAATCTACTTCTCCAGCACCCCCTTCCTTTGTCATTTCCTCCTGTGAATCCCAGACCTTCCTGGGATGGGACAAGTGGCACAGGAACAGCGAGTCCCTGCACAGGTTCCCAGCCTGGGTGATCCCATGGATTTGGCTCTCTGCATCCCCTTACTGTGTAATTCCCTGGAAGTGCCTCTTCCAGCTGGGATTTCTCATTTTTCCAACCAGGACGGAGCTAAACCCTTAAATCCCAAACATTCCGTGACCAGCCACGTGTCAAAACCCACAGGAAAACCCTTTAATCACAGCTGGAGGTGGCAGCCCCCGGGATTTGGGAACGATCCTTCCCTTTTCCCAGCCACACCAGTTGCGTCTTCTACCGGGACGAGCTGCAGGACACTGGGATCTCTTCCCA
>VZRJ01008373.1:147761-158401 GCA_013397565.1 Ptilonorhynchus violaceus
GGGGAGCCGTCGGGGGAATGAGGGGAGGGCGACAGAGCCGGAGGGGGCAGACGGACAAGAGACGGACAGACAGACAGAGAGAGAGAGAGAGACATCAGCACTGCAAAAAAAAGGGGTCCTGGCCGGGGGGTGCGCGGGGGCCTCGGCGGAACATCCAAGAGAAAGGGCGGAGGAGGGAGAGGGGTCGGGAAGTGGGGGGGGAGGGGGTCCCGCTCGCCGGCAGCCCAGCCCCGGGGGGACCCGTCCCCGCGCCGAGGGGGTGCCCCCAACGCGCAACCCCGTCCTGGAGGGAGATCCCGGCCGGCCCCGGGAATGCGGGAAGGAGGGGTTGCTCGTCTCCATGGGACGGCCCATGGGGTGGCGTGCGGGGAGCCCGGGAGCGAGGGGGAGGAGGAAAAGGAGGAAGAGGAGGAGGAGGAGGAGGAAGGCGAGTGGGTGCTGCCCATATACTCACTACACGGAGCAAACCCGGTAAGGAGAGACTCACTTGAGGGAAAGGCGCGGGTCACCGTACGGAGCGTAAGGAGAAATGTTTAGGATAAACTCCTTGGGAGGGTAGGAGCTCCATTTCTGCTGCACTGTGTTGTCATTGTTATTCCAAAAGTCTCTGTCTAGATCGCTACAGCGGCCGGATTCCGGGGGAGAAAGAAAAGGGAAATACAAGAGAGAGAAGCTGAATTCCTGCGAGAGGGGAAGGAAAAGCAGCCCTCCGCCCCCGGAGCGCCAGGATCCTGCGGAGAGAGACGGGGAGCCCACCCCTGGGACACCGACACACACACACACACACACACACGGACACGGACAGACGGATGGATGGATGGATGGATGGATGGATGGGAAGAGCTGTGGAGAGACAGGAGCGGGCGGCTCCGCCGGCTGGGAAGGAGAGAAGGATGTGGGGGGTTAGGAAGGTGTCGGTGGGCGCGGTGCCGGCACGGCATTCCCAAAGGCGTGTCCGTGCGTCCCTGGCACGTGTGTCCGTGTGTCCTCGCCTCCTCAGCAGCCGGGTCCTGGAAGCGCAGGCTGCTCGGTTAACCGTGACAGTGCTGCGTGTTGGGGACCCTTCCGGATCCTTTCCCTTCTGGATCCTTTCCCTTCTGGATCCCTTCTCGCGGAACCGGGCTGCTGCCGGCACGGAACCTGAACTTCCCGGCTCCGGGAAGCCACCGGAGCTGCGTGCCAGGGGCTGGGAGGCCCAGCAGCTCCCCACTGGTGCTGGGAAGCTGGAAAAGCCACTGATGCCCACCTGCAGCTCTGGGTTGATCCCGGCTGTATGGAATGTGCCGGAGCTTGGGAAAGCCACGCGTGCCATGACATCAGGAGGGGATGCATCTCCCCCTCCACTTCCAGCTCATCCCAGTTGGCTGGGAGCAGCTGGCCAGGTGCCCGAGGTACCCCGGACACTGCACCCCAATAACACCCAGGCCAGCCATAGGAAGAGGTTTTCCATAGCCTTATTCCAGGCAGGAGTTGTTTCGCTCCTGGTGGTCCAGCTCCCTCCTCCCTGGAGGCCTGCAGAGGGTGCAGAGGGGCAGCGCTGGATCTGGGATGCCCAGGAGACCTCCCTCAGCTTCCAACCTCCACTCCACTCCCTACCCAGCGCCGTGGGATGCCCCAGCTCCGCTCTCCTTCCTCCACGGAATGCCCGTGGGATGCGGAGCCATTCCAGCCCCATGGGGCAGGGCCCGGAATCCACACACCCGGGCCTGGAGCATCCCTGGGGATACCCACGCTGAGGTTCCCGTGACTCCATCGTGCCCACGGCTCGGTGGGATACACAAGGATGCTGGAGAGACCCTCCAGCTCTCCCAGTCTCCCGGAGCCCCTCTCCCACTGGGAGAAGGGATGGCCACCTCTCTCCTTCCTCTCCCCCCCCCATCCTGGCACCTACTTGATGGTTTTCTTTTCGCTGCGGCCTCGGCTGGAATCCGGAGTTCCCACAGTCTCCAGGGAAGTCTTGTAACGCTTTCCCTGTGGAAAGGAGAGGAGGGAGTGGATCAGGGGGTGGCAGGGAACTCCTGGAGCGTCCCAACAGAGGATGGGAGCTGTCACCACCTGGAGGGTTTGACCTGGATTTCGCCCTTTTCCCTTATTCCCTCACGGTCTCCGGGCTCCATCCCACCCATCCAGGCAGCAAAATTCCCAAGAGCTCCATCCCTCGGTCCCTGGGGGCTCCTGCCCTGCGTCACCCCAAGGACAGCACGGCCACCGCCGCCAGCGTCCCATTCCATGGCCTCACCGGGAAGGAGCGGATAATTTTAGGATTAATTGGACCTGAATTAATTGAGTTCACCTTTCCCAGCGCCAGGGAAGCGCTGCCATAGGATAATGAATCCGGAGCTGGCTCCTAACTGGGGCTGGTAATCAGGGCACTCCGGCAGGTTCCGAGCACTGCTCCGAGCCAGGGTGGGCAGGAGCCAATTAATGCCAATTATCCAACAATTAGGAGCGAGGATGCTCCATGCAGGTGCTGGGCAGATGAGGTGGGATGGGAGCAGCTGCTGGAGCAGGATCGGACGGAGAACCAGCCCATCCATCAGGCTGGTCCTGGATCTCAGGAGCCAGGCCTGCATCCAGCCTGCACATGGAATGGGAATATTTCTCCTTTCTCCTTCGTCCCAGTCTCTTCAGATCCACATGGAGCTGTCTCCTTGGCTTGCTGGGACTCCTGCACCGTCAGCACAGTGTCCTTGGGCAGCCATGGACTAATCCTGCTGGGATCTGAAGGAATCTTGGATGTCCATGGGCTAATCTTGCCAGGAACTGCAGGGGAACACCTGGATCTCATTGGATGCCCACGGGCTAATCCTGCCAGGAGCTGCAGGGCTGTTGGATATCCTTGGATGCCCATGGACAAATCCTGCTGAGAGAACACCTGGACCTCCTTGGATGCCCGTGGGCTGATCCTGCTGGGATCTGCAAGGATGTTGGACCTTGTCTGTGGGCTGATCCTGCCGGGAGGCACGGGGATGCCCACAGGCCATCCTGGAGGGAATCGTCCCAAGCCCCGCGCTCATCCATGTTCCCGGCCGTGGCTCGGGGCTCGTGAGGACACAGCGGCGGTGGCCGCGTGGGCACTGCCCGGAGCCGGCCCGCCGGGCTTGGCTGTCATTCCCACACAGCCGCTCCAGCTCCGGGCGCTGCCGAGGGCCGCTCGGGATGCGCCTTTCCCGGCCAATTTACACTTGTTTGTTCCTCTGCCAGCTCCAGCCTCCTCCTTTCCAGCGCTTTTTCCTCCGCCGGCTCCCTCTCCCCATCCCCTGGGTGGCACACGGAAGGGCCCTTCCCACCCGCTGCCTCATCGCCGTGCGGACCCCCTCTCCCATTCCCAGGGGAATGCTGCCTTCCCACGGCTCGGGGTGGGCATCTTCCTCTCGGGAAGCGCCGCTGCCATCGCAGCGCTTGACCCAGATTCGATTCCGGTGGCGAAGGAAACGTGGCCGAGCACGTCCTGCTCCCGGGAGACGAGGAGCGGGAGGAGCAGGAAGGATGCGGGGCGGCAGGGAGCGCTGTCCCGAGCCCCGCAGCGGGAATTGGGGAGGGAAGCAGGGATGCACAGCGGGCGGCAGGGATGGCTCATGGCACCCGGCGCTGCCAGGGACGGGCTGGCCGCCTTCCCACGGGGCTTTTCCAGGCAGGAGCGTGCCCAGCAGGACAGGGGCCAGCTCGTTCCGGCTCGTCACCAATATATATCCATATATTTGGAAACTTCCCTTTGTGCCACACAAACAGTTTCGCCCAAACATTTCATTAGCACATCCGGAAAAGCCCAAATAAAAAGCTCGCAGCCGGCAGCTCTCCGGGGAGCTGCCTCCGCCTGGCTGCTGCCCTGGAAGCGGGAATTGCCCCGTGCCCAGCGGCACCGGGGAGGGGCACGCCGGGATCCCGGGAAGGGAGGAGGGAAGCCGGACACTCACCATTTTCCGCTGGCACCACTGGCAGATCCCGCAGAGGACGATGGTGACGCTAAGGCTGACGGTGATGATGGCTGAGACCAGGAGGACGTCGCGGGAGGGGGTCCCTGGGGGAAGCAGAGCACAGGGAGGGGGGTCAGACCTAAATCCCGGGGGGTTCCCGGCGTGCGTGCAGGGAAAACACAGGGAATGCGGTCCGGCTGGCTCCAACCCCGTTGTGCAGTGCCCCCGGCACGGTGGCCACCTCGGTGGCTTCTGGGCTCCCAGCGGGGTGTGTCCTGGGGGGAATCCAGCTCTGAGTGCTTCCCGGGAGCTCAGGCTGGAGCTTTAATCCCCGCTGGCACCCTGGGAGCGCTGGCACGGCAGGCAAAGGCCAGGGCGGCTGCTTTGTGAGCCAATCCCACAGGGATTCGTCCCAAATGGCTCCTCTCCAGCCTGGCTGTGGGGACAACTTTGGGGACCCCAAAAACGTGGGAGGGACCCCTCCACCTCATCCAGCGCGTCCGCTCATGTCCATGCTCCCAGCTCCTGGAATGGCCACTGTGGGAGGAGAATACGGACCCAAGGTGGCTCGGAGGGGTCCAGTGGGACCCCAAACCAGCTCAGGCAGGATCCCAGCCCCCTCACGGCATCCCTGAGGATGCTCCACATCCCGCTGGGATGAGATTGTCCATGGCGGGAGCCCCAGCTGGCGGCGGGAGGCGGCGGGGCCGGAGCAGCGCCTGGAGCGGTGCTGCAGTATAAATATTAAACAATAAATGTTAATAATTAATTCGCCCGCAGACCTTGTTATTGTAACGAAATTTCCCGGCGGCTCCGAGGCCGGGGTGAGTCAGAGTGGACCGGGAGGAGGGGATCGGGGCTCTGGAATCGCCCCCGGCACGTGCCGAGGCACCCACGGCTCCCACATCCCCGCTGGAATCAGAGGAGGAGAAGGGATGGTGACCACGAAGGGGAGTTTTATAAAGACTCCCTATGGAAAAGACGAGGGTGGGATGAGGGGGTGTGGAGTCACCCCGGGAGGGGGAGCTTGGGGTCCTTCCAGCAGCACACGCGCTCCCTGCATCCAAAGGCAGCTCCTCCATCGCTCCCGGATCACGAGGAGCCTGTGTATAAAACTCACATAGCAACTGTTGCCTAGGAGGGAATTTGGGACCAGCCCTTAATTTCAAACATTTATAAACCCCGGCTGGATAAGCTGCCAGGGGAATGGGAAGCAGCCGGCACCGCTGGAGACCCCTCCTTGGGCGGGACCCCGACCGGTTCAAGCGGCCCCCGGGCTTACTGGGCAGGCTGGGAATTGGGATGAGCCCTCCTTGCCCCCTCAAAAGCTGCCTCATCCCGCTCGGTGCTCCCTGATCCAGCTTGGGAACACGGTGACCCCTCCGGCTTAGCCCGGAGCTCCAATAGACCCTTCGGTCCGTGAGGGCTCGAGTTCATCCTCAAATTAATCCGGAGAGAGGGAATCAAAGGAGAAGGAAAGGGATGGGCACTGCGGAAGCCACCACGGCCGTGGCGGTGTCCGGAGAGGGACATCGGCGAGTGCCGGTTCCCGGGGCCAAATTCCCTGTGCCCGAGGTGCCACCACGTCCCCAAAGCTGGCGTCGCGCCATGATCCCGAGGGATGCGCCAGCGGGAACCTGCCTGGGGGGCTCCGGGGGTGTCCCTGTGCCAGGGGGAGGGTGGTCCGGCCCTTCCCGGTGGGATCACGCCGTGTCCCCAGGGCGGGGCCAGCCGTTCCGGCCCGCAGGCTGCGCCGCCCTCAGCGTGACTCCAATGAGTCGTTTTCCAGGCAATTAGCGCTCCGTTAATTAAAGCCGCGGAGCCGCTCGGAGCTCCTGGCGCGTGCCCGGCCCTGGGGCGCGGTGTGGGGTCCCCGCGCCCGCTGGGATGCGCGGCACGGGAATGCCGTGGGGCAGGGTGGATCTAAGGGGGGACGCGGGGAGCTGCGTGGCACCGGGACGCGGCCCCGGGAGCGGGTGGAAAGGTGGAAACGCGGCTCTTATTTACGCCGCAGCTGTCCCTCCTTCCCCGCCGCTCTCCATAAATCTCCGCCGCTGCCAGCGCGGATCCAGCCGGGAATGTGGTGGAGACGGCTGGGTGGGACTCGGGGGTCCGCGGCGCTGGGGTCCCTGCGGCCCGCTCCCAAATCCCACCGGCCCTTCGCTGCTCCCCGCCTCATCCCAGGGGCACAGCGAGGGGGGAGACGCGAGAAGGAGACCCCACGTCCGTCCTCAGAGGGATTGAGGTCCCAATCCCGTCCCACGTGCTGGCAGAGCAGGGGATGCTGCGGAGGCTGGGAAGGGGGCGGAACATCCCTGCGGCTCTTTCATCAGGATCCAAAGCCACTTGACGGGATATAATCCCGCTTTTCCAGGCGGTTGTTGAGGAGGGGATTACCTGCCTCGTTAGTGCCGCAGCTCTCCAGCGTGGGATTTGTGCGGTGCTGCGTGAGCAGGAGACAGGGAAGAGGAAGAGGGTCCCTGTTCCGGGGGGAGCGGGCTCGGGATGCAGAGAGAGGATCCCTGTGCCAGTGGGGAGAGTTCTGGATTCAGGGGAAGGGTCTCCACGGCAGATCCTCTGAAAAGCAGGGAACCCCCCGCACCCCTCACAGTCCCCACCTTGGAGTGGGAGACTGGGAATGTTTGGGAGACAGGGATGCTGTCACGTGCCCATCCTCCTTTATCCGCCGCTCCTGCAGGCTCGGGATTAGCCGCCTCCGGAGCACGAGCGAGCTCCGGCCTTTATGGATGTGAGGGAACACTTCAAACTCGACCCTGGCACGAGGAGAGGTGCAGAGATCCAAGAGGGATTAGTCCTCTCCAGCGGCGTGTGAGCCGGAGATCTGGCAAGATCCAACCGAAGGAGGCGAGAGCCGCCGATGCCAACGGATCCGATGTGCGGCTGAGCTCCGGCACGTGCAGGAATGGTGGATGCAGGGTCCATGGCACAGCCCATTCCAGGGTCATCCAGAGGTGTACCAGCCTGCTCCCAGCTCCTCCCCCCTGGCTTCCGGTGGCTTTGAGCATCTTGGCGGCCGTGGGAATCTTGGTGTGTTTGGGAATCTCGGAGGCTTTGCTCATCTTGGTGGCCCAGGGCAACTTGGTGGCTTTGTGCATCCTGGTGGATTTGGGACTCTTGGTGGCTTTGTGAATCCTGGTGGCCCTGTGCATCCCAGTGATCCTGTGAATCCTGGTGGCCCTGGGCATCCCGGTGGCTTTGTGATCTCCATGGCTCTGTGCATCCTGGTGGCCTTGGGCATCCCAGTGTCCCTGTGCATTCCAATGTCCCCATGCATCTTGGTGGCCTTGATCATCCCAGCGTCCCTGTGCATCCCGGTGGCCTTGGACACCTTGGTGGCTCCGTGATCCCGGTGGCCCCGTGCACACTCAGCTCCAGGACAGGCATGGCTTGAGCCCGGCCCAGAGAGACCCTTAGGCTCAAGGGCAGCCCCACCCTCTTCCCTCCCAATTCCCTGTCTCCCTGTGCCCATCCCAGTATTCAGGCCCATCCGATGGCTCCACCACCACCTCCAACGAAAGCACACAGCCCTGGAGCAGCGCTGGGAGAGCAAAGCCCCTGCAAGCGGCATCCAGGGAAGGTTCCAGCTCCTCTCCCAGGCGACAGCTCCCACACAGGATGGAGAGGCTGGAAATCTCCATGGAGTGACATCCATGGAGGGCCAGGGACTTTGGATGAGCAAAGGCTCTGGAATGAGCCTCACACCTGCAGCACCACGGCTGGAACCGACCTCTCTGCGCGTGTTCCAGCGGCGATGGCCCTGTCCAGGCTGTCAGGGTCATATTTTTGGATCCAGACTCCAAAATTCCCAGCTCTTGTGGACATGGGATCTCCCTGGCAGCTGCTCAGCAGCACAGCCCCATCTCCTGGAGCCTCCTCCTGCTCACCGTGTTCCAGCGGCAAGATCCATGGATGCCAAGTACCCTGGGGTGCAAAATCAAAGCTGTGGGGAGATCTCCCAGCCCCGGCTCCCGCCGAGCTCCCTGGAAGCGGCGATCAAAGCCGACATCCACAGCTCCACATGGAGAGACGTCTCCATGTGCCAAGCCGCCAAACCGGCAGCGGAAACGTGCGCATTCCCAGGAAAACGGCAGCGGGAGAAGGTGCCAAGGGAGCGGCACATCCCCCCCCCCAACATTCCACCGTGCGCCGTCATGGTGAGCTGCCGGGATGTGATGCCAGGCCTGGATGGGGATGATGGCGCCAGGGAGGGGATGTGGGATGGGAAAGGATAGGGCAGGAATGCAGCGTCGGAGCAGCCCCTCGTGCTGCCGGGGTGGAGGGCCACGCGCTGGGGAGCGAGGTGGCCGCGTTGTCACGCCGGGGCTTCCCAGATGCCGCCTGCCTGGCGCCAGGCCATTAATTCCTCCTCTTCTCATCCTCCCACTCATTTGCTCGATATTTCCCAAACCTCTTATTTTTAGGATGCAGCTGAAAAGCTGTGAATTTGCAGCTTTCGCTCCTGTGCAGGATCCCGGGCGCGGGGCCGGGTGGGAGCGGGGCAGGACCCCGGCGGGCACGGCAGGCACGTGGAATCCGGGCCCTCGGCACAGGGAGAGGGAGAAGGGATGGACGCGGAGACGGATGAGGCTTGTCGCCATCCGTGGAAACAACCCGATGGGCATTTTGGGAACGCTTTGAGCCATGCTTGGTGTGTCACGTGGAAGAGCTGGAGGGCTGGGACAGCTGGGTCTGGCAGTGCCACCTGCCCACGTGCTCCCAGGGGCTCTGTAGACATGAGGGATCATTGGAAGCCCCACGGCCATCCCGCTGCCCCTGCAGGATCCTGGGATGAGCCTCGGGAGAGAGGAGTAGTGCCACAGCTCAGCGCCCTGGGTGTGCTCCGGGCGAGAAGGGGCGTCTGCTCTCCATCTGTCTGTCTATCCATGCGTCCCCCTCTCCAGCACATCCATCAATCTCTCCATCCATCCATCCGTCCCTCGTACACATCTGCCTCTCCATCCAGCCATCTGTCCATCCCCCGGAGCTGTCAATCCGGCCGGCTCTGCCTCCCCCACGCCGAGCTGCCGGTCCTGGGGGGCTTTGGATGGCAGAGCCCACCGGCACCGGCCCCGCCACGCCGGTGCTGCAGGAGGTGGACGCCTTCCCAAAACACCACACTGCTTCCATCCGGATGCTCCCAGGCATCCCCTATCCCCACCCGCTGCCGCGCATGGACGTGTCCCTCCAGCCCTGATGCCACTTGTCCCTGCTCCACGGCCACTGCAAGCAGGAAGTGGGGATGGAGGGAGAATTTGGCAAGGGAAGGCGCTCCTTCCCTGGTGCCGGGCTATTTTTGGCCCAGGATTTCCGGAGAGCCGTGTGGTTTCTCTGCCTCGTGGTCTCCACCGCGTCTCTCTTCCCGAGGAGCGCCCAGAACCCCGGAGCCCCCTCTGCTCCCGTGGTTTGCATCCCTCGCCCTCCCCATTCCAACCGCTGCTCCCGAGAGGACGCCGCTCATCTCCCGGCCAGGCTGGTGCTCCACGTCATCCCCGCTCCAAAACGAGCCCTCGGGCACCGCTCCCCACCCTGGAGTCACCCCAGCCCCCCTTCCCTTGGCGCAGAATCCTCTCCTGGCTCCGGCAGCGGGCACGGAGGAGCAGGCTGGGCTCTCATCCCAAGTGGCACTGCCAGCTCTCGCGCCGTCGCCACTTAGCCTCTCGCCCCGGGGCTCTCCATCATTCCCGAGCCCTTCGGGTGACAGCAGGAGAGAGGGAAGGCACAGAGCCAGAGGCTCCCGGGGAACAGGAGCGGGCAGGCTCCGTGCAGCCCATCCCAGTTCCGCGAGCCCCCCGCTTGCTTCCCCAGCTCCCTGATTCCCCCCGGGCAGTGCCCCCCAGTCACGTCACTCGGGATCCACGTGTTGTGACCCGGAAGGCCACCATGGGGACAGAATTCCCGCAGGGAGTTCAGGGGTGGGGGATGCTCAGGGTCGGCCGCAGCCCTCAGACCTGGGGGCTGTTGGTGCTGGGAGGGGAAGAGGAGGGTTGGAGGGGAACGCATGGAAAGATGGAGAAATGCAGCTCGGAGGGAGGAGGCAGAGGAGGGGAATGGAGGGCCGAGGAAGGCCCCAGGGGGAGGATTGGGGACACAGGTGTGGGAAGGTGCCCGGGGGAGGTGGGGGCGGTGGAAACCCTCCGGCAGAGCCTGATCCCGGGGCTGCATCCTCCAGGGATGGTCATCCATGGGGCAGCAGGGACGGTCCCCCCTGGTGGAGTGGGGACAGGACCCATCGCCCCCCCGCGGCCACCAGTGTCCCACAGCCCCATCCGCGGGGGAAGAGCCGCTCACACCTCCTTCCCCGGATACCCGGGGCCCCCCGAGGTGCATCCCTCGGGCTGTGCCCCCCTCGGAGGGCCGGGAGCGGGGCTGCTGTGCCGCGCTGTCCCTCCGCCGCCGCGCCGGCTCCGTCCCCGCCGGCGCGACCNCTCCGCTTGGCACATCCCAACCCGCCGCCCCCCACGCCCACCCTGGCCCCACACGCGTCCCCCAGGGCCCCGGTGACAGCCGGGGGGGGCCGTGCCCCGTCCCCCTGCTCGACGCTGGGGCTCTGCCCATCATCCCCGCGCTCCGGCGGCTCTCCGGGAGCCGTTCCCTTGCCGAAGCCATCCATAATGGATATTGTAGCTGAGCCCCCGGGGGCCGGGGGGGGGCAGCGATATTATCTGCATCTGTCTTCATTCCCCGCTCTCCCCCCTCCTTCCT
>VZRJ01008373.1:162263-176008 GCA_013397565.1 Ptilonorhynchus violaceus
CTGCCGGGGCACTGCGGGCGCGGCGGGCGCTGCGGGCGCCGGAAAACGCGGAGCGGATTGCACGGAGCTCGCTCCCGTTTTCTCCCCCCACCATCACGCAAAGGCAATCCCTGGCGAATTCCTGCTGCTCCAGCCGTGTTCCCGGGGTGCTGGCCTGGAGGTCCCCGGGGTGCGAGGGAGCGCGGCCAAAGAGGAAACCTCGCTGATGCAGGATGTGCCCCTGGATGGAGGCAACAGAACGGGGAAAGGTGATGGAGACTGGAGGCTTTACCCCTGGAATTGGGAACTGTGCCTGCTCCCGCTTTCTGCTGGGATGAGGGGATCAGAGACCCATCCCTGGGATGGGGTGATGGGCTCAGAGACCCATCCCAGGATGGGGCAATGGAGCTGGGATGCTCCTGGATGGTCCAGGAGTAGTGGGAACCTCCAGAGGCAGACCCCAACCCGGCCTTGTGGAATGGAACTTGGACCAGATGACCTTTAAAGGTCCCTTCCAACCCAAACTGGAGGGAATCGGTTGGAATCTCTCTGGAGTCATACTGGGCTGGAAAAAAGGGAGGAAACTACCGGTGTTATGGTTCGGAAGCTCTCCGAGGGACTGAAATTTGACTTTCCTTGCCCCTCGGCTGGGTTTGGAGCAGGGAATGAAGCAGGAAATACCTCCTTATAAAAACCCTGATCCAGCAGGGGCTGGATTGAGGGATGGGGCTGAACTGGAGGCAGCAGAGACTCCCCAGTGCCGTCGAATTCCCTGGCTGGGGAATAAGGGATAACGGACGACGGATTTGGTCTCGTGTGCCTGACTCACACCAGGGGCTCCATCCTGGTGGCCCTCTCCCGGCAGTGGGGGCTTCTCGGCGCCGGGCCAGCCACATCCCACTCTGGAAAGGTGGCCAGGAATGCCGGGAGCCGGGAGCCGCGTGCCAGGCAAACTCCGGCACGTACACCCAGGCGAAGCTCTTCCAGAGAGGGGGAGCGGTGCCAGCCTCCTGCCAGCCTTCCCGGCGCTCCGGAGGGGCTGGGAAGAGGGCACCTCTCTGCCCCTGTGTCCTCCGGGGCTGGCAGAGCCTCCTCCCACCGCCACGGAGCTTTGTTTTGATTTTGGAATGGTTTTTGCCCCCTTTCCGTGGGAACCTGCTCATTAAGCCCTTGGCAGCCGCCCTGGCTTTCACTCCGCTCCCTCTCCGCTCGCTTCCCACGCGCTCCAGCGAGCTCTGAAATCCCCCTCCCCGCACGCACAGACATCCCGGCAGCTCCGTAACCTCCCGCTCCCACACAGCCGCTCCCGCCGTCACTTCCACCGGGGCCAAGTGGGTGGAAAACGCTGCTGAGTCACGGGCCCGGCGCCTCGGCGAGGGCCACGCGTGAGCCTCCGACGCCGGGCGTGCCCCGGCACCCGCCCGGGAGACTTTTCCTGCCTCCCGGGCCGGCGCGTGGGGAGAAAGGTGGTACTAAAATAGGGCCCTGTGAACCCCTGGGCAACCCGAGTCGCTGCCATCCCGAACTCCCGGGTGCCCCCGATCCCTGGGCAACCGGACCCCTGCATTCCCGAATCCCTGGATATCTGAATCCCCGCCATCCTAAAGCCCCGGGTGCCTGAAGCCCCTGCCGTCCCAAATCCCTGGGCGCCCCAAATCCCAGCCCCGCCCTGTCCTCTTGGCAGGAAGATGCTCCTGTGTCTCCAGGGTGTCTCCCAAGTTCCCGCTCAGAACTCCCCGGAAAAGGCACATTCTGCTGCTTGGCTGCTCCAGAAAGAGTCATTCCGCTCCTCTCTCCTCGTTTTCCCTCTTATTTTGGGGAGAAAATGGATATTTCCTCCTCTCCCCCCCTCACCCAAAGGGGAGAACCTTTCCCTTTGTATTTATTTCCCCTCGCTGGAGCTGTTTATCCAAATTAATCTCCGGGCCGAGGCCACGCCGGGGGTAATTCCATGGAAAACGAGGAAATTTTCGGAGCCTAAAGGGAGCAATTACAGGGGGTTAGGAAGCGAACTATTCCTCAAGTGGGACACGAGCGGGCGGTGACCCGGCGCTTGTCACAGCTAATAAAGATGTTAATGAGGCGGCAGCAGCACCCGGCTGCTGTTCCCATTGTTCCCATCGCTCCCTATTCCCGCTCCGCCGCTCCCGGCGCTCCGGAAGCGGGGCCGTGTTTGCCTTCTCTGTGCAAACACCGCGCAGGGCAGAACCGGTCCGGCATCCCGGGAGAGGCCCCCGGGAAGGCACGGGAAGGCGAGCGGCAGGGTTTGGCTCCCGGGGGGGGATGCTCATCCTCCCGTGTGTTATTCCATGAGTGGATAAATGATGGACAAGCTCGCTGGCCCGTGGATGAGCAGCGCAGCGGATCCGCAGGGAAGGCTGGAAGCCCACCCGTGGGGCCGGTGGGAAGAGGGGAATTGCAGCAGAGCCCCAGGCAGGGCCAGGCTCCCTCAGTGGATGGGGATAATTATCCCGGTGGCGACTGAGTATCCTCTGGATATTTTAATTACGGAGGAAGCATCCGTCATGTGGCTCCGCTGCTCGGCGCCGCATTTTCCAGGGGCTCCCAGGGACATTCCCGTCGTGGCCGGCGCTGTTTGCCCTCGGCAGATCCTCCCTGTTTGTTCTGCGTGGCTCCAACCCTTTGGAGCCCTCGGAGTTTTCCATGCCCAGGCCACGCCAGTGCAAAGAGACAGCGTGTCCCTGGGTGGGGCCGAGGTGTGGTGGCTCCCGAAAAAGTCGTGTTAGGAATTTTAGGGTCTTCCACTTAGAGCCTGAAGCCACCAGGGGTGCATGCGGATGGTGAGCTTGGGATGCTCCAGCACAAAGCTGGGATATCACCCATCCAGCCCTGGAGCTGCGTTCTGCATCCAAGGAATTTATTCCCTCCCCTCTCCCGGGGAGAAGAATATTAAAAGGATGAAAGAATTGGAACAAGGAGCATGGATTACAATTCATGTGGAATGCTGGCGATGGTGGCATGGCTGGAGAGACACAAGCCAGGGTGGCCATGAGGAATGTCACATATTCCCACTCCTGCCACCTCATCCCTACTCCTTGGTGCCACACGGTCCCATTTGAGGCGTTGATATACCTCAGCTTCCCAGCGCTCCTTGTCTTTTTGGGATAATTGTGGCTATAAATCCTTGAATCTCCCAGAGGCAGCTGCCTTCCCAGTGTTAGCACCAGGATGGTGCCTGGCTCCACAGGGACAGCCCGGTTGTTGGAACAGGGAGGAGAGCCCTGGGCCCTCTGGCATCACCAGGGTGCCCGGAAAGCTCCGAGGAAAGCCGGGAAAGGTGGCAGGTGGAGGCTGAAGGTCGTGGCGTGGACTTTGTCCATGGAAGCAGCTGCTCGGCAGGTGAGACGGGAACCGAGGCTGAGCCAAAGGGCTTGGATCCTTCCTGCTGGCTCCGAGCCCGCGGCGGCCACGGGATGCAGGAGCACGCTGTGGAACCAGGAGACTCTGCAGTGCGTTTGGGCTGGGGATGCATGGATCCTGCCTCCCAAAATCCTGCGGAGAGAGGAGGGTTTGTCCTTCCTGGCAGCTCAAAGCCGGGTCGTGCCGGGGTCCTTCTCCGCAGCCAATTTGGGATCGGGTTTCGATCGATGGAGTCGCTCCATCCTGACTCAGCAGGGCCCGCATCCCAGAGTCCCCGCTGTGCCTTTGGATCCCGACTGGAAAGGCTGCAACCAGCCGGGAAGGGGCTTGGGAGCGATGTGCGCTCCCACCACCTGGAATGCTGTCCCCGGGGAAGCTGGGAATGGTGACGCGGGGTGTCTGGGTGTTCCCACTCTGCATCCCAGGTGCTGCCAGGGGAAGAGCCATTCTGGGACACAGCCTGGGAGTGGTTTTCCCCCCCCTCTCCAAATCCTGTTGAACCCCATCCTCCCTCCCATTGCTTTCCCAGCCCTTGGATCATCTTTTTTTCATGAGCACCGGCGGTCGATGCCTGGGAAAGGCAGGGCTGGAAGAAGCCGCCCTTGGACACTCTGGCCGGGGAGGGAACGGCGCAGCCACTGCCCTTCCCTGCCCATTCCAAAGTGCTCCGGAGCTGCCAGCACAGACCCAGGAGCCCTCAGCGCATCCGAAACCATCGCTCTCCGCATCCTGATGTCGGATAATTTGCGGAGCGCGGCTCCATAATGAGCGGTGACCCCTCTTAGCCTCGCTCTTAAGTTTCCTCAGGAGTTCCCAAAGTGCCTCTCCGGGGTTTTATCTGGAGGATGGAAAGGCCGAGTCACTGTACAATTAGGGATAAAGCGTTCCTGCGTCGTCGGATGGATGGATGGATGGATGGGAATGGCTGAGGGGACGAACAATTTTGCTTCCCATGCTTCTGAGGGCAGGGGTGAGGTCAGTGGGATCAGGAAAAATCGGATAGAGACAGAAAATGAAAAATCCTCCCAAAAATCAGAGAGGAAAAGGCCAGAGAGAGAAACTCCTGTTGCGATCGTCACCCTGACCAGCAGCTCCATGGATTTCTCCCACATCTGGGAATTTTTGTGCAGCCACCTTGGACTTGCTGCCTGCCCAGACATGCTTTGGGGTGAACCCTCCTTCCAAAGCCTTGGGAGAGGCCTGGATTTTCCCTCTGAAGGCAGCATCAGAGCGGGCAGAAGTAGCCTGGAGAAGAAAAAAGCCCCGGAGAAGATCCCATGTGGAAAAGCCACAGTCCCAGGGTGATGCCAAGACACAGCCATGCCCAGTCTGGAATCCATCCCCATCCAGCGGGCAGTGAAACCTGGGAGAAAATCCCACATCAGCTCGAGCTGGGCCAGGTGGATGGGGTGAGCTCTGCTGGAATATCCCAAAGGACACGGGACTCGGGGAAAGCCGTGAATGTAGGGAATTCGTGCCAAGCCAGAGGCGGAGGAGCGCAGGAAGGCGATGGCACAGGGGTGATGATCCATGGCCAACGCTGCCACATCCGCTTGTTATCCAAACATCTCTGTCCTGCCGCAGGCGTCGGAGCAAAGTCCAGGACAGCCCTGCGAGCGCTGGAGCAGATCCGACTGGAAAAGCCTCCGGCACCTGTCTGTGATGGATGCAGAAAGGCGGGATATGCCAGGCAGGAAGAAGGGAAGCCAAAGCAGGGACACCGGAGCCAAGGTGGGAATTCACCTGACATCCCGTCCCAGAGATAAACAGCTGCTTCTGGAGGCACTAATGGTTGGGAGAAGGGATTTAACAGCCAAGGATTGTTGGGAACAGCTTGTGCCAAACCCCTCTGACAGCTCCCAGGTAATCAGGGATGGAGATGAGCCTTACGGCCGCTTCCAACTCCAACTGTTCCGGGATTCCAAGGTCTTCAGCTGCTGTGGAAGGGGCCGGTTTCTCAGTGCGAGCACTGCAGCTGGAGGTCATGGAATGGTTTGGGTTGGTTGGAAAGGGCCTTAATCCTCATCCCATTCCACCCCCTGCCATGGGCAGGGTCACCTTCCACTTGCTCCAAGCCCAATCCAAGTTGTCCTGGAACGCTTCCAGGGATGGTGCAGCTACAGCTTCTCTGGACAACCTGTGCCAGAGCCTCATCACCCTCACAAGGGAAGAATTCCTTCCCAATATCCCGCCTAAATTGGCATAATCCCATATCCTGCACTACAAGGAGTCAATGGGACTGGGGCATCCTTGGAGATGAAGGCGCTGTTCCCACAACCTCACAGGGGAATGGAAACTTCATCCCATCCTCTCCACTAGGCAGACAGGACACAGCAATCCCAATCCCATCCGATCCCTCCCCAACACCATCGCCGGAGCCTCTGGCACCCGATTTTGTGGAACGGGAGGATTTGTGTCCTTCAGTGGGGACACTGGAAAAGGCTGGTTCTGCTCTACACCAACTTCCCGGTGCTCTGCCATCATCCCAACACACCAGCCACGCCAGGAATGCTGTGTTTTGGACAGGGAGAGCTTCGGCTCCGGCTCTGGCTCCGGCTCCGGAACAGCTGCTGACAGATGTTGGGACTATTATCTCCCTGCACGCTTCCAGCAGCCCGCGGCTCCGGAGCCACGCACCGCTGCCGCTCCCCTCCCGCTCCCGTGCTCCCTGAGGCCGGGAGCAGATGTCCGGCACCGGCCACCTCCGGCACGCTCCACAGATTCCCTGCTCCCCGGGCACGGAGAGCGCCAGATGGGCTTCCCGACGCTCCAGCGCGGGGCGGGAAAGCAATTCCCGACGCGGCGGGGAGCACCGGGATGATGAACTCGCTCACGGCACCTCCTGCCCCCACCCGCGTGGATATGGAGCCGTTCCACGGCGCAGCAGGCTGTCTGAATTCCCAAAAAGGATTTCGAAGGCAGCAGGATCCTGCCAGCGCTGCCGAGCACCTGCTGCCTTCCCTGGATGTGTGATCCCTGAGGGTATTTTGGGAACGGGCCATTTCATTGCCTGGATGAGGATTTGCTGCGCTCCAGCAGCGCCTGTCGCTCTTCCCAGGTCCTTTCCAAGAGCTGGGAAGGGTCTGGTATCCCAGAGGCTCCGGAGCCCTCCCCATGGATGGGTGGTGTCTGTGACTGTCACAATAGGGGCTGTATTGGGAAGTGGAGACAGGACATGAGAATGGATTAGAGCAATGGGAGAATTTGCTATTCCTTGGTTTCCTGCAGGGAATTCTCCGTGCACCGAGGCACTCCAGGCTTGGATGGGATGAGCTGGAACGGTGCCAACACTTAATTGGGCTCCACTGGGTCTTGCCCTCATTAGTGGCTGCCGCCCACACTTGGAGTGAATCTTTCCTGGGGCAGTGGGCGAGGGATGGGGTGGGATAAAGGGTGGGGCATGGGGTAGGAATAGGGTGGGATGGATTAGGAACAGAAGGAAATGGATGAGATGGGATCATATGAGATGGGANCAAGCAGAGTTCCCCCCATCCATTGCTGATGTTTTGGGGTTCCAAGCAAGGAAAAAAGGGTGTGAAACAGAAGGGGAGAAAAGGTGGGAAATGTGGGAGGAGAGAAGGGTGGGAAGTGTGAGAGGAAAAAGGGCGGGAAAATGTGAGGGAGAAAAGGGCAGGAAATGTGAGGGGAGAAAAGGGCGGGAAATGTGAGGGGGAAAAGGGCGGGAAACTTGAGGGGGAAAGGGATGGGAAACAAGAGGAAAAAATGGTGCAAAAGGGCAGGAAATGTGAGGGAAAAAGGGGGAAAAAAATGACATGAGCCCAGGGATCCTTTGCTTGGATCCACCAGCTCAAGCTGTTCCTGTGTTACTGCACCGGGAATCCATGGTGGAGGCAGGAGGGTGGCACATGCCACATTCCCAGCCTGGCAGCTCCTCCAGGAGCCGGGAAAGGCTCCTCTCCCCCTTCCCTCCATCCTCATCCCGAGTTTCCCACCCCTCATGGGCCCCGTCCTGCTCAGGGGAACTCCTCCCCGCGTGACTCATCCCGACGGGATCCCCCTCCTCAGCCGAGTGTCACCGGCTGACGCAAATCCTCCCACCCCAATCCCAGGTGCCGGATTTAGAATGGCTCCACCGCCGGTGCCAGGGAGGATCCGACACCCCCGGCTGCCGTCGGGAATGGGATGGGGGATCCGTCCTGGAGGAGATGGAAGTGCGAGTCCCACGGAGGGCTGTGATGGGCGGGGCTGGACACGAGTGGGAATGGAGATGCTCCCACATTCCTCATGCCAACATTTTCACCAGGCATGGGATGGGATATGGGGTGGAATGAGAAAGGGAAGGATAGGAAAGAATGAGATGGGATGAGAAGGAGTGGGAAAGAATGGGATGGGCCACTATCCTGGCACACAGGAGGCATCCATGTGGGAGCCCCATGGCAGAGGCACGAGGCAGGACCTGGAACAGCTCCCAGAGGACTCTGGTAAAGCCCTCCCCCGAATCCAGCCCTTCCTGGGTGGTTTTCCACAGGATGGCAAGGGAGGAGTTGTGGGTCCTGAGGTCCCAGCACCCCTCCAGCATCTCTGGAATGCCGCCCTGGGAATGGGTGTGCAAGGACGAGGGGAACCGGGGCCACCAGGAGAACCAGGATGTGATGGGAGCATGAGGAACCTCAAGGAGAAACAGGAGCATCAGGATGCACTGGAAACATCAGCATCCCTGGGAAGAGCACCAGGATGCACTGGGAGCAGTGTGAGCACTGGGAATTGAGGGAGCAATGGAATGCACCAGGAGCATTGGGATGCTCCAGGAGTCTTGGGAATAGAGGGATTTATATGCACTGGGATGCACTGGGAGCAACAGGATCCATGAGAACATTGGGATGCTCCAGGAGCACTGTGAGTCTTGGGAACTGAAGGAACAGGGGGATACACTGGGAGCATTGGGATGCACTGGAACTGGGTTCCTTCAAAGCACAGGGATGCTCCAGGAGCACTGGGAACCCTGAGAAGAGGAAGCACTGGAATGATTTCGAGTTCTGGAAGCATCAGAATCCCTGGAGGCACAGGAGCTCTGGGAACAGCTCCAGGAGCACCGGGAGCTCTGGGAACAGAGGGACCACTGGGATGCAGCGGGATGCAACGGGATGCAGCGGGATACGCCGGGAGCCCCGGGATGCGGCGGTGCGGTCTGAAAGCTCCTCCTCGTGGCTCCCGGGGAGAACTACCGGGAGAGTCCCGGGATACGCGGGAGAGCCCTGGGGCATGGGCCGGCCGAGGCGCAGGGACACGGTGCATCCCAGCATCCCGGGAAACACGGGGTGATGGGAAGCCCGGGATGGAACGAGGCTCTCCCTGTCCCCGCAACCACCCGGGACGGGACGGGGCTGCATCCAGGCTCACTTCCCATGGGAAGCCCACCAGGGGGGACCACTCTCTGCACAGAGCCACCAACCATCCTGGAAAAACCCGGAGTGCCACCGGGATGGGGGGATTCTGGGAAGGCTTGGTGTTGATGCATGAAATATGATTTCAGGCCATGGTCCCGGCTGGATCCGAGTGTGGGAGCGAGGCGGGAGTGGAAAATCACTTCTGCTGTGAGCAGCAATTCCTTTATTTTTCCTTTTGCTGGTGAAGGTATTGAAAAAGAGAGGGAGAGAGGAGGAATGGGAACATCCAGGACCCTCAGGGCAGCGTGCAGCTGCACTTCCAGAGCGCTTTCCATGGATGCTCCAATGGATTGCAGCGTTCCCGGCCCAGCATGTTGGTGCTTCTCCATGAGAAATGTCCCTAAAGCGGTGGGAATATCCAGGAATCCCTCCCAGGGAGCAGGGCCTGGCAGTGTCACTGGGATGTCTGGAAAGGAGGGAGCAGGAGTGGGATTGGGGTCGTTTTGGGAGCCAGCGGTGGGGTTGTGCTTCCCTGATCACCCTTCCCACCTGATCCAAGCAAGATGTGCAGCCATTGGGATCGCTCCCAGCTCTGTTTTTTTGGGAAAGGGGTGGCCCCCCCTTCCCTCCGCGCTGTGCCCTCCAGTCAGAGCTCCACAAGGAAAAATCAATACCTGGCTTCCAAAAAAAGCAGCTGCCGGTGGCTTTTTATAGCAACCTGTCCCATTTGCATCCTCCCTCAGCCCTGGCCCAGGGAGCCCGACCTCTGGCTAAATTAGCTGCGAATTCCCGAGGGAAACAGCCTTGAAAAAGGAAAGGGAGGTTGGTTGTGCTGGAATATTCTACCTCATCCAGTGCTCCTTGCTGCCCACGGATTCCGCAGGGAGGGAACTCCCCGATGGGGTTGTCCCGCTCCTGGATCACGGCTGGGCAGTGGGATGGGGTGGCTGCCGGCAGTCCCAGCCCCTTTTTCCCTTGGGATCGCTTCCCAGAGGGAAAAAGGGATGTGGGAGGGAGGAGAATCTGAGGCTGCCCCACACAGGGAGCTCGTGCGGGGAGCAGGGTTAGGGATGGCAGGAAAAACGCTGGGATGGGGAGGTGCTGACCCTCTTTCCCTGCAGAAATCCCACTTGTAGCCCATGGATTACGGAGGTGCCGAGGCAGGGAAGCAGAGCACAGGGAATATTTAGGTCACGGTAAATGAGCTCCCTCATTAGAGCCTCTGGATCTGCTCCGCACCTACGCGGGGCTGGGGCGCGGGAATCGGGAAGCGGATTTGGATGCTCCTGAGTGGGAGGGATGGGCCCATTATCCCAAGGAGATTGAGGAGGTGGAAGGGATGGAATTGTCGTGTTTGGATGGACAAGCCAGGAACAGTGGGAGGCTCCCAAAACAACTTTAATTCCTGTGATTTTTGGGTTCTGCCCTTGGTAAAAGCTTTTCCTGTTTCCCTTCCCTGCTTTTCCCAGGTGTTGCCCATTCAGCCTCACACCTGGAGCAGAGGAGTGATGGGATAAAAGGGGAATTAAGGGAGGGGCTGCCCTCCCTTAGGAAGTCCTGGTGGGCTCCTTGCTGTGCCGGTGGGATGGATGCAGACTGGGGCTCTGGAGCTGCTGGAAGTGTGCTGGGAGAAGGTGAGTTATTTCCTGGATAGTGTCTGGAGCAGGTGGCTCCGTGGGTGGACCAGGATTTTTCCTCTGGCATAGCCAGCAGGTTGAGGGAGGGGATTTTCCCCCTGTATTCTGCTCCGGTGAGATTCCACCTGGAATGCTGTGCCCAGCTCTGGGGGCCTCACTATAAGAAGGGTGTGGAGCTGCTGGGGAGAGTCCGGTGGAGGCCATGGAGATGCCAGAGGGATGGACACAGGCTGGGAGAGCTGGGGGTGTCCAGCCTGGAGAAGGGAAGGCTCCAGGGAGGCCACGGAGCCCCTTCTAGTGCCTAAAGGAGCTCCAAGAGAGCTGGAGAGGGACTTTGGAGTGATAGGAAAAGGGGGAATGGCTTCCCACTGTCAGAATGTGGATTTTGGTTGGATACTGGGAAGAAATTTTTCTCTGTGAGGGTGGTGAGGCCCTGGAATGAATTCCCCAGAAAAGCTGTGGCTGCCCCATCCCTGGAAGTGCTTAAGGCCGGGTTGGATGGGGCTTGGAGCAACCTGGGATAGTGGAAGGTGTCAATGCCCATTGCAGGGCTTGGATGGGATGGGCTTTAGGGTCCCTTCCATCCCAGACCATTCCAGGATTCCCTGACTCTGGCTATCCCAGCCGGCCTCCGGCAAGGAGAAGAATCCAGTTGGCAGATTCAGGGACGCTCCCCCATAGCTGGGAGGTGTGTCAGGAATTGCTGCCTGATCCGGAGTGCCAGCGGCAGCAGGAACGCTCCTGAGGATGAGTCAGTGTCCCTGAAAACCGGGCTGGTGATCCCGCAAAAAACATTTCAAGGAGAGACTCCGGTAAATCTCTGCTCTGCGTCGGTGACGCGATTCCCTGGAGCTGCCTGCTCCAGCCCGGCCTCCCCCTGATCCGTGGCTGCTCCAGGGGGCTCCAGGGTGTGTCCTCACCATGGGGCTGGTCCAACAGGGAAGAAATCCGGAACCTTCCCATCTTCTTGTGTCACCTCGTGCCTATCCCACATCCCAAGCTGGTGGCATGCCTGCTGGAGTAATCCTGGAATGGTGTGGGTTGGAAGGGACCTTAAAGATCATCTCAATCCATGGTTGCTCCAAGCCCAATCCAAACCATCCTGGAACACTGCCAGGGATGGGGCAGCCACAGCTCCTCCAAGAAATCCATTCCAGGGCCTCACCGCCCTCACAGGGAACGATTTCTTCCCAATATCCCATCTGAATCCACCCTCTTTCTGCTTGAAATCATTCCCCCTTGACCTTCCACTGCTCTGTGCCTTGGGAATGCCTGTAGTAGGGATGTGTTGGGATGAGTGGGAAGCAGCACCGGGCAGTGACTGCGTGTAATTGGTGTCACCGCGAGCAGCTGATGCCACTGATTTTGGGATGAGTAATTCCAGCAGCTTAATTTGGAAAATCAGGCTCTTTGTGGCTTGCCGAGCTCATTTGCAGGACAACCCTGGCGCAGCCGGAGTCACTGTGCCGGCAGCCGGACATCTGGAATTCTGGCGTGTCCCTGGCTCTGTGCCTGCCAGGGGTGGACACAGGACAAATCCTTGGCTCTCTTCCCCCAAAAAACAGGGATTTGCTGCCTGAGGGGAAGGGCAACCCCTGTTAGCCACTGGCAAAAGGGACAGAGGACATGGAATTCCTTGTAGGTGCAGAGGAAAGCCAAAGGTTTAGGAAGTTTGGAACAGCATCCTTGTTTTTTTAGGGTCTGTGTTTATTTTTGTCCGTGGGATCCTGGTGGTTGTAGGGTGCGGAAAGAGGATCAATCCCTGGGCATTCCCGCTTGGTGGGAATTGAATGGGAGCTGTTGGCAAAGAGGAGGGGGTGGGACCCCCTGGAAAACTCCCTGTGCTTGGTGACATCTCCGAACGCTGGGATCACCGGGAGGGACAAGCTGGAGAGGTGCCAGCTCATCCGTGCTGCTGTATTCCATGTCTTCCTTGCTTTTCCGGGCATCTGTTTGTTTGTGTGGGTTTATCTCAACAGCAGCCAGTGGCAGTTTGGCACAAAATCCAGGAGCTGCTGCTCCATGCGGTTTCTTGGAATGTGGCTCCAAGATGGAGCTGCCCACACAACCCCAGCTGGCACTGGCACCTCTCCTCATCCTCTTCCCTCCCTGGGAATCTCTGGTGGCCCAAAGTAAATCCAGAGGGTGACAGTGGCGTGTCCGGTGTCCTTCCATCCTTTTGCGGGGCATCAGCTGCCTTGTGATGTTTCCCAGAAAAGCTGTGGATGCTCCATACCTGGAAGTGTTCAAGGACAGGTTGGGCGGGGCTTGGAGCAGCCTGGGACAGTGGGAGGTGTCCCTGCCCATGGCAGGAGGTGGGAATTCAGGCACCTTTAAGGTCCCTTCCAACCCAAACCATTCTGTGATCCTAGGATTCTGGAATATCCAGGGATTTCCATGTTTTCCGTAGTGCTGGCTGCTCCCGGCAGGGATGCAGAGGTGCTCCATGGCTGGAGCTGTGCGGTGCCGAGGAGGCCGGAGCAAATTCCTCCTCCTCCGCTTGGCAGCAGGAGCAGAGCAATCCCGTGGAGTGCGTGATCCTGTCCTTGCCGCTCAGGACTTCCCCCGGTTTGTGTGGGATGTTGGGATCGCTGGGAATGAGTGCCTGGTGAAGGTTCCTTGTGGGCTCTCAGTCACTGGACTTTGGGATCTGCAGCTCCTCATGGACTTTTTGGGGTGATTTCAATCCAAGAGGTGCCTGTGATTAGTTGGGATGCGGGAATTCATTGCTGCTTCTGGAGTTTTCCCTTCATAGAATTCCAGAATGGTTTCGGTTGGAAAGGCCAGGGACACCAGGTTGCTCCAAGCTCCATCCAATTTGGCCTGGAACACTTCCAGGGATAGGGCAGCCACAGGTTCTCTGGGAAATCCATTCCAGTGCCTCACCATCCTCACAGGGAAGAATTTCTTCCCAAAATCCCATCTAACCCTGCCCTCTGGCAGTGGGAAGCCATTCCCCTTTGTCCTGTCACTCCATCCCTTCTCCAAAGTCCCTCTCCAGCTCTCTCGGGCCCCTTTTAGTTACTTCCTTCCCAAATCCCTCTGTTTCACGCCCCACGGACGTGGCAGTGCCTGGGGACAACCCGAGGCGGGCAGAGGTTCCCCAGACCCCCGGCTCTTCCCGTTGGATCCCTCAAATCCCAGCCCGGAGCCGCACAGTGCTGCGTGCCTCAGCTCTTGAGCTCCACCGCCTTTGCTGCCAAAGGAATTTTTCCCCCCCTCTTTTCTTCCCAGCTCCCGCTTTCAGAGCCTTGTTTGTGGCCGTCAGGATTTGACAGGCTCCTGGCGCGTCTCCCACCCTGGCAGCAGCCATTCCCACCCTTTTCCCTTGCCCTGCCACCGCGGTTGGAGACCTGTTGGGAAGGGCTGCGTTCGCCGGGAAATCGACTCCCAGACTTTT
>VZRJ01008373.1:183429-242486 GCA_013397565.1 Ptilonorhynchus violaceus
CCCCGGGAAGCGGTGGGCTTCCAGCTGCGCCCCTGGAAAGCCGCCGTCTTCTCCGGCCGAGCAGGTGCGAGGCGTGGAGGTGATGCCGTGGGTTAGGGATCAGGGGATCCTGCGGTGGGAGGCGGGAGCGGTGCCGCTGGATGTCCAGGGAGGAGAAGCTGCGGTGTGGATGTGGGTGTGACACAGGGATTCTTGCTCCCAGCTTTTATTACTTCCCGCAGGGAACGGTACCTGACTTGAGCAACGCCGGCGGATGCTGAGCCGTGGCCGTAAAAATCCCAGATTTAGGATGGCAGGGAGCTGCAGAAGTGATATATCCTTGTAAAAGTAAGGGAGATATCGCTCCGAGATCTTGGAGCTGGGATGTTGCCAGGCTGCTCAGCCAGAATTCCCGCTGTGCCCAATTCTGGGAATTAGTACCTGCTGGTGTGTTTGGGACAGGCTTCAGTTGGCACTGGGAATATGGGAATGGGAACTGCCGAACCTGGTCCTTAGAGCCAGCTCCAGGTGGGAATTCACACAGTGATTCCCAAAGTTGGGATATATAACCCCGGGACATGAAAGCAGCAAAACTCTGGGAAAGGCTTTTAAAGGAAAGGATGACCTTTGCCAAGGTGGGAATATTCATCTCCCACCTGGATAAAACTTAGTGGGCAGGAATTGCCGCATCCTCCCGGCCGGACAGGGAGAAGCATCCGAGTTTTTGTGGTCAGGCTGAGTGTTTTTAAATGGGAGATAATGAAATTGTGGGAAGTGGCTCTTGGAAAGCTTCGAACTCTCCGCGATCCTGGCATTGGCTTGGCTGAAATGTGCGTCCCGTGGGCACCGCTGGAAAAAGCTTTCTAAGTGGGAAACCTGAGCTGGGGGAAGGTACTTGTTGTGTCAGATATTGGTTTTCAGGGTCATAAAAGTTGCATGGGGGTCTTAAAGCTCCTGGTTAAATTCCAGCAGTGTCAGCTGGGACTGGGAATGGCTGAGGGGGTCAGGAATGGCCGACAGGGAAAGAAACTTGGAATAGCATCTGTTACATGGTAAATGGTACAAATAACCTGGAATTCCTGCTGCCAAAACCCTTCAGAAAGGAGCAGGATAAAATTCCCCCTTTGAATGGGAATTTAAATCAGAAATTTGGGAGTTGTCAGTGCTGCTTTCCAAAAATTTTACTCCGGAGGGTGAAAATCACGGATTTAAGGATATGGGCTATGGATTGCAGGTGCTGATTTTGTGAGCGCTGACCTAAAAAAAATTTGGATTTGACCCGAATTCCAGTTTAAGTTAAGGCACTGGGCACTTTTTGCCTGCTACCTGCACAGCCAGATCCAAATCCCAGGGACAGGGAATGCTGTAAATCCCTGGCAGCTCCGTGGTTGCTGGGAAATGGGTGGTGAGAAAGGGAAACTTTGCTGGGCCGTGTCCACTCCTTTCCCTTTCCAGAGGGTTGGGAAGTAGCAGTTGTGCAACGGATGGGATTTGAGGAACGTGCTGAGCCAGGGGGGAAAGTGGGAAGGGTGAAAATGCTCCTCCCCACGACCAAAAATGTAGGGGGAAAAAAAAAAATCCCACTTTTTGGGAAACTTTGTTAAAATTCCCTGGACAAATGGTTACAGCAGCTAAAAACCCCAAACCCTGCTTGGGTTTTTTTGTTTTGGACTTTGCATGGGAATATCAGTCCTGTTCCTTGTGCTCTCCCCCCCTCTTTGGAAGTTAATTAATTGGGAGCTGGCTGCTCCAAACGAGGTCAGCTTGGATTTTGGAGCTGCAGTATCATTGTATGGATTTGCAAAATTAGGATTTAAGGCTTTTGTGCCTTAGTAAATTTTCCTCAAAGCGGCATAATCCTGATTTTTGGGGTTTGTAGGTCTTTTCCAGGCGGCTGGAATGATGTAGGATGGAAAAGTGTTAAAATTCGAGGGTGTAAAGCTCGGGATGCTGCTCAGCTTTGGATGGGGAAGCTTCCAGTCATTCCCAAGCCTGGCTGTCGTTTATGAAACTTCCTTGGACTAAACCAGCAGGGATTCCCTTCTGTCCCAAACATCCCTATCCCATCTGAAGGCTTTTTTTTTTTTGGGAATTAAGAGTTTATACCTCCCCTAAAACACACAGCTTTATGCTAGGGAGTCTGCACCCTGCTCTTCCTCCCTTTCCCATTCCATCTTTCCCAAATAAATAACCCTCGCTTCCAACTCTGCTCCCGACAGAGATCCAGCTGATGAATAAGAACATCCCGAGCTGGATTCAGCCCCGGAGTTTGAGGAATTTCCAGTTCAAGACGCAGCAGTTGAGATGGGGTGAGTGAAACCATTTCAATCCGCTCTCGGAGCTGCGGGGCCTGGAGTTTTTCGGGAGCTGGGAGTGGATGAAAGTGGCCTTTGTGCCACGGGGAGCGTGACAAATGGACTTTTGTGGGATCTGCCGAGAGCGCCGGGATGTTTATTCCTGCTGGGATGGATGGGAGTCAATCAGGCTCTTCACTCCCAGCCGCTTGGAGCTGATATTTTCATTTTTCTGCACGTGATATTGTTAATTTAGGTGTGTTCCTATACGTTAGCTTGTGGATTTTTAAGGAAAAATCAGGATTAAAAAAACCTGGAAAATTTGCCAGGTGGGATGCCAGCCCAGCTCGGTGCTTTTAGGAAGAAATTGGAATGGTTTCCCAGGTTTTGATAAGAAATGGGGAAGTTTGCCCTGCTGAGGAATATCCTGCCCTAAAATACACACAAAAATGCTGCTGGATCTTGTGGGGGATTTTGGATAAAGGATGGAATTCCTACAGAGCTTTAGGAAAAATGTGCCCTGGACCTTCAGGCATTCCTTCTTCCTCTTTTTTATCCTTTTCCCCCCTCCTTCCAGTGGAAGGCACATGGATCCCTTACCTCTGGATCTCTTTGAAAAGATCTCAAGGGAAAAGATGAAATAAAAAGGCTTTGGATTATTTTCCCCTTCCTTGCAGCAGGAGCTGGAAATCTGCATGGCAGGCAGAGACTGTCAGGAATTCTGCCCTGGGCTCTTAATCCATGAATTTCCAGTCTCTTTTTAAACTCAAATCCTTCCTTAACTGCCCCTGTGCTCCTGCAGATCCCTGGAAATCCTCCTCCTACCCCATCCATTGGCATTTCTCCCCCTCTCTGAGGAGCTTTCTCATCTCCCCTTCAAATATCTGTGGAATTGCGTGAAAATTCCTGGTTTTCATCCTCTTCCAGCTGAGATTTTGGTTGCTGCCTGTTCCCTTGTTGTGGAATTAAAACAAGGGGGTTCCTCAGGAATGGCTTTGAGCTTATTGGGAATTTTTCCCTGAGAACAGGATACAAGATCCAACTTAGAGCTTTCAATTCCAAGTTTTCCTGGTGTTTTTCTCTTGCCATTTCATCAGGAATCAATGGCAAATTGCAGCCATCAATAAATATGGGAATGCCACCTTAAATGAATAGGTGCTCTGAGCTTTTTCCATGGATTTCTTCCTCTGGAACATGTTTCCTTGGGATTTCTTGGCCTAGAGGTTTGATAATCACAGACCTGAGTGATCCTGACTTTAAATCCAGGCAGGCTGCAGGACAGAATCCTTATTCCTTTGGAGTAAAAAGGTGAATCCATCAGGCCACCTTAAAAAAAATTGAACTGGATAATGGGAAGAAACAGGAAAATTCAGGACATCCCTATTATAGCTCAGTGCAGGAAATACAATGGGAATGGGGAGGTTGGCGTGGAATTCAGCCCTTTCTTCCCTGAAAGGTGCTTTTTCTTCCCATTTGGATGTGTCCCGCTGCTCCAGGCCTGCTGGAAGTTGGAATTTCCACGGCTCTTTCCGCATCCTTTGGGATGAAATCTGATATTATGTCAGGGCTTGTCTTTGCAGCCCAGATCCCTGGTGTTGACACAGCCTTGATGTATTTTTGGAATATGGATTTCAGCTCCAAACTGGGAGCCTCTGGAGGCTTGGCTTTTCCCAGTGGATCTGCTAAATGATCCTGTAAAATTGGTGCTGTTTTCTCCCGTGGGAAATGAACTCTTTCACCTCCCAGGAAATCAGAGCAAGGCGGATGCTGCCTGCGAGTTTCCAGCATCTCAGCCACACAGGGATCGTCCCAAAAAAAGTGCATCCTGCCCTTCTTGGATCCCACATTTAGAACCATGAAATCCTGGAATGGTTTGGGTTGGAAGGAACCTTAAAGCTCATCCTTTTCCAACCCCTTCCATGGGCGGGAACACTTCCACTATCCCAAGTTGCTCCAAATCCCATCCAACCTGACTTGGAACACTTCCAAAGATCCACAACTTCCCTGGCCATCCTATTTCTTGATCACACCCAGATCCCATAAATATTCTTCCTTTACCTCTGGGCCAGCTGTAACCTTTGGAAGCACATTCCCCTTTTTTGTGACTCCGGCTTTGTTCCGGCTGATTCAGTTGTTTGTCACCATCTCCATGGCACCGGAGCATCCGCTAATGACAAGCAGCACTTCACTAAATGAGAGCATTCAGGGATGAACTGGATTTTTCCTTGGAGAGGGGAATATGCCCTGTCAGAGGAAGGAGGAAAAACTTCCCGTTGGCTCCGCTGAAAGGCGGGGGAAGTGACATCCTTAAAAAAAAACAAAAGGAAAAGCAGGAATTTGTGATACGCGCCGCTCGTTTTCTTCCCTGGATGGAATAGGGAATGAGGGCAAATTTTCTGGAGGGATTCTGTGCACTCTGGAATTGCTCTTCCCTTCACTTTTGTCGGTTTTCCCTTATTTTCTAGCAGAGAAAGAGGCATCCGTGTTCCAAAACTGGAAGGATCAGGGCTTTCCTCAAAATTCACTGACAAATCCAGGGGCAAAATGCCTTTGTGGAATTGTGCTGTTAAAACTTGTTCCAGCGGGGAGCCACAAGCTGTTTTGTCTGGAAAACCTTTTTCCCTTTAAATTTCATGGCTTTTCCTGGATTAATGTGTTGCTTTTGGAAAAGAGTCTTTTGGCCCTGAAAAAAACAAAAAGGGATCATGTTTTCTTCCCGAGCCCTTTTGAACACCTCCGGTGCCATAATGGAATTTCACTCATGGGAAACGGGCACATCCCCAAATCCAGTGTTATCCTTGGTTATTCCAAGGCCTGGAAGAGCCTGAGATAAAGAGCTTTGTTGCCTGTAACTCTTATTTGCTTTATGGAATCCCAGCTGCCTGTTGGTGGCAAAGAGAATTTCGGGATTCTCCGGGGCCTTGCTCTGACTTTGCGTTCCCCTTGGATGAGGGCGGAGGAACGAGGAGAGGCGGGTTGGGAGGTGGGAAGCACGTGGGAAGCTGCAGAAAATGCTTGGGAACGGGCGGCTGAGTAAGCGTGGAGCCTCCTGGGAATATTGGCAGAGTTGGTGAAATTCCCTTGTGGGGTGGGGAGAGGGAATTTGGGGAGGGAGAACAGGAATATGCAGACGTTGGAAGCTTCTCCGTTATCTAACGTGCAATTTTGCAGGATGTGTTTTATCCTGGAGAAAAGGAGGATTGGGGGAGACCTTCTCATTCCCTAGCTGGAGGTTGGAGCCAGGTATGATTGGGCTCTTCTCCCAGGGAACAAGGGACAGGACAAGAGGAAATGGCCTCGAGCTGCACCAGGGGAGGTTTAGGTTGGATATTGGGAAGATTCCTTCATGGAAAGGGTTGTAAAGCACTGGAAAACGCTGCCCAGGGCAGTGGTGGAGTCCCCATTCCTGGAGGGATTTAAAATCCGTGTGGATGTGGCACTTGGGGGCATAGTTTAGTGGGTTGATGGTTGGATTCGATGATCCTAAAGATCTTTTCCAACCTTACCGATTCCATGATTCTCTATGTGCAGGCCAGGTGCTCCTGAGGGGTTGGATGTTCCTTGGGAAAACGAACAACCCTTCCCATGTCCTTCGTAGCATAACCCGTGTTTTGTATCTATGGATTTGCTGGCTTCTTGGATGTTTGTGCCCTGGAATGGCTTGAAATCCTGTTTTCCAGCCATTTCTGGGTGGGAACTCCAAGGATTGGCACATTTAACCTTTATTCCTTGGAACACGTGAGGTTTAGCTTGGCCCTCAAGGGGATGATCCCGCCAGATTTTCCTTCTCCTGGGGGATGACAAGACAGGGAATTGAACTTTTGGGATAATGTCATCCACAAGCCTGACAGGGACTCTCAGTCCTGGATTTTCGGGATGCGCCGAGGGAGGGGGGTTCAGGCAGCGGAACTGATCCGAGGTGGCTTTTAACGACTCCCGGCTCTCCCAAATCCTTCTGGCTCAGGAGAGCGGAAGGGAATGCGCTGTGTTTGTTGGCTGGATGCTCATCCCAAGGGTCGGATTAGCTCAGCGTTCCGTGGCCGCTCCGACCGGCCGGACGAGGTGCCATGGACGTGTCACCTGGGCAGGCCGAGGAAAAGGCGGAGTCGCCCGAGGGAACGTGGAATCTCTCCAACACGGAGTATCCTGGGCTGTCCTCGGCCAATTATCCTCTTAAAACCTTGGGATGTTGCACAACGGTAGGATATTCTAAATTGGAAGGGACCCGCAAGGATCATTGAAATCCAACTCCTGTTGCCAGTGGATTTATCCTATGGTTTTCCAGCTGCTCTCCTCGTTTTTCTTTCCTTGCTAACTCTTGGTTGATCAACAGGGACTTGAAAGCGGGATATGGATAGAGGGGAGAGAGAGGCGCTTCCCACTGCTAAGGAATGAGGCCTGTCATTCCAAGAAAGCCTAGACAGGGGGGTTTTGGGAAAAACAGATGGAATGGGAAGAACTGATCGTAGCTCCTGCTCCTGTAGCTGCAGGATTTTGCCTTGTGTGTGCCGGAGCTGGGAAATGCCGCCCTTTGGAGTGCAAAAAGCGTGGAAGGGCGTGGTCAGAGCAATCCGGAACCTTTTCACCTGGACCCACCTGATTTATGACACGAAAATCCCAATGTTAACGTGGATTTGTTTGGAGAACCACTCGGCTGTGAGTTCCCTGGGGTTGGGCCAAAACACTCCCTCTTGCCTGGCATGGAAAACACAGCCCCGGAGCCTCCGCTCCGGAGCACGAGGGCTCGGCGTTCCCGAAAAACAGTGAGTTGGGCTTTCCGTTCTTCCGGCGGCTGCCTTTGGATTTAACGTGAATATTTAGGGAAGTTTTTTGGGTGGGAAGCGGGAGCAGGTCCCCTTTTCCTCCTGGAATGCTTTCACCGTTCCAGTGTGTCAGGGCTTGGAGCTTTTGTATGGATAGGATGGTCCGGAGGTGCAAGGTGTCGTGCCGGAGGGTGGGATACTGGAATTCCTGGTTGTCCAGGCCTGGAGAAGCAGGAGATCTTGTTCCCAAACAATGTGGCCATTTGTTTCCCTGTACTTTAAACAGCTATCCTGATGTTTGCTCAGCTCCTTGCACCTGACTGCAGGGGTTTTCCAGGGATTTGCATTTCACACTGGAGTTCTTGTTTCAACTCTGGGTTTTTTGAGGAGGAAAAGGGAGGAATTTAGGATTTTCCAAGACTTGGTGGCCCTCAGGACTGTGGCTGCTGCTCCCTTTTTGTAGGAGAAAAAGGTTATTTTACCTTTTCCAATATTTCTAGTATTCCTGCTGCCGAGGCTTCATTAGACATCGCTGCTCTTGGAAAAGGAGATGAAGCTGGAAGTTCTCATGTTCCTATGGGAACAGGGAATTGCAAGGCTTGGAGTTCTCATTTATAAGGAGATTTGTCAAGAAAGGTGGGAAAGGGATTTAATTTCTGACTCGAGTGGGAAACCAAGATTCCTCCTCTCCCGCTTGGCTCCTGACTCCGAGTTTTCCCATTCCGGACTGCTCCGTGGCCTCGGAGTTAATTACAAGTTGGATAACGAGATGCCCGAATCCGCCCTGCTGTCCTTTTGCTGACTCAGCACCCCACTGCTCCTTTTTTTAGGGAAAGGGGCGGCAAAAAGACCACCCTGGATTCTGGATGCTTGTGGAGCGGGGTTAGGAACCCCCTTGGAACGGATTCTCCAGGCTGAGCTATTCCTGAATCCTCTTTTCCCGCCTCCTTTGAAGTGGATAAGATGGTCAGGGCAGAGCCATCCGGGATTGTTTTCCAATGCACGGAGCTCCAGCTGTTGTTTAAGCAGTTCCCAAGGAATACGGGACTTTGCCCGGTCCTGTCTGCGTGCCTCTTCCCGGGAATATCGCCCCACGTGTGTTCAGAAAGGTTGGGAGGGGGGGAAATCCGGGAAAACAGCTGCGTTATGTGAGGGAAGAGGAATTGCAGTCCCAAAGTTAGCTTGGAAAATTGAAACGGGAAAAAGATGAGGTTTCAGTTAAGGAAGTATTGTGGGATTTTAACAAGTTTCCAGGCAAATCCAATGGAAAACAGGCACCTGCTGTGGGATGGGGCCTGGATGGGTGTGTTGGGATCCTGACAGAAGCAGTTGTGGAGTTTTTTCCTGTTGGGAGCTTCCCAAGGGATCTTCTGCCCCTGCCCCCTGGCTGGGTTGTGGTCAGCACATCCAGGACTCCTGCCTGACCCTTAATCCCTTAATTTATGATAAATCTGGGATTTGGGACTTCTGCCTGAAGGTTGTCATCCCTTATTCTATTTAAGGGATTTAATTGTCTGTTTTTTCCCCAAATTTGTGTTTTCCATTAATTAGTGGCTGTCATTAATTATGACGCTTGCTCGGTCCTTAAATCCTTCAATTTTCCATCTTTCCAATGCTGTAGAATGGAATTTGAATTCATCCATCCCTTTGGAGTGCAGGAAAGTTTCTGTGTTTCTCCTTAAGGAGTAGCTCTGCCTTCCTTGGAGCCTTTTTTCCCTTGGAACTATTTCAGGAACATGATCTCATCTTCCTTACGGAGCGGGGGAAAAGCCCACCCTGGGAACGTGGGGGTTTCCGAGCTTCTGTTCTTCCCTGCACAAAATCACGGAGTTGTGGCTCAGCTTTCCCTAAAATGGGGCGTGTTGGAAGGTTGGAGGAGGGAAAAGGGAGTCAGTTGTGTGCCGCTGGTGGATGGATCCATGTTCTCCAGAGGTCATTCCTTGCTGGCAGCCCGGAGCGGGAATGGGATTCCTGGTGTCCGGCAGCTGAGGGAGGGGTGTTAAAGAGGCAGCTCCTGCTGGCCTCTCCCAGTGATTCCAACCTCTTCCCTCTTTGTTTTCTCTTGGATGTTTTACGTCTGGATTCTTTGGCTCCCATCCTGGTAATGCTAAATCCTGTGGTGGACTTGGGAAGAGCTGGATGAGGGTGTAGGTTTTGGAGCCGGGATCGTTCCTCCTTTTCCCCCCAGCCGCTGTTTTCCTGGTGGAAACACGGAATTTTCCTGTTTTGCTGTGTGGGCTCCTCCCTGGCTTCTTAGGGAGAGGAGGAGGGAGAGAGGGAAGGAGGGATGTGTGGGCTGCTGGTGCTGGAATGGAAAACCTCCTCATGGAAAGGGATGGGGTCATCCCGGTGTCCTTTTTCCCTTTTCCAGCTTCACTTCAGGCTGGCAGCTGAAACACCTTGAAAATTCCAGCCAGGAAATCGTGTAACTGAGGGGGAATTATTCATAGTGTCATTCCATAATCTTACTCCCTTACTCCTTACTGGGATCATGGGATACAGTGGAGGGAGGAAGAAACCTGTGGATATTCATTGTTCCCAGCTTAAGGAATGCTTGGGTTCATCCTGTGCTGGACAATTCCAAGCTGGATCCTGGAGCTGGCTGTTCCCTGGGTCTGTCTGCTCAGCTGTTTCCCTCTTTGCAATGAAAATAAAATCCTTAATTATCCATGGGATCTTGAGGTTGCAAAAATGGGAATGTCAGCAGTTGGAGACATGGATTGATTAATTTTTTTCCACTGGAGAAGGTGTGTTGCCTGTGGAAAGCGGGAAGGACTGTCAGGGAAATGGCTTGGGAAGGTGTGTGAGAAGCTCCCTGGAATTCTGGGAGCTGTTGGGAGTGCTCAGGAGATCCCTTCTCCAAGAGACCTTTGGAATTCTTGTGTTATTTTGGAAAAAAATTGAAGCCAAGTGGCAATAAATGGCCTGGAGTTGCCCCAGGGGAAGTTTTAGGTTGGATCTTAGGGAAAATTCCTACATGGAAAGGGTTGTAAAGCATTGGAACAGGCTCCAGTGGTGGAATCCCCATCCCTGGAAGGATTTAAAATCCCTATGGATGTGAAACTTGAACTGTAGGAGATCTCAGCTTGTGCCTGTGCTCAGAATTTAAGTGGATGAGGGAAGAAATGGAGGGAAAAAGAAGCGCAGGATTGGGATGGAGAAGAGTTGGACCTGGGCTGGGATAATTCCTGATCCTTCGGAGCTTGATTATTCCTTAATCAGCTGCCTTAATTGGAATATAATATTGCTCCCAGGCCTCTGAGCTCTGATGAGAACTGAAAAAGGTGGGATCAAGGATTTTTTTCCAGCTTTGGAAGTTCACTTGCCCCGGCAATAACGGAATGAGTCACCAAAGCCCAACTCCAGCTGATTAGAACATTCCCACCCAGAGCTCTTCCGGGCATTTCCTTTTGAAGCCTAATTGAAAAAGCTCGGAACGATTGGATACTTCATGGTTAATTATAACAGAATTAAAGGAAAGGGGGGAAAATCCATACCTGGACAAATCCTGCCAAAGGAATCGCTGCAAAGGCACTAAATTTAATTACAGGGATGGCCTCTGGAATGAGAGGAAAAAGGACTTTCTTTTCCAAACCGGTTGGGCTTGCAGCCAGGGGCTTGTCCTGGAGTAGATCCCAAGAAACAGCTTTTTTCCTTATAATCCTGTTTGGATTAGAAGTTCGAGTGTGAAATTCGTTTGGAATTCGTATCTGCCGGACGAGGGGAAAGGCGACTCCTCTCGGAGAAATCAATTTGGAAATGCATCCCTGTGCTGTTGGAGCAGGGATCCTTCCCGTTTTCCGAGGGTTACCGACTTCCGTGGGCAAGATTGGAGCTCGGTTTCTTTGTCTTTGGGAAAATGGAATTGTTTTCCTTTGCTTTACGAAAGCTGCGGAGTTACTGATGCCTCAATTTCCCAATGGAAGTGAGTTCACTAGGGAGGGATTGGGATCACTTGGCTGTGATCCAGGATGTCCAGGTACAGCCCTGAGGATGATCCTGCTGATTTGCTGCGGGAAAGGTGATGTTTTCCCTGTTTGGTTCAAACAGACATGGATTGAGGACAGGCTGGGAGAGCTGGGAATGTTCAGCTTGGAGAAGGGAAGGATCCAGGGAGACCTTAGAGCCCCTTCCAGTGCCTAAAGGGGCTCCAGGAGAGCTGGAGAGGGACTTTAGACAAGGGATGGAGGGACAGGACAATGGGAATGGCTTCCCACTGCCAGAGGGCAGGGTTAGATGGGATATTGGGAAGAAATCCTTCCCTGTGAGGGTGGTGATGCCCTGGAATGGATTTCCCAGAGAAGCTGTGCCTGCTCCATCCCTGGAAATGTTCCAGGCCAGGCTGGATGGGGTTCGGAGCAACCTGGGATAGTGGGAAGTGTCCCTGCCCATGGCAGGGCATGGAATGGGATAATTTTAAGGTGTCTTCCAACCCAAACCTGGAATTCAGGGATAGTTTTAGGAGGAGTCCATTATGCTCCACTGGCTTGTCCCTAAATTTTGCTCACTTCTCTTTGGCAGGGAGAAGGTGTCCGGCTCCTTTCCCAATCCCTTTTTTTGTGACCTCTGATCCCTTTCGTCTCATGTTCAGGATTCTCCTGTCTATATTTTAGGAATCACGTGGTTGATTTATGTTCTGGATCCATCTCCTGCTGCAGTCCTGCATTCTCCAATTCCGGAGCCGGTGAATTCCCCTGTGTGGCTAATTCATATTTCCTGCTTCCCGTTAAATCGGGAAGGATCATTCCCAGTTTTCTGTGGTATAACCAATTGTTGGGAACGGTCAGCTCCAATGTGTGCCTTTCTGTTCGTGCCTGCACAGCTGCTTGGAGCCAAGGAATGCTTTTCCAGGGGATTTCTTGGGCTGCAGCTCCTCTCTCATCACGTGGGATCTCTGTTTCTGCCTCACCTCCTTTCACCTCCCTCTTCCAGCTTTTCCAAACGAATTCTGGCTCTGGAGCCGGTGGCCCAGAGAGCAGGGATGGTGTCCTTGGAGTGACAAGTTTTCTAAGCTCCTTCCAAGCTCTGCTGAGTGAGTTCTCCTAAGGAGGGAAAGTGAGGAGGGTAGGGAAACATGGAGAGTGGTGGTGACAGGGAGAAATCCCAGAATGGCTTGGGTTGGAAGGGATCTGGAATGTGATCCAGTTCCATCCCCCTGCCGTGGGCAGGAACACCTCCCACTAGCCCAGGTTGCTCCAAGCCCTGTCCAAGCTGGCCTTGGATACTTCCAGGGATTAGGCAGCCACAGCTTCTCTGGGAAATCCATTCCAGGGCCTCACCACCCTCACAGGGAAGGATTTCTTCCCAATATCCCATCTAACCCCACCCTGTGTCAGTGGGAAGCCATTCCCATTGTCCTGTCACTTCATGCCATTATCCAAAGTCCCTCATCCAGCAATCTTGGAGCCCCTTTAGGCACTGGAAGGAGCTCCAAGGTCTCCTTGGAGCCTTCCCTTCTCCAGGCTGAGCAAGGTCAGTGTATCAAGGAGCCACCTGGAAAATACGGAAGAGTGTAAATTTAGGGAATAAGCGTGGAACTGGAGGAGATTCCTGGTGCCATGTCAGGGAAGGGTAATGTGTGGCCGTGCTTCCTGTGGCACCGAATTTGCCGGATGTTCGGAGAGCAGAGATGGGAATCAACAGTTCCAAGTCCAGGATCTGTAGCGATGAATCCACAGGGAGAAACGGGCACAAGGAATCTGTGTCAGCAGGAAAAAAGTTGGAGTAAATACATCTGAGTAATTTCAGGAGTCAGAGCTGGAAAACTAAAGGATTGTGGAACTTAAGGAGGAACGGACTTGTGGAATTAACTAATTCCTGAGCTCCTGGGGAGCAGCGGGAAGGGATGGATCCCTGCTGGGGGAGGGATGGGCGTTGTGGCTGCCGGGAGAGCACGGATCCCGAGGGCCGGGAGAAATCGTGGATCAGCTCCACGTGCAGGCTGTGGGTGGTGAGGAGGAGGGATGCGTGTGCTGGGCTTTGGAAATGCGGCTCCTGGAGTGTCCAAGGGAATATGGAAAAATAAATATATTGGAGGCTTAAATGTGACACGGGATCAGGGAAACCTGGGCTTGATTCATCCTCGCTTACATAAGGAAAAGAGGATTCCCGCTTTCCATCACAAACCTGAGATTCAGGAAGAGTCTGGAGACTTCAGCTTGGTGGGATTCGGCCCAGGATTCCGGGATTCTAGGTTGCTGTGTCGTGAGGGATGTGCTGGATGGGTGAGAAATCCTAGGAAAAGGAGGAGGAAGCATTTGGTCCGTCGGTGCCGGTGGTTCGGAGAGGTGTGGGACCGGTGCCGTTTGTTCCGTGTGGTGATTCCAACATCTTTATCCCAAGCACCAGCTGGAGGAAAAGGAGGCTGGTAAGTCCCAGGATTTGATTGCCAACAGGTGGGAATTTGGGACTTCATTTCCTAAACTGGGAGGGAGTTGGAGCTGCGTGTGCTGGACTGTTGGTGGTTTTCCTTCTTGTGCTTTTCCATGGCAATCTCCATGTTCCTAATGGATAATGGGTGTTTTTGGGATGGGATGAGAGAGGAGCTGTTGGTGCGTGAAGCCCCAAGGATCTCCATGAGGGCTGGAATTTTAGGCTCTGGAAGGGGGGAATTATTTCTGGGAGCGACCACTGAGGCAGGAAAAGTTTTTCCAAGCTGTCGTTTGGGTGAGCCGGAGACCTGGAATCTGGCTCTGCCTCCCTCATTCCCTGCTCCTGCTTTCTTTGGATTTGCACTGTAATTAGCAGCTTTTACGGGAGCCGGGGCAGAGCTGGCAGCTTCCTTCAGAAAACTGTTCTCCAGGCGGGAATAAAGCAGGATTCTTCTGCTGGGAATGCTCAGCCTGATGATTTGTTTTACTTCCAGGGCTGTTCCCAGGGATGGGAGGGGCTGAACCACATTTCTTGGGAAGTTGGCAGCTGGAAATTGGGAGTTAGGCTTGAAACGTTCCCTTGGAGCTTAGCAGAGAGGGCAAGAGGATGTTGTCTGTATCCATGTCCAAGCCAAGGACATTCCCAGGCTGGAATTCCCAGTTTTCCACTGTTTTAGCAGGTGGGATGTGCGTTTAAAATTCCCACCTGTGCAGGTGTTCCTGGCCCTCCCTCAGGCAGGACTTTGATGTTTGATCCCTGCTTCCGGGGTAAACATGGAAGTGGAAGCGGATATGCTCCTGGATCCAGTGCCTGGATTCCAGTGCTGGAAAAACATGGATTCAGGGTTGGTTTTTTGTCCATAAATATTCCTTTAGGTTCCGTTTTATCAAGTGAGCTTGGAAAAATGACTGATTCCAGGATATCCTGATGTTGGATTGATTTTCACTGGAAGCTGGGAAAAATCCGGAGTTGGGGGCAAGAAGCTGATTCTGCTTCGTAAGGTGTGAGGTTGATGCTTTCCAAGATCTTGGAAAGTGGGAATCTGGGAAGGTTTGGGGAGTAATGGGAAAAGGCAAACCACAGATATGGTGTTTTCAGGGAATTCACAGCATTTGGGAATGTTCCCTATTGGACATAATCCCACAGGATGAGCCCCTCAAATAGCCTATTGGTGTCTTCCACTGGGAGTTTCCCTTGGACTTTGGGAAGTACGACCTCCATGACCTCATCTTTCCAGGTGGATTTCTAGGAATGTGGGATACAGGCACATCCTCAGCCAAAGTAAACAAGCAGGGACACATTGAGGAAAATCAACAGGCAGCACCAGGAAATTGAGAATATATCCAGGTCAGGTTTAGGCTGTTTGAAGCCATTCCCAACATTTTTGAGCCTGGAAGTCACGGATGTAGGATCCATCTTGAATGAGGACAAATTGTATTAGGAAAAGATGAATCTGGGTTTAGTATCCCAAAAAACTTGCTGGATAGCCCTGATTCCCAGCATTTTTGGCTTGCAGCTGGGCATGTACCTACCTTACCACTCAGTCATGGAATGTGGGAAAACTCCTGGGATAAGTTGTGGTGGGTTGTGATGCAGAAAAAAGCACAATTTGGGAATGCCGGTGAGCAGGGAGTAGAGGAAGAAGCTGGAGGCCTTGGAATTCCATGTGTCCCTCTTTCCCCCTCAGTGCTAGGAAGGAGGGAAACAGTCACTGCTTTGAATTCCTTAGGATCATTCCTGGGAGCTGAGCAGAGCCAGCGTTCCCTCCTATCCCTGCCTATCCCGGCAGTTGCACGCGGAGGGAACCTCTCCACGGCGATTCCCGTGGCTCCGGAGCCTGGAGCCGCTTCTCCGGATGCGCTTCTCCTCTCCAGCACATTTGTGGGGAGGGGAGCAGGGAAGGAGTGCCAAGGAATGGTGTTGACCACACAGTTTTTCCCGAGTTTGGCAGGGATTTTGTGTTCTCCCACTTCTTTCGCTCTCCTCGTGTTGGCAGCGGTGGTCCCGGCGCCGCTCCCGGTGGCTTTCCCTGCATGTGACTCATCCCCAGGGAATTCCTGAAGCAATGAGTCAAGTTATTGGGAAAACTGTTTGCCCACTAGCGTAAACTAGGGAGCCAAGGAGCTGCCTGCGGGAAGGGAGAGAGGCAATTCCTTTTTGGAATGGCTGGGCTTTGCTCTCCCTCTTCCCAAAGGCATCGCTTCCGGATGTGCCTCCGAATTCGATATCTCACCTGGAAATTTGCTCCTCCTGATTTTTTTTTTTTCCTCCTTTTTTTTAAGGTGGCTGAGCTGCTAAGCATTCCAGGGTGGAGCAAAACTGTCAGATAGGAATTTGCCAGGATTGTAGTGAAAAATAGCTTTTCCTAAAGGAATGAGGCTCCATCCTAAGTGTAAGTACCGGTCACCTCTTGGATCTGCCCTGGCTGACTTCATCCAGCCCTTGGAATTCTGGCTATAAATAACTCGGAGGCCGTGTGGTTTCCAACCAGGAATTACCACGTCCTGAGCGTAGCTGTGGGGTATTACAACAAACCCAAGGATCGAGGATTCCCAGTAATTATATCCAGGGAGAACAATCTGGGAGCAGATTCGGGATGCTGGCAGCATCCATCACCTCATCCAGGTATTCCCTTTCCAAGCCAAGCTTTCCTTGCGGTTAACGAGTTTTATTCCCTCGTAGAACATGGAGTTCTGTTTAAAATCCCAAATTAGTTTGGATTGAATCCATTTTTCCCCCCCCTGGCAACTTGGCCGTTATTTTTGCCGGAGCTTGGAGTGGTCGGGAAGCCGCCTGTGGGCTCCGCTGGCACAAACTGTGGGTGGAATTGCGGAGCTGTCGGCATCGAGACAAGGATTGGGGGTTGTTTTTAACTCCATTCCTGGCAGCAGGCTGGGATTGTGCTCCTTTTCCACTCCCAGATTCCCGAGAAAGTGGTAGCTTCCCTTGTTTCTCGGCCGGTTGTTTGGGAAGGGTTTGGGTTTTCCGTAGTCTGGAGCTCCGGAGTTAAGATGTGCTGCTGGTGAGATCAAGGAGAAAAGTCTTGGGAATCTTGGAGCTGAGTGAGGCTTTTCCATCCGTTTCCAAGCATTATCCTTCCTTTCCTTTGGGCAGCTGGAATGGTTCATGATTATCACCATCTTTATGGACTTATCCCTAAGGAATAAGATCTGGAATTACTAAAGCCCTTTGGATCCTTGCTACAAGGAGGACATGGAAGTGCTGGAGCGTGTTCAGGGAAGGGTTTGGAGCACCAGGAGCGGCTGAGGGGGCTCAGCCTGGAGAAAAGTAGGATCAGGGGGGATCTTCTCACTCTCCACAAATCCGTGACAGGAGGGTGCAGCCAGATGGGATCAGGCTCTGCTTCCAGGGAATAAGTGGCAGGATGAGAGGGAACAACCTCAAGTTGCACCAAGGGACGTTTAGGTTGGATATTAGGAAAAGTTCCTTCATGGAAAGGGTTGTAAAGCACTGGAAAAGGCTCCAGTGGTGGAATCCCCATTCCTGGAGGGATTTAAAATCCATGTGCATGTGGCATTTGGGGACATGGATTAGTGGTGGCCTTGGAACGGTTGGACTCGATCTTGGAGGGCTTTTCCAGACTTAATGGTGATGCTCTGGACAAATCCTGGCCCGTGGGGTCCTGCAGGGATAGCAGGGATGTCACTGGATATCCAGGAGGAAGTACCGTTGGGATCTGCAGTGTCCCTGTTTGTAGGACTGGGATTCCTGGGAGCAGGCTCAGAACTGGTCCCGGTTGTTTGGAGGAGGCGCATTCCAAAGGAGAGGATTTTGTTGTTTCTCTTTAATTCAGTGAATCCCTTATCCTGCTTTTAACTGGGAACGAGTGCTGGGAGTGGCACCTTTGGGACTTGTCCATCCTCTTGCGCTAAACCCATTAAGGTTTGCAGGATAATCCTGCATTTTTCCTGAAAACTCCACCTCCCATGCCAAGGAGAGGTACATTCCAAAGTGTCCTTATTAAAAATGAATCGTTCCCAGTGTAACAGGAACAGGATGTTGTGCATGTCTGAAGGAAATGTGGGATTCATGGGACCTGTTTCTATCCAAGGCGGGAGAGTTTGGACTTAGGGAAAAAGGGGATGGATTTAAACAAGGAGAACGTGCACTTTGATGTTTATGGCAAAGGGACTTTGGGAAGGAATTTGAGGGAGGAACGAGCTGGGATGGAGATGGAGCAGTGCTGGACCAGCTGGGAAGCGGTTACACCAATCTTGTGGCCATTGCAATTCCAAGGAATTTATGCCAGGATTTCCAGGTTAAGCCGATGGGACAAACAGGTAAGTTCTTATTCCCTGTGTTTTGAAGGTCAGTTTATACTCCGAGATTATTTTGGGAATTTGTGTCAGCGGGCAGCACCGGAGTTCCAGATCCAAGCTGATCCCATTAGCGCTGTCAGGATGACATTGCCGAGGTGACTGTGGTGCCACGGCCTTATCCCGAGGGAGCCGCATCCAAAGTGTGCCAAGCCACAGGAGGCTGTTTGAACCTTCCCTGGCTCTGCCACTGACTCATTTTATCTCCTTCTCCTTGGAAAATGGGAGATTATCAAGGGGAATCTTAAAAGTAGCCTGGAGATAATTCCAGAATTCAAATCCCCGTTGATTTTTGCTGGCGATCCCTGTCCGTGCTGAGCAATCTGGGATTTGCTTATAAATACGGCTCTTAAGTGTTCCGTGAATCCATGGAATGTTCATTAAAGTAGGGATCTGTTCCCTTAATCACATCCAGTGAGGGCAGAGCTTTCCTCACAACCTTCCGGCAGCTGCTGTGTCTTTTTCCCCCTGGGAAGAACTTTCCCTGCAATTCCTGCAGGCACTGCTTGCAATGGATCTTTTCTGCCCCTTGGAAAAGGTGGAAGGGAAAGGGCTCACCTTCGTTTGGAGCCGTGGAATTTGCCCCCACTTGGTATTCAGTCCTGGAATGGGTTGGGTTGAAAAGGACTTGGAATGCTCATCCCATGGGCAGGGACACTTCCCAGTCTCCCTGGTTGCTCCAAGCTTTGCCCAGCCTGGACTTGTCACTTCCAGGAATGGGGCAGCCACAGCTTCTCTGGGAAATCCATTCCAGTGCCTCACCACCCTCACAGGGAAGAATTCCTTCCCCAGATCCAATCTAAATCCACACTCTTATCAGTGGAAAGCCATTCCTTCTTGTCCTGTTACTCCAGGCCCTCATTCCAAAGCCTCTGGAAGGGGCTCTAGGGCTCCCCGGAGCCTTCTCCTCTCCGGGCTGAGTCATCCCAGCTCTCCCAGCCTGGCTCCCAGAGCAGAGCTGCTCCATGCAAATTCCTCAGGCCAGCTTCAGGACGTTCTGTCTGGATGTAACCCCATCCCCCTTCTCCCTGGAAGGCGAGAACAATTCCCAGATTGTGAGGAACCAACTTGGAAACAAAAAGAGCCTCATTTAAAGCCCTTGAGAACAGCTGGATGGGGCGCGGTGGAGTTGGATCCCGGCTGGAATTGATGATTTCCGTCAAGTCCAGTAAGTGGAACGGGAGGGTTCCGTGAGCTGGAGGAGAATGATCCAGCCCCATATTCCATGTGGGACATGGTGGTGAGGGAAGGAAGGATTTGGGGTTCAGGTAAGGGCTGGAAGTGAACCCTGCCTGTTATCCTGCAGGATGAAAAAGCAGGATGCAGTATCCACGCTGTGCCCTCAGGACAGGAATCTCCAGGCACCTGGGCAAGGTGACCTGGATGTGCTCTCAGGGAGAAGGGAAGCGCCTCTGCTCCGGAGGAGCGGAAAATCATCCCAAGGAAACGCTGCTGGGGGAGCTGCCAGGGCACAAAGCTCCTTTGGTTTCAGCTTTCCAGCTGCGTTTCCCAAGAAGTTGAGCTGGGAGCTGCCAGCCTTGGGCTTGCACATCCCAATGGGACATTCCCAGGGAATATGATGGCATTTCAGCCAGGGAAGGGGATCCTGGGAAGGGCAGCATTCCAGGACATGGTGCTGGATTTCTGTGGAACAGCAAAGGGCTTTGTCCTCTTGACACCTGCAGCCATCCACTGAGACCTAGAAATCCCATGTTTTTAGGGAATTCTGTAGCCCTGAGCAGTGAAGACAAACATCTGGCTTGTTTTGAGGGAATTTCCTTGGGTGAGTCACACTGGAGGACTCTGGAATTTGCAGAGGCCAGCTGGAAGTGGGTGCTGGCAGAGATGAGATGGGATTGCTTTGTCATACCTGGGTCGTGCGAAGGTGCCAGCAGGTGTCTGAGGGGAAAAATAGGGAATAAATGTTGGGATAGCAAGGCTTTTTCCATGCAGACATCCCCAGGGATCTGTCAGAGGGAGAAAAAACGCCTGGCAGATCCGATTTCAGCCGGGTTTTGGCTTCTCATCTTTTGCTCTGAGCAGCAGGAGCTTGGGAATCAGGGGGAAGTTTTGGGGTGATGGAGGTGGGAATGCTGAGTTACCCTGTGGATGAAGGGATGGGGAATTGCAGGGATGGGGAATTGCAGGGGATTGTGAAGCTGTGGATGCAGGGATGGGAATTTGCTGTGGGTTGTGAGCCTGTGGATGCAGGAATGGGAATTTGAAGGGGTTTGTGAACCTGTGGATGTAGGGATGGGGAATTGCAAGGATGGGGATTTTAAAAGGGTTGTGAGCCTGTGGGTGCAGGAATGGGGATTTGAAGGGGTTGTGAGCCTGTGGATGCAGGAATGGGAATTTGAAGGGGTTGTGAGCCTGTGGATGCAGGAATGGGAATTTGAAGGGGTTTGTGAACCTGTGGATGTAGGGATGGGGATTTGCAGGGGATTTTGAGCCTGTGGATGCAGGAACGGGGATTTGAAGGGGTTGTGAACCTGTAGGTGTAGGGATGGGGTTTTGCAGGTTTTGAGCCTGTGGATGTAGGGATGGGGATTTGCAGGGGATTTTGAGCCTGTGGGTGCAGGGATGGGAATTGCAGGGGGTTGGAGCATTGGGCTGTGTGGGTGCCTGGGTGCCTCAGGAATGTGAGTGATGCTGGGAGCTTGGAGCAAATCCTGCTCCTGGATTTGGGTGGAGGGGAGTGGGTGCCTCCGGGGGTGTTGCCGTGCTGTGGGTGGGCTCCTGCCGTGCAGGATCCAGGCGCAGCCTTTTCCCTTCGGCTTTTATTTCCTTGTGTACCTTCTCCCTAAGGAGGCTGATGTCAGCTGGGATGGGCCGTTGGATTAGCCTAAGTCTCCGAGGTTTAGCTGGAATGTTGTCTCGCCGTAGCGTTCTTCTCCCTTGCTCTTTTCCCTAAGCCTTTCCCTACAGACAGCTAATTCTCCCCTTCCCCCACATCCTGTCATCCCCCAGAGCGTGTCACAAGGAATTAACGGCTGGAAAGGCCGGGAGAGGCTCCTCTGGAACAGTCTCTCCTTTCTGTGCCCGGGGTGGCCCCCTCTGTGTGTCCCTTTTGTGTCCCATCCAAGTCCCCTCCCCCTGGCCATTCACTGGAGAGTCCACGGCCAGGAGCCTTTCCCAGCCCGATGCCGAGGGCTCCCGGCGGCGCTCCCGGTTTCTCGGTGGGAAGAGGGAGGAGGTTTGTGCCGCTCCAAGGGTTTTCCTCCTCTCCCATCTCCGCAGCTCTGACAGCATCGCCCGCTCTCGCTCCCGGTCCTCCTTCCCACAATCCACGTACAATCTCCTCAGAATAGGGATGATGTCACTTCCTTCCAGAGGGTGCTGGGGGGTGTGGAAGGGGGGAGTCACGACCTCTGGCTCTCGGCATTCCCGGTGGATAAATGAGGTGCAGGGAGGGAGTTGCTCTGAGGATGGTGCCCGGCTCCGGCAGCAGGCAGATCCCGGTTCCCACGCCGTGCTTCCCTTTGCCGAGTGGGATTTTCAATGGCTGCAGGAAGAGTTTGCTGTTCCCTCCCGAGCTTGTGATGCCTGTCTCCCTGGATATGCACTTTTCCTGAAATACCCTTCTGGGAGAGAAGGATGCGCAGCGGCTGGACCACATGCCATGTAAGATTCCTGCTTCCCTAGATCTTTCCCGGCTCCGAGGGGACCCCTCGTGCATGTGGTTCCCTTATTTCGGTGTTGGGAGCTTGGGGCTGCTGGCAGTGGGATTCAGCTTTCAAGATCCTGGGAATTTTTGGCTCTTCCCGGCAGTTTTAGGGGCAGGATGAGGGTTCTTGCTCTCGCAGAGCTGGGGTCAGTGGTCTCGGGGCTGTTGGCACTCCAACCTTCCGCTTCCTCCCAATTCCTCTGCTGGATCATATCTTCAGCATCTTAGCACAATTCCTGGGATATACTAGGGTGGGATGAAGCCGGAGAGTCCTCACGCTCGGAGCTTCTTTTGGTGGCTTTTCCCAGTCTCAGGCCTTCCATTATTTCCCTCTTTTCTAAAGCAAAGGCCCGAACCTCGCGGTTTAAATTTGGGAGTCTTTGGGAATTAATTAGGGAATATTCCTGCCCCGGGAGCTTGGTAAGCAGAGTGACAGTTCCACAGTGAGCATTCCCGGGTGTGACAGCGAGTGAGAGGCTGCTCCGCTCCGTCCCCATCTGTTGCCACGGATAAGGAATTCACACTGGATATTTGTTGCCGTCGTCGCTTCTCAAACTGGGAGAGGGTGGTGGGAACTGGGAGAGCCCAACTGGAGGGGTGGAAGAGTTAGGGAAAGCGCGTCGGCGGGATGCAGCCGAGGGATGATGGGAATGGAGCTGGGCTGGGAGGTGCTGTCCAAAGGCAGCGAGGGAGTTGGAAGTGTATCCAGGGTTTGTGATATCCCAGATATCCCGGCTGGTGAATGACAGGCGCGACGGGGCTGGGAGGGAGTCTCCAGATGGTCCGAGGAGTGAAGGTAGAGCTGGAATGTGCCCAGTGCTCGGATTATGCTGTGCTGACGAAGTGGGAATCCAAATGGCGTTGGAATTCCACATTTGCTTTGTTTGGGGAATAGCGCGTTTCTTTCACCCAAGTGATGGAATCTCCTGGAATTTGAGGGGATTGTGTAGGTTTTCACTAACTGGTGACTGAAATGGGTTGGAAGGTCCATTCCAGTGGCTGCGGGTGTCGGCATGGGAGGGGAGACGCCAGTTTCGGGATGTTCTGGGAAGCGGTGGGATAACCACGCCCAACTGCTGGGTTGGATTTCATGGGATAGAGCAGGAATTGGTGCCATGGTCTCTCCCAAATTTACCATTTGTGTTACTTGGAAGGCTCAATTAGTTTGAATCATGAGCAGCCTGGGCTGGTGGAAGGTATCCCAATCCATGGCAGGAGGGTGGAACTGGATCATCTTCAAGCTCCCTTCCCATCCAAACTATTCTGGAATTCTGTGTGTGTCCTCCCCTTTTGAATTTGTTTTACCCACAGCACTAAATTAGGGGCGTCATATCCAAGTGTGGGATTTTTTTGCCTGGTGCAGGAAGTGTTGCTGGTGATATTCCCTCGGGAATGCTGTTGGAAATCCTGTTGTAAGTAATGGATGCAGACACTTTGTCCTGACCTGGCAATTGGCTGTTGGGTTCACAGAGGCAAAAATCCGGGAGCACTTACGGATTTGGAAGTGCAGCTTTGGAACAGCGTGGCTGCTGCAGGCCGTGGATAGAGCGCTCCAGCAGCAGTGCCTGGATGTGGGAATTGGGAGGTCGGTGGGGTTGTGAACGGAGATGGATCGGTTGGGAGAGCTCGGAGCAGAGAGGCACAGGTGAGGTGTGGCATTCCCTGGTAGCACAGGTAAGAGGTGGGGCAGGGATTAGGGCACGGAAAGAGGGACAGGACTGATCCCACAGTCTGAAAATCCTTGGTGGCTGTGGGCAAATCGTAAAGACGTTATCCCAGATTCAGCAAAACCAAGGAAAATTCCTGGCGGTGGGTTGTGTGTTACGGCAGGAATGGGATAAGGTGTGTGCAGGAGTCCCTGTGGAGCAGCTTGGAGTACGCCCAGCTGGGATGGAGTGGGATGGCTGTGCCGGAGGAGGCTGGAGCGCCCTGTGCAGTCTCGTGACTTCGCACCGCTCCTGTTTCTATTTTTCCAAAGGGTTTGGGAAGCCCTAAAAATAGGAGCACAAACAAAACGCAGGGAGGAACAGCAGCTCCTCAAGCTTCCACCTTGGAATCGGCCGCGCCTGCCAGGGCCGGCGCGGATGCGACGGAGATGTGGAGCTGGCAGGATGTTCCTGATGGTCCAGGGGGACATCTCCTAGGAGCCAATATCCTCACTGGAAGTGCTGTTGGGAGCCAGTCCATAGTTCCCCAGACGCTGCCACCGACTGTTAATGGATGTTTTGGCTTCCTGAGCCAAGTGGGGGGGGGAATTGTTGGACAACAAGAGCCTGGCAGCAGGTTTGTCCATGGAAAAACACAGGAAGAGGGTTTTCCGTAGATGTGAGGCCGGTATGACCTGTCCCAAATCCCACGGTGGCTGCTCACCATCGCAGCCTAACAGGATTCCAGGTAATCCCATGAACTGGAGCCGGATGAGTTACACCCTGGCTTCACCTAATACTTCCCTCTCCTTCCCGAGCGCGCCGTGCCCCCTGCTGCTGGAAGGAAGCAGCTCTGGGATATAAACCAGGATGGCTCCAAGGTCGTGGGGTTCTCCAGAGGGGGGCTGGAGAGGCTCAGCAGCGGCTTTGCTTCCCTTCTTTTCCAGGAGGTGAGTGTCGTGCCTGCTGAACTTCCCGGGACCCGCCAGCCATGCCAGGGATTGTCGTGTTCCGCCGGCGCTGGTCTGTGGGCAGCGATGACCTGGTTCTGCCAGCCGTCTTCCTCTTCCTCCTTCACACCACCTGGTAAGTGGGAAGGGCAGAGGGATGCTTGGAATTCGCCCAGGAATTCTTTTGGCTATTCCTGTTGCGGCTGTAAATTCTCCCCGTGCTTCTACACGGGGCCGGAAGGTTTGGTTGGGGCATTCCCGATGGATACCAACATTTTTCCAGCTTCTGGGATTTTGGCTAAGCTCTGTTCCAAATTCTATCTGAGTTCCAAAGAGCCTGAGCTGAGCTCCCAGTTATCCTCCTGTGCCACCCAAGATTCTCCACTGGAATTCGGGGCTGTGTTTCTGTACAGGGGCTCAGGAAAAACAAGCAACCCCTGGAATGGGTTGGGTTGGAAGGTGCCTTAAAGCTCATCCCTAGGAATGTTACCGAAGATCCTGAGGATTTAATATGTGCAGTTTTCTCCAGTCGTAGAATCTTGGAATGGGTTGGGTTAGAAGGTGCCTTAAAGACCATCCAATTCCAACCCCCTGCCATGGGCAGGGACACCTTCTACTAGGTTGCTCCAAGCCCCATCCAGCCTGGCCTTGAACACTTCCAGGGATGAGTCTACTGGAATTTGGGGCTGTGTATCTGTACAGGGGCTCAGGAAAAACAACCATGGAGTGCTGGAATGGTTTGGGTTGGAAGAGACCTTAAAGACCATGCAATTCCAACCCCCTGCCATGGGCAGGGACACCTTCCACTAGGTTGCTCCAAGCCCCATCCAGCCTGGCCTTGGACACTTGCAGGGATGGGGCAGCCACAGCTTCTCCGGAGTGGCGAATCCCACAGGATAATGTGGCACGGATGAAGTTGTTCTGAGCGGGGCAGCAGAGCCTCTGCCTCTGGGGATTTAGGGCCCAGATGAACCCGAACGTAAGGCATTGTGGGATATTCCATGTGTTTTCCCGGCAGGTTTGTGATCCTCTCCGTGGTGCTCTTTGGGCTGGTGTACAATCCCAACGAGACGTGCTCCCTGAACCTGGTGGATCACGGCCGGGGCTACCTGGGCATCCTGCTGAGCTGCATGATCGCCGAGCTGGCCATCATCTGGCTCAGCATGCGCGGGAGCATCCTGTACACGGAGCCGCGGGATTCCATGCAGTACGTCCTCTATGTCCGCCTGGGTAAGCGGCCGGAGCTCCCACGCTTCCCAACGCGGCTCCTCCCGGCCGCCGGCGCGTGCCGCGCGTCCCGATGGATCCTGTCAGACTGGCGGGCGATGTCCCCAATAGCCTTGGCATCCTGCTTTTCCTCCCCTTCTGTCTCTTTTTTCCGAGGATACAGGTGTAAATCCCAAAGGTTCTGATGCCTTGGTCACCTGATCCATCCCTCCATCCAACCCGTTTCCAGGCGCCGGGAGAAAAATAGGTTTTCCACCTGTTCACTCCCTTTTTCTTCCTAAAAACAATTCCTGCCTCATTCCCCCACCAAAAACTAGAGCAGGAAAGAGATTATTCCTTGATCCCTCATTCCCTTTTAGCTTCTTTTCCCTGGGTTCCGTTGCCTTCCAGGTACAGAAATTTAATCAGATTTTTCTGTGCCGAGTGAAGATTTTAAGGGAAAAATCTTTGGAGATGCAGAGCCAAGCCCATTCCAAACAAATCATCCCGTGGGTTTGCATCCCTGCTTTTTGCCGGGTTGTTTTCCTGCAGAACCCACTAAAATAGGGATAACCTGGCTTGAAAGCTCAGTCTGGAAGACTTGGAGTGCTCGGTGCAAGTCATTAACAGGAACAGCAAACAAATCTTCCTCTCCAGCTTCCCAGCCTGTCTCCCTAGGGAAGCACAGAAAGCCTGGCAGTTTATGTTAAATCCAGACTAAATGGGGCAAGGGAGGTAGGGAGACTCCAAACGGAGATTTTCCTGCCTCAAAAAACATCCCCTTTTCTTCCTTAAACTCTCCATGTGCTCGGAACCGGGATTTACTCTGGATTTTTGGGTCTCGTCTTCCCTTTTTCCTGGGGTTTTTGGCTCCCGGTGGTTGATCGGTTGTGCTGATGGAAGTGGGAGCGTGACCAGTGTGTGGGCAAGGTCCATGTGACTGTCCCAATTTAAGCATGTGCTGTTTAATGCAGAAAAATTTAGGGAATTAACTCCAATGTGAACCCGGGAACGTCTCATCCCTGCTCCTGCTGCTCCTGTCCTGCAGCAGGCAGAGGGGAGAGGAGCCAGGATAAGCAAAGCCTAACTCAGGCATAAATTGGGTTCATCAGGAACCAGTTCCTGCCCTGATTCCTTGCCCTGGAAAACTCTTGGAACTGGTCTTTCCAGGTCTGTAGCAAAGCCACTTATGGAAAGATACGGTGCCAGCAGGAGATAAGGAGGGTGGGTGGGATTAGCCTGGGCTGGATTTAGTCTCAGCTCCACCAAAACTTGCTTAGGCAATTCCAAGCTGGTTCTTTACCTTCTCCACACCTGATTGCCCAGCTGTTCTTTGGAATTCTGGGAGAATGTGCGAAATTGCTTCAGAGCAATTTCCCAGGTTTTTTTTTGTTCCAGGGAAGCAGTTAATCCCCAGTTTCTTGTTTGTTATCAGAGTAACATGGAAAAGTGAGGAGCTGCTTAAGCACTGTCTCCTTGGAACTGTTATGGGAAGGGCTGTGAAGGTGCTGGGAATGTTTGCTAAGTGTAGTAAGCAGGATTAATCCTGGATCCACACGATTTATTTTGGATCCGTGAGTCAGGCCACTGCCTGAGGTAGTTAAGGTCTGGGTCCTGTGATTCCTGCTGCCTCAGGGAATCTTTCCAGTGGCGTGGGAGGAAGGTCTGGATCTCTGATTCATACCTGCGACACAACCAAGGGCGCCGACCCCTCCACGATCCCGTTTTTTTTGAGGAGTTAGGAACGCGTCGCCCTTATGGCTCCCTTCCTCGCATGCCACCTTCCAAACTGCTGAATAACCTATTCCTTGACAGAAAATGGGCAGGGAAGAGCTCTTCCTTAGGGAGATGCAGGTGTTATCCGTGCTATTCCCGTCTTTTTTTCCCAGCGATCCTGGTGATCGAGTTCGTGTACGCCATCGTGGGCATCGTGTGGCTGACGCAGTACTACACCTCCTGCAACGACATCACAGCCAAGAGCGTCACCCTGGGTACGGAGCTGCAATGCCTGGGAGCATTCCCAGGGATTCGCGGGCATCCTTCATTCCCGCCCGTGCCGAGGGACCCTGGGAAGCGGATGGGAGCTGTCAATGCGGCGCTTGTTTTCCCGTCGATTGCTCGGAACAGTCGTTCCATTCATCCGCTCGTGCTGCCGGCACCGAGGCAGGGATTCGCGTTCCCAGGGAAGGGGAGTCTGTAAATTCCGCTTTTTCCCCCTTCAAAATGGCTTTACTGTTTTCCTGGAAGCCTTTCCCAGTCTCCTGGTGGGGACGACGTTCACGCTGCAATCCCGGATACTCCGGGATTCATTTAACGGCCTCATAAAACAGCCGGAAGGCTCATCCAGCTGCGGCTTTAAAAGCCTTTCCAGAGGATTTCCTTTTGCTGGGGGAGTTTGGGGTGGGGAAGCAAGGCCTGGAGCACCTGACTCCTGTTTTTTTTTTTTTTTTTCCTTTTTTTTTTTCCATGAATGGTGGTGTGCAACTGGGTGGTGATCCTGAGCGTGTGCATCACCGTGCTGTGCGTGTTCGATCCCACGGGACGCACCTTCGTCAAGCTCCGCGCCACCAAGCGCCGCCAGCGCAACCTAAGGACCTACAACCTCAGGTGAGGCGGCATTCCATAGGATCCCGGAATCCCGGGATGCTCTGGGTGGAAGGGACTTAGAGGTCAAGCGATTCCAACCCCCTGCTGTGTGCAGGGATGGCTTCCACCAGGCTGGGTTGCTCCAAGTCCTGTCTGAGCTGGCCTTGGATGTTTCCAGGGATGGGGCAGCCACAGCTTCTCTGGGAAATCCATTCCAGGGCCTCAGCACCCTCACAGGGAACAATTTCTTCCCAAAATCCCATCTAAACCCACCCTCTGTCAATGTGAAGGCATTCCCTCTTGTCCTGTCACTCCAGGCCCTTTTCCAAAGTCCCTCTCCAGCTCTCTTGGAGCCTCTTTAGGCACTTTAAGATCTCCTTGGAGCCTTCTTTTCTCCAGGCTGAACATTCCCACCTCTTCCAGCCTGTCTTCACAGCAGACTGTGAATTTTCCTTCTATCCAAGGACACAAAGATTTAAGGAAAGAACCAATGGAGGGGTTCAGGGTTACCAGTGCTGTGTCCTCACAGCCACGAGCACCCGAAATCCTCTCAGAGTCAGGGAATTCCAGGATGGTTTGGGTTGGAAGGGATCTTAAAGCCCATCCAGTCCCACTCCCAGGGACACCTTGCGCTATCCCAGGTTTGTTCCAAGCTCTGTCCAACCTGGCCTGGAACACTTCCAGGGATGGGACAACCACAGCTTCTCTGGGCAAGGTTTCTGGAAGGGTGTCCTGCTTTTTTGGGATCTTGCCCTTCTCCTTGCCTTGCTGCAGGGAGCATTCTGCTCCGGTGAGGGGGATTTTGGCAGGATGCAGCTCCCTGTCAGGTGCTGTGTGTGGCACCTGCATCCAAAGGAGGCAGGGCAATGTGGAATCCAGCTGGATTCTGCCTTAGTCACTGGATTTGTGGATTCTCATGGACCCCTTGAGCTGGTGCTGACCACAACAACCTGTTTGTCCGTATCCCATGGCAGCGTTTTCCGTGGAAACAGTGAGTCTGTGCTTAAATTTTCCTTACTTTGAGGCAGCGTCTCCTTCCAAATCCCCTTTCTCCCTTTATTTTCCTCTCCAAAATCCAACCTTTTGCCCTGAGGTTGCTCCTATTCAGTCTTGGCCGAGGAACAATTCCCGTTGTGTTGGCAGTCGGATCTTTTAATTAAGAATTGATTCCATCTTGGAGCTCCCCAGATGGGGAGAGAAAAAGCTTTTTTTCACCAGGCAAAGCTTTTTCCAAAGGATTTTTTCCAGTAGGGGACAACACAAATAGGCTTTGTTTCCTCCGATGTGTGACTGTCCTTGAGGAATGTGGCTTTGGAGGGCATTGGGATCCGAGGGATAAAAAAATGAGGCTTTTACAAAACACTCTGCAAATTTCACATTTTTCATTGGGTTTGGCTATTTTGAATAGAGGCTCTTCCAATGACTTGGAATGGGATCCATTTTGAAGGAAAACTAGGCTTTTCTAAGGATCATGCTTCAAGTTTTTTGGGAAGGAGCCTGGGTTTTACTGTGGAATGCCAGATGTTCCTCCTGGCTTTTCCAATAGGTTACAGTAGCCTCCAATATTTGGAATTAATGCCTGATGTGGTGATTGCTGCTTGGGATCAGGGCATTCCCAGAAAGATAAGGAGGATGATTCTGTGAATACAGTACTACATCCAAGGTGTGTGGCTCCATGCATAGGAAAAAAATTCTTCCCTGTGGGAGTGATGAGGAATGGTTTTCCTAGAGCTGTGGCTGCCCCATCCCTGGAAGGGTCCAAGGTTGGACAGGGCTTGGAGCAACCTGGGATAGCGGAATGTGGGGTGGAATGGGGTGGTCTTTGTGGTCCCTTCCAACCCAAATCATCCCGGGATTCTGTGATGATTTTTCCAAAGGGAGCCTGAGCTCCATAGCTTTCAAAAACAAAGCCAAACCAATCCCAAATTCATCTCCTCCATGGGGAGCGCTGAGATCCCAGACAATGGAGTGAAAGCCTTTCTCCCTTGGCCAGGTTTTTCCCTCCAGGCCTGCGACATTTTCAGAGAGCCTGTTCCTGCTGTTCATGGATTTGCACTCGGAAAAGGGAATGTTAACAGCTGTTAACAAGCAAACGCTGTGGGCTGTGATGTGAAAAACAAACATCTAATGTGACTGTTCACTGCTCAAACAATTGTTTCCAAAGGATCTATTCCCAACTTCTCCCTCTTGCTGAAAGAAATCCTTTCCGAGGAATAGCTGAGGAAATTCTCCGCCTGGCTGGATTGTGTCCCACGGTGCTTTTCCTTTTCCCGGTGGCATCGTGATGTGCGTGGGCTGGGCAAATGAAACAACCCAACAAAAGGCTTGGCTCTTTGTGCCAAGGCTTTTCCAAGGAGCTCTGGAGCTCCTGCTGAACGTGTGGAAGTTCGTCATTCAGAAGAAAGAATTGGGGAAAAGATGGAGGAAAAATAGCTGGGAGCACATTTGGTTGTGCAACCCCACCAGGGAAGTTGTGGAGTTCTTTGGAATCTGGGGCCCTGCCAGCTCTGTCTGAGCCACTCATCTTCCCATTCCTCTTTTGGAATCTTCCAAAAGGTTATGGAGAGCTGTTTTCAGGTACTCAGGCATGAGGTGATGGATCCGTGTGGGATCTGTTCCTTCAATATTCCTTCCATATTCCTTTGCCAGCATCTTTTCCTTCCAGGTGCAACCCACTTTCTGGGCTTGGGTTTATCCTGATGGGAATGCCCTGCCAGGAAATGGACTGATGTTTTACTTTGGATTGCTCTGACCTGGATGAAATCTGTGTTTCCATAAAAAAAGAGGAGCTGTGGACTTCAGGGAGCTTGGCACTCTGGCATGGAATCAGTCCCTACTTCCACGCCACTGTGGTGTCCCTGCCCATGGCAGGGGGTGGAACAGTGATCCTAAAAGTTCCTTCCAATGCAAACCATTCCATGATTCTATGATTGGGAAAAACTGCACTTAGGAAATGCTCAGGGTCTTTTGTGTTATTCCCACTCCCTCATCCCGAGGCAGATTTTTCTCCTGAGTGGTTGCACATCCTGGCACGTGGAGCAGCTGCCAAGTGTCAATAGGAGCTTCATTCCATCCATCCCATTCAGGCAGGATACCAGGGATCCAAGCACAGAGCTTGGTCCTGGCCAGGACAGCTGGATTCAGGCTTCTCTGGAGTGTATCCAGGAAAGGGAATGGAGCTGAGGAAGGAACTGGAGCAGCTGAGGGGGCTCAGCCTGGAGAAAAGGAGGCTCGAGGGGGGCACCTTATCCCATTTTTCCAAAGGCAGCCCAGGCTTTGCCACTCCATGGTGGATCCTACACTACGTTCTGCCTGTCCTCACATTCCTGCTCTCCCTTTTATTCCCAGACACCGACTGGAAGAGGGACAAGCCAGCAGCTGGACACGCAGGCTCAAAGTGTTCCTTTGCTGCACACGGACAAAGGACTCGCAGTCGGTGAGTACCAAAAATCTCCTGGTGGGAATCTGGAGATGGGTGGGAGAAATCCCTGTTTTCCCTCTGGTTAGGATCCCATTTGGCAGCACTTCCTTGGAAATGGGAAAATATAAACCTGGAAGAATCAGCAAAACACTTCGGGATTTCCTGACAATCAAAAACTGCTCTTTAATCCATAGAGCCACATGAAGATCATTGGGAATTTTCATGTGCTGCCAATTGGGATTTTCCCTTGCTGTTCTCCAGCAGGGAAGGGTAAAGGCCTTGATATTCCATCCCCAAAAGTTATCATTCCATTCTCCTTAGAATCATTGGGAGCAGGTTTGTGCCTCAGGGTGGGATCCAGCAGCATTCCTGAGGACCTGCTGGAGAGGCGAGTCGAACTTTGGCGGTGGAAAACTTTGCTTTAATTAATTTGGTTGGAATTCTGAGGATTTAAGGGCTCCTGAAGGAGCCAGCAGAAGCAGGGAATTGTTCCCAAAGGTAGGAGAAGGTCGTAAAAATCAGGAGATTTGTGGAATTTGTGAAGAAACAATTTAAATCACTCGCGGACACCGAGCTCTGAATTAGTTACAACCTCTCAGGGAAAAAGCTGGGATTTATCAAGGACATTCCATCAAAAGCAGCAGTGGCCAAAAAATCCGCCCAGACGTTTAACTTCAGTTAGAAGGGCACGGAAAATGACAGGGAAAACACCAAGGGACCGACCACAGCCACTGTGTCCTCACTAAATATAGCCCGGAGTTCGTGCTCCGAAAGGATGCAGCGGGAAAAGGAGCACATTGGAAGGGATGCGAACGTGGAGAGGAAGAGAAATGAGAGGGATTGAAAGCTCCGAAGGGAAAAGTGGAAAAATAAAGGAGAGTCAGGTGAATGTTTGTTCTTCACGGTGGCAGCCGGGATGAATTGGATTAAGAGCGTTTTTTAGGGATTATCCACAGGTGCAGCTTCCAGAGGGTGGAAGGCTGCAGGAATTGTCACAGCCCTTGTGTAGAAATCCAGCACCATATCCCAGAAAGCTGCCCCCTCCCTGGCTGAGCTGCCACCATGTTTCCCGGGAATGTCCCAGCCGTGACCTGCTGTCCTGCTGGGAAGTTCGAGCCCAGGCCTGGCAGCTCTCAGCTCATCTGCTGGGAAAATCCAGCTGGAAAACTGAAACCAAAGGAGCTTTGTGCCCTGGCAGCTCCCACAGCAGCTTTTCCTTGGTGCTTCCCTTCTCCCTGAGAGCACATCCAGGTCACCTTGCCCAGGTGCTGGAGACTCCTGTCCTGAGGGCACAGCATGGATGCTGCATCCTGGGAGAGAGAGCCCTGGCAGGCACCTGAATGTCCTGAACAACTCCTGTTTTATTCAGGATTGCAAAGTATTCCAAGTATTTCGAGTTCTTTTTCACAAACTTTCCATTCTGCAGTGACTGAGTCTCCTTTTTTTAATTTCCTGCAATGACTGTTTCTCCTAGTTTTTTTTGTGGGGATAAAAGCAGATTCCAGCCTCTTCACATTCCTCATGCCGTTGAATTTCCACTTCACATCCAGGTTTTTGAGCGATTTCCAGCCCTTTTTCTGTGCAGGAACAAGCCCTGATGTTGTGTCCTGGCATGGCAGCGTGTGGAATGAATGAGCACGTAATGGATCAGAAATGAATCCATTGCTGCCTATCCCAGACTCCATGGAAAAAAACCAAGTGTTGTAGCAGAGGATCGTTGTCCTCTGGGCTGGAAAAGAGTTCTGTGGGATGGACATGGCTTTAGGGAAAGAATGTGGGGTGAAGTCTGAAGCCCCACAGCCTTCAAGGTTTGTAGCAGAGCACTCCAGGTGGACAAACAGGAATAATATGAGGTGTTCCCAGAAAAAGCTGTTCCTTTGGAGTGGAAAATACACGCTGAACTTCCATCAGGGCCTTTTTTTTGTCGGAGCATCCAGGGCTGCTGCTGCCACTTTGGATTAATGGGTGTTTGTCCTGTTTCCTTTGGAAGCTCTTGGCATTTCTTGTGAGCTCGCGGGAGCTGCGCTAGGATTGATGAGGTCAGGATTTCAAGGATACTGCAGTTGGAATGCTGTTGGCTTTCCAAAGGCACCGCTGGCACGGAGAGCTGGCACCTGGAGCCCCGGTTCTTAATGGGGATTTAACTGGCTTTTGTAGGGAAGTGAAAAATGACAGAAAGTCATCTCACACTCCGGGAGTTTGGCAGGGATAAAAGGATGTAGGTCATTCCTGCAGGGAAGAGAAGGGATTTGCTGTCTCGATGGTCAAAGAAGGGAGAGGAGAAATCCCGTCCTGGAGTGCTCAGGGTTTCCACAACACTCCAGTCTCGTGGGTTTTGATGCTGGATAAAGGCTACTATGAAAACACAGGATAAAAGTTCAGGATAAAGCTGTAGGAAAAGTTTTGGATGGCAGGAGTCAAATACAGACCATTGGTAGGTACAGCCCCACATTTTGTTGCTCCAACCTCTGGATCACCCTTGTCCTTAGGCTGGATAATGACAGGTCAGCACTGACCACATTCCAGCCTCTCTCCAGCCTCCCAAAATATTCTCCTTTAAGGTCCTGTGGTTTTTTTTTCCTGTAGTGCAGAGCAAAAAGTGGAAAAAGAACATTTTTCCTCAAAATATCTTTGTCCCTCTGCTCCAGAGCCTTTGCTTGTCCCTCTCAGGTCACTTCCACTTCTGTCCCTCCTTTCTTGGGTCTGGTCACCTTCATTCCTGGGAATTCTGCATTTAATGACTCACTTCTTCCAGGTTTTCCTTTTCAGGCCTTTTTGCTTGGGTGTCATCCAGAATAAATGTGGAAAAGTCTGGCAATATGGGCAAAAGGATCCTAGCTCTGGAATAAATATGGGCAAGTTAAATTTGGGCAGAAGGATCCCAGGTCTGGGTTAAATTTGGGCAAGAGGATCCCAGATCTGGGATAAATATGGGCAAGTTAAATTTGAGCAAAAGGATCCCAGATTTGGATTAAATTTGGGCAGAAGGATCCCAGGTTTGGGTTAAATCTGGACGGAAGGATCCCAGCTCTGGGATAAATATGGGCAAGTTAAATTTGGGCAAAAGGATTCCAGGTCTGGGATAAAGATGGGGAAAAGGATGCCAGGGCAAAGTTAGATTTGAAGAGACTCTTAAACAGGACAAAATGAGTGCTTTTTCCTTATGGAATGGCCTTTATTATGATTTTGGGGAAAAAGGATGACTCCGAGGACACTGGGTTAGGATTTGCCTGGTTTATTTAATACAGAGAGCCAAAACCATTCCCTTTCCCTCCCTTTGTCCTGCCTGGGCTGTTTGGATGTCGAGGTGTTCTCCTTCCCACGCACGGCACAAATCCCGCCTCCGAGTGGGACTGTGGAAAACAAACAAGAGACAATAATCATGTGGTTAGTCCAGACCTGGCATTCCCTGCAGGAATCTCGTGGCTGCTTTGGAGGCAGAGCTCCAAAAACGAGTCCAGTTCTCACTTTAAGGCTCTCCCACACCCAAACTCCTCCTTCTCCTCCGACTCCTCTCTCCCTGGATTTTGCAGGACGCCTACTCCGAGATCGCCTACCTTTTTGCGGAATTTTTCCGGGACCTGGACATCGTCCCCTCCGACATCATCGCGGGGCTGGTTCTCCTGCGGCAGCGCCAGCGGGCCAAGCGCAGCGCCGTGCTGGATGAGGTGGGAAAAGCTGGGAATCTCCGCTTCCCGCCTGCTCCGGGATTCCCTGGGAGCACCGCGTGACTCTGCCCTCCTCATTTCTGGGCTGTTCTCGCTCGCTGAGCTGGGATAGAAAAATAATGGTGACTTCAGCAGCTTTTCCTGAGTTTTTCCCTGTGGGTTTTCCCTCCCAAAGGGCTCAGCTGGTGCTGATTCCATCATTCCAGTCTGGAATCTGGAATGATCTCTAAGCAGGTGATACAGGGGGAGCTCTTGATCCCAAAAGGGCCTCTAAGGGGTTCGTAGGTCCTTGGAAATGAATGGGAAGATTATTCCCACTGTACAGTGATGTGGAGAAGACTCCAGCAAGGTGCAGGAGGAAAAGTTCCCAATTTTCCAACTCACTCTTGCAGTTTGCAGATTGTCAACCAGTAGGAAATTGATTTATTTTATTGTTTTTTTTTTTTCCCCTGAGTTGGGATTCAGACCAGGCAGGAGTAAAACCAGTGGAACCATTTGAGGAGCCTGGTTGGGATATTTGGGAGTAGATTTTTGTCTTGCTGTCACACTGAGGAGTTTTTCTGTATGTTTGTGATTTCCAGGCAAACAATGACATTTTAGCTTTCCTGTCTGGAATGCCAGTGACCAGGAACACCAAATACCTGGATCTGAAGAATGCGGTAAGTCCCTGGGATGTGGGATCCTCCAAACCCACCTCTGTTCCCTGCTTTCTTTTCCTCACTGGCTTCTTGTATTCCTTTCTGCCCCTCTTTGAAATAATCCGAGGAATTCCAAGAGAATGGAATAAAACTTCATCTCTGGAGGCTTGATTAAGTGATGTTGCTGCAAGAGTCAGCACTGATATCCCCGATTTATTCCTGATTTTGATTCATCCCTGATTTTGGTTTAGCCCTGATTTATGTCTAATTTAGATTTATCTGATTTATCTCTCATTTAGATTTATCCCTGATTTTCCTGCCCGATTTTCAATTTCAACCCCTCAGTTTCCCTCCGCCATTTTCCCCCTCAGTTCTTCGCCCGATTTTCCCGCCAAATTTTCCCGCCAAATTTCCTCCCCTCAGTTTCCCCCTGCCATTTTCCCCCTCAGTTCTTCCTCTGATTTCCCTTGATTTCTCCCTGATTTTCCCCTCTGATTATCCTGCCACGTTTAACTCCAACCCCCCTGCTCCAGCTCTCCAGGATAACTGAGCTTTTATAGGATACAACTGCAGCACGTGGCCCTAAAGTGGCATTATGGCCCTTTCCAGTCATCTTATGGCCTGCTGGAAGGGGGATATTTAGGGAGCTCTTTTCCAAATCTGCAGGAAACTGCTTCCTTGGCAGCAGGGTGGGATACCCAGAGCATTCCTCAGGAAAACAGGGAGTGAAATATTTGGGAGGGGGGCAGCTCTTGCCCGGCCTCCCCACCTCGCTCTCCTCAGTCACCGCCACGCAGCTGGGAGAGGCGGCTGGCGCTCGGCACGTGCCTGACTGTGGAAAAAGGGAACGGGGGGAGGAAAATTCCAAGAGATTCCAGGCTCAGGGAGTGCCGTGTCTTCCAGCAAGAGATGCAGCGGTACCGGGAGGTGTGTTACTACATGCTCTTCGCCCTGGCTGCCTATGGATGGCCCATTTACCTCATGAGGAAGCCCACGTGTGGCCTCTGCCGCCTGGCCAGATCCTGCTCGTGAGTGCCCACCCTCATCCCTTTTTTCCCCCTCCCGTTTTTCCCGCGTTAGGAATACTCTTTGTTTTCCCCGAGGTTTCAAAATGCTCTTTATTTCATTCCTTTGGTGCTCTGTCTCCGCTCGATTTCTTCTCTGCTTTTTTTTTTTTCCTCACGTTTCTTTGTTCCATCTCTCCCGGCCCCATATTCCAAAGGCTTCCTGAATCTCTTCCAGCTCCTTGTGAATAAACCAGCTTGTCCTCTGCTCCATCCTCTCTGGAGCGTGGAACAGCCAGTGGAGAGAACTCACCTGGCACAGCACCAAGTCCGAAAGAGCTTCTTGGAGCTCAAAAATCAGGGAGTTGACATTTGAGTCCTGGTTAAAACACCTCCAAGATTTGTCTGGTTTGGGCTGTGCTCCCTTGGATTAATTGGATTTTTCCAGCTCAAGATTTTTGCCCTGGTTCAAGGGTTTGCTTCCAGCTGCCAGAATTCTGCCACCGGGTTCAATTTGGGGACGAGCTTTTGGCACTTCCTGAGCTATTGGGAAGAATGTAATTCCTTGGGAATGCTTTTATTTGTGAGAGAGGGAAAGAAGGAAAATCAATCTGTGCTTCTCTTTTTCTTTTGGGATGACTCTAAACCCATTTTTTTTCCTATAAATAAACCTGGAGCTCGGTCAATGTTAGTGTTTCCGTGTTGAAGCCCTGGAAAACTGCACTTCCAAGCGTAGTATCCCTTGAGGAGCCATCCCACCCCACCACGCTTGGATTCCTTGGGGACTGGCTGCCTTGTAGCTCTCCCTGGTGCTCAGAAGCAAAACTGCATCCCCGATCCCACATTTTGAGGCCGAACCACGAATTTTCTGTGGTTTTACCCTTCACTTGGCCCTCGCTGCTATTGGGATGAAGCTCGGAGGGCCCGCCTTTCCCTTTCCTCTAGGAATGCCGCTCCGAATCCAGCTTTTTTCCCCCTCAGAGCCGTGTTTCCCTCCGGCAGGTGCTGCTGCCTGTGCCCGTCGCGGCCGCGCTACGCTCCCGGCGTCACCATCGAGGAGGACAATTGCTGCGGCTGCAACGCCATCGCCATCCGGCGCCACTTCCTGGACGAGAACATGACCTCCGTGGACATCGTCTACACTTCCTGCCACGATGCCGTAAGGACGATCCCACCCCCTCCTTCCCGATGGGATTCACCCGCTTCCGGGTGGAGCGGGACAAAGCCTTTTTCTCTCCCTCTTTCTTTCCCATTTCCATCAAGAAATTCTCTCCTTTGGACACACGTGCTGCTCTGGCTCCTTTTCCCCGAGGATAATCCAACGGGAATGTCTCCCATCTTTTCCAGGTTTATGAAACCCCTTTCTACGTGGCCGTGGACCACGACAAGAAGAAGGTGGTCATCAGCATCCGGGGAACTCTGTCTCCAAAAGTAAGTGGGAATTGCGGTGGCCGTCCCAGCGGACGTTCCGGAGAGTCGGAGGCCTTCCCGGTTTGGAATCCTGAGCCGGATTGGACTGACCTGAAGCAAGGTGACCGCTTTTCTTCCAGGATGCCCTGACGGATCTGACGGGGGACGCGGAGCGCCTGCCCGTGGAGGGGCACCACGGAACGTGGCTGGGACACAAGGTGGGGAAAACCAAGGGAAAACCATCCCAAACCCAACCAAAACTTCTTGGATTGTTCTAATTATTTCACTTGGTAATTATGGTTTTAATTACTTGAAAAAGGAGTTACAGAAAGGGCTTTGAGGTGTTAAATATTTTGTGGGAACAGTTAAAATCACTGGGCGTGTAATTAAAAGCTCCGTACAATTAGAGAATTCCAAACTTGGAAAGGCATCATGGAGACCCACAACGAAATTCCTGGAGCCACTCAAATGACTTTTCCTTCCAATGACCTTTAAGGAATTTTCAATAAGAGCCTGAGAATGTGCTTAAAATTCTGCTGTGATGGGAATGTCCTCAAAGGATACCGGCAGGACTCGGATCCGTGAAATTAGATGGATGCTCCATGTCTGTGAGCAGCTCTGGGCTGGCTAAATCCATTTATTCCAGAGTTGACCTTTGCCCCTGTCTGGCAAAGGAATGACGTGCCAAGTTTTTAAGATGATCAGGAATTTGGCAGCTTCCAAAGCTGCAGTGGCCAAGTTGGGAAAGGAAAATCCAGAGTGAATGTTGGAAGGAACGGAACGGTCTCTGGAAGTGTAGCTGGGGGGGATGAGATGTTGCCCAAAGTGGGATATTGAGCTTGGAAGTCCTTGGGAGCAGTGAGTTAGGAGCTCCTGCTTCCCTCATGGTGTCCTGCCGGAATGCCAGACCTCTTCCCTCTGCTTTAGGAAGTAGAATAATGGAATTCTGGGATGGTTTGGTTGGGAAGGGACCTTATAGATCCCATTCCAACCCCTGCCATGGGCAGGGACACCTTGGAGGATGGATTTGGAGCAACCTGGGCTAGTGCAATGTGTCCCTTCCACCCCAAACCATTCCAGAATTCCATGATTCAATGAAAAACCAGGAATAGATCCTTGCAGAGATTGGCTTTGCTTTTGATCTTTATAGGAAAATATTCCTCCTCCAGCGACTTCCATGAAACATTGTCAGCTCATTCCCTTTGTTTCCTGACAGGGCTTTTATTTGTCCTTTGTGTTATTTCTTTTTTTGGGATTGCTGCCAGTAGAGAAATATTCACTTGATCTGGAATTATTATCAATATTAATCTGCAGACAATAATGTGCTGTTGATTCCCGAGGGAAAACTAAGGGAGATAATGGAATTTGAAATGCATTTTTAATGTCCAGGAGTCAAGTTTAATATCAAAACAAATCCAATATCTCACTAACACATTTCATTTGGAGAGAAGGACTTGGCTACGTGGGAACTTTCCCAGGATTTGTTTGGTTTGGGGTGTTTTCCTGCTGATTGTGTCCCACCCATCCCTGGCTTCATGGGGTGTCCGTCAGCCAGCCTAAAATTCCAAGCCTTGATGTTTACATGAGGTTTTTTTTATCACTCCACAGCTCAAATGTCACAATTAAAAAAATATTTATTAGGGCTCTGAGCTATTCTGGATCACAAAATAGAGCCGGAACTAAAGTTTAGGGATTAGAATGCCAAAAAAAAATATAAAGGGATTAGAACTGAAAAAAGAATCCAACTTCACTATTTTTGCAATAAAATCCATTGATTTTTGTAACAAAGTTAATTTTGAAAATAATCCTGAGCCAAGGGGGTGAATCCAGATTTAATTTTGTTGGACTCCCAGAACAATACTAGTGAAAATGGGATGTTATGGAGCTTTGTTTCCTGGTGTTGAGCCAACCAGGAGGACAAGAAGGAGCTGCTGGAAAGTCCTGGAATCTCAGCCACGATCCCAGGTCGGTGGAACATCCAGTAATGAGAATTTCCAACATTTTTCTCTCCTAAGTAGATCCTTTTGAGGGTTTTCCCCCCACATTTCAAATATCCCAGAGCAATTTTGTGCCTTTGGAATGCAAAATAATGCAGAATATTTCCATTCCTTTTCCCTGAATCCTTGATCCCTTTGGTTATTTATCTGTGAACAGAATTAAGCCCAAATAGTTTTAGGAAGTTGAAATTGAATTTGTTTCCCAGAGAATTTAGGGATGCCACATCCCTGGAAGTGTCCAAGGCCGGGTTAGATGGAGCTTGGAGCAACCTGGGATAGTGGAAAATGTCCCTCTTTATGGAATTGAAAGATCTTTAAGATCCCTTTCAACTCAAACCAGAATTCCATGAAATTCAGGAAAATTTTTAATGGATAATCTCAATGGAAGCTTGCAGTCTCATTCCATAGTATTAAAATCCCTGTCTCTATCAGGATATAATTACCAAAGGCTGACTAACATCCCATCAGTGACATCACCATGGATTTGGGTCACGCTCCCTAAAAATAGCATCCCAAATTCGCGGTGGGAATTCAGATCAGTGTCCTGCTGTTCACTTCTCATTAAGCTCGGGAATGGAGACTTTTCTGGAAGCTGGGAAGCTGCTGGGAAATGGGATAAGGCACAACCACCGTGGTGCTTTTTGGTGGTGGCAGCATCCCACGTATCCCACTTCCATGGAGTTTTGTCTGTCCTGCTCCTCCTCTCCAACATCCAGATTGGGATCAAGGGCATTTCTGATTCTGAGGACCTGGAAAATTCCATGTTTCTTTGCTTTTGGAGCCAGGAATCCTTTTATGCCTCTGAGACAGAGAGTGAGCCCTCAATAACATTCCCTTTGGACTTACACCATTTTCAGGTGGGGATTTAAAGGAAAACAGCCAAGGAGGTGATTTCCCACTTTTTTTCCCCATTTTTTGGAGTTCAGGCTCACTGAACTGCAACAAACCAAATTCCAGTTGCTTGTTTATAACTGCACTTGGAATTGGATCCACTACATCTGGAATTACCACACAGAGGGAGAAACACTCCTCAGCAGAGAGGAGAAGTGTTTAGAGCCAGATATGATCTTTCCCATACTTCTTAACTTGTAGGGAATAAAAACCTTTAATAATTTGGGATGAATGTCCTCTGACAGCCAAATTCCTTTGATATTGATGGCTGAAGAAGACAGGAACAAATTCCTGCCAAACAAGTGGTGCTGCCACTTTTCCCTTTGGTGTTTGTATTATTATCTCTGTTAGGATAATTCACACTTTTATTCCCAGATTTAAATGGAAAAGTCCTTCACAGATTTACCTGGAAGAGGATAATCTGGGAGTTAAAACACCAGTATTCCGAATATCCAAGTTTATTTCTCTGCTCTGCCACAGGTCCTGGGGCCTGAAGTACCAAATCCTGTGTTTAAGTTGGTTGGATTTGAGGTGGTTTTCCCTCTAAAAGCCCAGGAATAAGCCTTTGGAGTGTTCCTTAGTTTAAGAACTTCCATTATTCCTTAAACACCCAAACTTTGGAAATGTGGAGGAGAGTCAGCTCTCCCTCCATCCTGATCCATACCGAGGACATTCTGGAGTTCTGCAGCTTTTGGCTGCTGGATGTTGAAGTTAAGGATCCTTTATCCCATTCCCATCCTACTGTGTCTTCCCTCTTCCCACAGGGAATGGTGCTGTCTGCTGAGTACATCAAGAAAAAGTTGGAGCAGGAGATGGTGCTTTCCCAAGCTTTCGGACGTGACTTGGTGAGTACAAGTTGTTTCCTGGACAGAGGATGAGATTCCCTAGAAAACTGGATTTTGAGGGAATCTCTGTGTCCCTCACTCTGTTGTATTCATTTCTCAGCTCTTCCTTTAATCCCTGTCCCTCTGGATTGCCAGCTACTCACTCATTCATGGAATGGTTTGGGTTGGAAGGGACCTTCAAGCTCATCCCATTCCACCCCCTGCCACGGGCAGAGAACATTCCACAAGATCAGCTTGCTCCAAGCCCCATCCAACCTTCCCTCATGGCTTTTTTGATTTTGGAAGTACCAAGACTGCAGAGCTCCTGATTATTTTCCTTTTCCTAAGGCAGGAAGTCCCACGTGGTGGCAATGCAGGAGAGGGAACATTAAAACCAAATCAGCAGGAACTAAAATCCCATCTTTATGGAGATTTTCTTCGGAATGCCGTGCTGACTGTCCCTGTGGGCACATTCCTGGTGGCAGGGAGATGTCAGGGGACCCAAGGGAGATGTTGGGAAGCAGCTTACCTTGGTTTATATGTTGGGAATAGCTGTGGAAGTGCTGCCTCGGGATATTTGGATGGAGGGAGAGAGAAACCAGCATCCAGCTTTTTGGGATGGAGCTTCATTCCTCTCTGCCTGGAAAGGGAAAATGGAATTTGTTCCTGTTACTCAGGAGGAATTTTTCCTGGCTTTAGGTCCATAAGTGCCATCGCAGGTCCCATCAGCCCAGGACATCCCAGTGACAGATATTCCAGGAAAAAGTATCCAGTGAGGTGCAGAAACACTTTCTGGGTGGACTTGGATATTATCAGGAGGATGTTGGATTTGAGGAGAGGCAAAAGGCTCCCATGAAATCCTAAATAATTCAAACAGCTCGTCTACATTTCCTTTTTCTTCCCAACCTTTTTTTTAGGGAAGTCCCAGTAGGTCAAATGTAGAATATCAGAGGTGAATGAATTCCAGCATCCAGTGAGGCCCTGGCACAGGTTTCCCAGGAAAGCTGTGGCTGCCCCCTCCCTGGAAGTGTTTCAGGACAGGTTGCATGGGGCTTGGAGCAACCTGGGATAGTGCAAGGTGTCCCTGTCCATGGCAGGGGGTGGAATGGGATAGGCTTTAAGGTCCCTTCCCACCCAAACCATTCCAGGATTCCATGATGATTCCATGATTCAGAACGAGCAAGGAGCCGTTCGGCTGGAATCTGGAGTGCTCGTGTACAAAAAAAGACTCCAGAACTGGAGAAAGGGAGAGACTTGGGGGATAAATTTAATTTCATTTCCAACCTGACCTCGATTCCTTGTTGTTCCCTGGTTTTTCAGGGAAGAGGAACGAAGCACTACGGCCTGATTGTGGTTGGGCATTCCCTTGGAGCTGGCACGGCTGCCATCCTGTCCTTCCTGCTGCGTCCCCAGTATCCATCCCTCAAGTGCTTTGCCTATTCCCCCCCAGGTGGGCTGCTCAGGTAGGTCTTGGGATACACCTGGAATACACTGGATCCTGCTTGTGAGGCTCTAGGGAGTGGTGAAAGGGAGAGGCAGCCTGGAGAAGCCAAGTGTTTCCTCTGGAATATAGTCTTTCTAGCTGTGCTAGACACCATGGGGATCCTTGGAATCAACTGTGGATTCTCAGGAGCCTCTTGTGGTAGTTCCTGCATCATATCCCAGGAGCAGCCAAGGGTTTTAAACCATCCTGCTGCTGGATCTGGATGCTGGAATTCCGTGTTGTAGTATTCCCGGGTCTTCTGCAGCCGTAGAGCTCCGGAGGAGGATGTTTCAGGAGAGTTTTACAACTTTCTGCTCCAGACTTCCACTCCTGGATCCCTTGGTGTCATGCCTGGGATCATCCCTAGGTCAGTGGTGCAGCCTCTGCCTGTGGTAACTGGTTGGGAATATCTCCAGGAAGCTCACAGACTGGGAATCTTGATTCCTTCCCTCTTCTCTTGGTACTCATTGGAGTTTTCCCAAATACTGGAGTATTTCATCCTACGTTTTCTTTGTAGTCTCAGGAGCACGGGATATCTTCTTCCTTGGCTGTCCTGCCATTCCCAAACTACTGGGAAATGACTGAGGCACAGAATTCAATACTTCCTTTCCCAGGAATATCCAAAGCCACGTGCAGGGTAACGGTTGGGCCATGGGATTTGGATATCGGGCTCTTCTTCCACAAGGTGCAAATCCCAAAAGCCTGGAGCAGCTTGGATTGGGTTTTGTGCTGCCGGTTTTCCGCTTGGTGACCTCCCTGCCAAGAAACTGGGAATGAAGCACTGTTTGCTCCTTCTCGGTCCTGTTTCTCTTCCAGTGAGGATGCCATGGAGTATTCCAAGGAGTTTGTGACCGCGGTGGTGCTTGGCAAAGATCTGGTGCCCAGGCAAGTGCAGAAGTGTCTGAATTCCTTGATGAGTCTCTGCTGTTCTGTCCCAAATCATCTGTTCCCTGTCAGAAACACTGGGATCATCTCTGTCTCCAGCTTCCTCATTTTCCTGTCCTTGTATTGTTCCCTGTTTGTCATCCTGGTCCTTTTAAACATGATTCCTTGTTTTTCTGTGTCCTTCTTGTCCTGTTCCCTTCCCAGGTGTTGTGAACACATTTTCCTCTCTTCCATAATCCATAGTTTTCTTCTTTTCCAGAATCACACCTTTGTCTTTTCCAGAATCACGTCTTCATCTCTTCCAGAATCACATCTTTTCCAGAATATTCCTCTTTCCCACAATCACATCTTCCTCTCTTCCAGGATCGGGCTCTCTCAGCTGGAGGGATTTCGCCGGCAGCTTCTGGATGTTCTCCAAAGAAGCACCAAACCAAAGGTAAGAGGGAAGATGATCCAACACCTAGAGGTGTCTCTGAGCAGGGATGGGGAATTTGAGTGGCAGGAAGGGCAGGTTTCCTATTTAGGATCACTGTTTAGGGAATCAGAGGAATGATGGGAAGAGCTGGAGGGCTCAGTGGGAAGATTCCACCTCACATGCTGCAACGTCACCATCATAGATCCCAAATAACCGAGGAGGGAATTTTCTGTCTGAGCCTCTTTTGAAGTCTGTGTTCCAACTATGGCTTTTCCTGGCCAGTAAAAACTGGGAACAGGCTGGAAGTACAACAGTTGTGCTTATAGGCACATCCAGGGTGATGCTGTTCCGGGATAAATGGTCTGTTCATGTCTTGGAGATAGGAAATGTGGGAAGTTGTCCCTTCCCAGGCTTTACCATTGCACTAAGATGGAAAAAATCCATAAAACATGAAGATTTTTAGGGATAAAACATGATGGAATTTACCTGGAGAGGGTATATAATTGGGAAAGCAAAACCAACTTCCAGAAACACTTGGATCATCTCTGTCTCCGGCTTTCCTGTTTTCCTGTCTTTGTATTGTTCCTTGTTTATTCCCAGTGTCACTGTGTTTTACCTTGACACCTCTGTCGGTGTTTCACACACCTTCCTTAGGCAAATCCCTCCTGTGTGAAAGAAAACAGGGAACATCCTGCCTCTGGAATTGTTTAAACCTCTCATTTCTTAGGATGCGATTCTTTTTTCCTTCACCCTTCTCCCCTCAAATCCTCCCTCCTCTCTCTCTCTCTTTCCATGGGAACAGTGGCGGATCATCGTGGGGGCCACCAAGTGCATTCCCAAATCCGAGCTTCCCGAGGAGCCGGAGGAGAACTCGGTGACGAGCAACCGCCTCTGGACGCATCCCAGTGACCTGACCATCGCCCTGAGTGCCAGCACCCCCCTGTACCCCCCCGGGCGCATCATCCACGTGGTGCACAACCACCCTGCCGAGCAGTGCTGGTCAGTCCTGCCCTTATTCCCTCGGGAAAACGCTCCCTGACATGAGGAGAAGGGGATATTTTGCCCTGCTGTTTCACCGGGATAGCGGTCGTGTCTGTGCTGGAGGAGTTATGGAATGGTTTGAGTTGGAATGGACTGGGGAGATCCATAGGCAGGGATGCCTTCTGCTATTTCGGGTTGCTCCAAGCCCAGTCCAGTATGGATTTGAAGACTTCTAGGGATGGGGCAGCCACAGCTTCCATGGGAAATCGATTGTGGTGCCTCACCACCCTCACAGGAGTTTCCTCCCAATATCTAATCTAAACGACCACATGGAATCCTGGAATGGTTTGGGTTAGAATGGACTGGGGAGATCCATAGGCAGGGATGCCTTCTCCTATTTCGGGTTGCTCCACGCCCAGTCCAGTATGGATTTGAAGACTTCTAGGGATGGGGCAGCCACAGCTTCTCTGGGAAATCCATTCCAGGGCCTTACCACCCTCACAGAGAAAAATTCCTTCCCAATAGCCCATCTAAACCCACCTTTTTTCAGCTTAAAGCTATTCCCCCTTTTCCCATTACTCCAGGCCCTTGTCCAAAGTCTCTTGGAGCTCCTTTAAGCACTGGATAATCATATCCCTGTTGGATAATGCAGAACTTGGGAGCAATATGTATTTTAACATCTCCTCCCTCTGTTTTTCCTCTTTTTCCTCCTCTGCATCCTGCTGTTTTCACACGCCAAAACACCGCCCCGCTCCTTCATCCCATTTTCCCTGTTGTCCGGATCCCTTTTCCAGCTGCTGCGAGCAGGAGGATCCCACTTACTTCGCCATCTGGGGGGACAACAAGGCCTTCAACGAGGTGATCATCTCCCCGGCCATGCTGCACGAGCACCTCCCCTACGTGGTCATGGAAGGGCTCAACAAGGTAAGGCAGGGAATTGCCATCCCAAAAAAACGCTGGCACAGATGGTCCTTGCCCGCCTGGAATGCTGCTGGTTAAATACCCCACCAGGCTGTTTATTTCGGAGGAAAGGGGATGCTCCGGGTCGGTCTTGCACGGGATGTTGGAGTGGAGCGTGGTGAGGTGTGGGAATGGAATTCCCAAAGTTCCTGTTTCCATGCTTAACATCAGAATAACATCAGATTGAGTGGTGAGCCCAGGTGACGTCCAGGGAAAAGCCAGGATTTATCCATCTAATCCTGTATCTCCCTGTGCTTCCAGAAGGCTCAGGGAAGAAAGAGGCACATCCAACTGTCCAAAAGCCTCCGGTCAATCCCTGCTGTTGCTCTCCTTTCCTTGGACAGGTCTTGGAGAACTACAACAAGGGGAAAACAGCTCTACTTTCCGCAGCCAAAGTGATGGTGAGTCCTACGGAAGTGGATCTCACCCCGGAGCTGATATTCCAGAGCCAGCCCTTGCCCAGCTGCCCCTCCGTGCAGATCGGCACTGGAGCCATCCCAGCGGACAGAAGGAACAGCAGCACCAAGTAAGGATGGATTTTTGATGGAATATTGGCTCTAGGCGTGGGCCCTCTTCCTCTTGGAGCCTTGTGATCCGTGTTTGTGGGAAAGATGGATCCAAGGACTGTCTTTGTGGGAGTTTGAGCTTCAGGATGTCTTGTGTCATGTCAGGGGGAAAAATCCTTTGTATTTCTCAGGAATTTGAGTGCAGCAAGGTCAGGAAAAGATATGGAATAAACTTACGGGGTTTTCCCAAGGTGAAACTTGGAGCCAAATTTGGTTTGAGTTGGATTTAAGGATCACCCAGTTCCAATCCCCTGCTGTGGACAGGGACACCTTCCACTATCCCAGGTTGCTCCAAGTCCCATCCAACCTGGAACACTATCAGGGATGGGGAGTCCACAGCCTCTCTAGGCAGGAGAGAAGGATTTGTTGAGCCAGGAAAAAAGGGAGAAGGGCAAGAACCAGAGTTTGCAGAGGGAAGAATCCGTTTGTGATATTTCCAGCTGGGAGGACAGAACGATAAGAGATTCCCAGGAGTTGTGGACGGCTCTGCTTGGAGGAGCTGTGTGAGGAGCCCCGTGCCCAAAACTTGGATCCTCTGGCTGTTCCTCTGCATCCTCACGTTCTCCCTTTCCCATTGCAGGAGCAAATCCCATTCGGAAATCAGCCTGGAGGGATTCTACGAGACGAAGCCGCTTTCTCCCGTGCAGAAAGATCCCGTGGAGCTGCTTCTCCTGGACACTAAGGAACGTCTCTCCGTGGAACTCCAGGACCGCCGCGCCCCTCTGGCCACCATGGAGAGCCTGTCGGACAACGAATCCATCTACAGCTTCGATTCCCGGCGCTCCTCCGGCTTCCGGAGCATCCGGGGCTCGCCCAGCCTCCACGCGGTCATGGAGAAGGACGAGACGCACTGCTTTTATATAGACCCCGTTATCCCTGAGGAAAACCCTTCCCTCAGCTCCCGGACCGAGCTGCTGGCCGCCGACAGCCTCTCCAAGCATTCCCAGGAGACGCAGGCGCCGGAAAACGTCCTTAACAGCGGCGGCACCACCCCCCAGCGCCGCTGCAGCGCCGAGGGGACCGGGAGCGACGGGGAGCGCGCGTCCTCGTCCCCTCGGGAAGAGCCGGCGCTCCACAATGGCCGCCTGGCCGACGTTCCCAGTCCCCAGGTGCTGGAATTCGCCGAGTTCATCGACAGCCTCTTCAACCTGGACAGCAAGAGCAGCTCCTTCCAGGACATTTACTGCATGATGGTGTCGGACAGCTCCAGCGACTTTGCGGAGATTCCCAAATCCGTCAGCGACCAGGAGATCCTGCTGAGGGCGCAGTATGAGCCCAACTTAGTCCCGAAGCCCCCGAGGTTGTTCGCGGGCTCCACGGATCCTTCGTCGGGAATCTCCGTGTCGCCCTCTTTCCCCCTTAGTTCATCCGGAGAACTCATGGATATCACTCCCACGGGTGTGAGCAGCCAGGAGTGCCTGGCCACGGACAAAATCCGGACTTCCACCCCCTCCGGACACGTAACCAGCCCTGCCAAGCAGGACGACCTCATGATTTCGGCCCTTTAGTGCAGGGGAAAAGGGGTGGAATGATCCCAGTGGGATAATCCATGGAGGAGGCCGTCATCGGGCAGTCGGGATCGGAGGAGGCAGCTGGAAAAATCCCTTCGGGGGTGACACAGCGGCGGTGTCCGGAGGATGGATTGTGCCGGAATCCCGTGCTTGGAGCTGGGAGAAGCTTTGCCCCGCGGGGCCTGAGAGGGTCTGAGGCACTAAAATTCCCTACCTCAGCCTGTCTCATTCCAGAGGCAGATTCCTTGCCCCGGGGCACCTGCTGAGTTTGGGAGCGAGATACCCGGATAGATGGAAACCAGGAGGGGGCCGGGCCAGATCCCTCCCCTCGGGACCGAGCCGGTGGTTTGGGAAATGAGCGGATTGAGACTTTGGGCCCTGTTGCACTACCAGGGATCCGGCCCAAGATCCAATTCGGCACACTTCCATGGGGATTGCTTTTGTAGGACACTCCTGTTTTAAAGCCATTGGGGCTGTATTCCCCCCAAATCCAGTCTCCCCTTCCCGGCCAGGCGCAGTGGGAATGGGGCTGGCACCGTGTTTTCTCTCCCCCGAGTACTCCTGAGAGGGAAGGACGCTGTTCCCAAGAGCCAAATCCCTCTGCCACATCCCTCCTTTGCCAGAAAATTCTCCTGGATATCACCCCCATCGCTCCTTGGTTCTCTGGACCCCTCCGAGCTGGCGACATTCCCGCGGGACTGCCAGGATTCTCATCTCCGAGCTGCACGGATGCGGATGGATCGACTGCAAAATGTACCCAGCGTTATTTTCCAGGCCCCTGCGGAATCTGGGAGTCACTCCCGGATCCCCAGGGGTCCTCACACCACCCATACGCAGCATCCACGGATCGGTGCCAGCCTCTGTCGTTGGGAATTCAGGGAAAAGATGGACTTTTTCCAAGTGTTGCAATCTCTTGTATGTTTACAGAGCTGCTGAGCTGTTTGGAAGGTATTTATTAAGGAAACAGAGAGGCTTTCCCAAAGGAAAATCCACGGTCATCCTCTCCTTCCCGTGCTGTTCCCTCTGGGGAATGGGGGGAAGAGAGGATGGGCAGGCAGGATTCCAAGCCCCCTGCTTCCCAAGTGGCTTGGATTCGGGGGGGAGCCGCCCGCCCCCCTCTCCCACCCTCCCTCCATCTGCACAATTCCATGTAGGAAAACTACCTGAGCCTCCGGGGCCCGGAGGAGCCTGCTCCGCCTCTCCAGGCAGGTTTTCCAATGATGGGAGCAGGAGGAAAACTACCTATCCTAGGAAATGAGACACTTTTGGGACCTGGAAAAGGCCTTTAACTGACACAACCCCCCCCTCAAAGCTCAGCAGTTACCGATGGCTCTCCCTGAAGCTCCGTCCTCCCTCCCTGGAAAAGAAATTCCTGGTTTCACTTCCTTAGAATCCTGTGGTTGCTCCTTTTCCCCCCTCCTTAGCTGCGATGTTTCCATTGGGGGAGGACGCCGTGCTTCCCGGGAGCTCAGCTCCTGGCAAATCCCGGGGTTCCCATTCTCCCGGTGGTCTCGGGAAGCCCCGGGATGGGTCAGGGCTGTGCTATCCTGGGAGCAGTTGGGATCCGATGCCATCAAGGAGCACTTTATAACCGGTGTGCATTGATGTAAATAACTCCAGGTGCACGGAATTCCTCTGGATTCTGTGTCCAAGTGCTGATATCCCACTCAATCCAGCGTGGGATACTCCATGCCCTGCTCCTTAACCCATTACAGAGCCTTCAGAAGTGCTTGAAGTGGGCAGGAAAACATTATCCCTGTGGATTAAGGTTCCAAAGGTGACCTTTCCTTGCGTGGAATCGGAGGGTTGGAAACCCCTCTGGATTCAGAGGGATTTGTAGAAGGAAAAAAATCCTTTTTTTTTCCCGAGCAACCAGACGTTCCTTTTGTTTTTGTAGGTCCTTTAAAAAAGAAGCAGGGAGCAGTTGGTTCGGGAGCTCAGCACAGGGTAAGGAGGAATTCCTGCACTCAGGAAAACACTGCAAAGGTGATTTTTCAGGAATACGCACAAAAATCCAGGAAGGTTTGAGGGGAAAAGGGGAGTTGAGGGGGCAGGGAGGCCGGGGCTAGCGGGCTAGCTCCCCTCCTGGCCCAGGAGTCGGGATAAGGAGCTCATTCCTGCCCTTATTCCCGGGCAGGAATTAACCCTTAGCACTAAGGCAGAGCTTTGGATCTGCAAAGCACTTTAAAACATTAAGGAAAGGATCATCTCCGTCCCTGGGAGCGACATGGATACCTGGGATTAGGTGGAACTACTGGTGGGGAGGTGCCTCCAGGTGAGGAAAAACGGGATATCTCCCTCCTAAAATGATTCCAGTGGGAACCTGCTGATGTTCCATGGCTCAAATATTGCACTAGAAAGTCCCTTCCCTGATGTTCCTCTGCCGTGTCCTGGAAAACTCGATCCTGGGGTGACTGTTTCCTTCTCTGTGCCATTGGAACTGGATCCCATGGGAATGGCCTTTTCTTGCCCGGACAGGAAGCAGCCTGGAATACCGCGGGTTTTTTTTGCTCTGTGATTACTGGACTTTGGAAAAGCCTGGAAATACCTAATTCCCGGGAGCTGGGCGTGCCACAGGTCATGGAGGAAAGGCACAAAAGAACCCCTTGAAGGTTCTTATTGTATCCATCACGGATAATTCCTGGTTTTTGTTGACAGACAGACCTGATCCCAGTCCTCCCAAATGAAATCCACATTCTTGGAATTATTTCTGCTTTAAATGTCTCTGTGTCTTGATCCCCATCGCTGTGTCTCGATCCCCAGCATTCCATGTCTCCGTTCCCATCACTCCTTTGCTTCCCGGGCATTTGGAAAGGCTGATCTCCTATTTCCTCCTGGAAAAGCACACCTGGAATGCTGAAATAAATGCTAAAGCTGTAGCTACCTCCTTCATCTGTACTGTACCCAACTCCTGCTTTCTCTTCCCGCTCTGTCTTTGGGAATGTGAAGCATCTCCAGTTTTCCGAACCTCTTGGCTTCTGCTTCCCTCTTTTTCAGCTCGGTGCCTTCTAATCTTCGGATATTCCCGTGATATTCCAACAGGATGTTCCACCCTGCACGGAGGCAGCACTGGAAGTGCCTGATAGCCCAGATCCCAGCTGAGGGGCTGACAGGTCACCCATTCCATGCCTCATCCTGAAAATCCATTCTCATCCTTCTTCCTTGGACTGGATGACCTTTAAAGGTCCTTTCCAAAGCAAACTATTCCAAGAGTTTCTTGGCAAAGGCATGGAGCTGAGGCTCTTCTGCACCAGTAAGAATTGATTTGATTGTTGCTTTAATTGCAGCAGTGCCAAAAATTCGGGAAGGATCCTGCAGTGCTGAGGATGTACCAGCCCTTTTCCAATATTTATCATTATTCCCTCTCCTTCGGGACTGCCTTCTCCATTTGGAACATTCATTTCCTCCTAAAACTCCTAAAAATTCCCTCTTTTCTTTGCTTCCTTCTCACCTTTTTCAGGAGCCACCTCATCCCTCCCTTCTCGCAGGGTGCTGGGGGCTCATTCCACATCCTTGGGAAAACCATCCCCCATCATCTCATGATGATCCAAAGCAGTTCAATGGGATTCTTGGAACTGCTTAGGATCTCCACGGGAGATCCCTCCCCTCCAGAGGGCTGGGATGGCACACCTGATGGAGAGTGTGGATATAGAATTCCAGTGATTCCCACTTCTATTCTTTTAGGACATTGCTGCTTACATTCCAGGATGGTTCCAAGCAGCATTTAAGTGGGAAATCTTTTTCCAAGGACACGTAAGAAGGAGGAAAAGCTCCAAGTGTGGGGATGCAGGATCAATATGTAACACATTCTCCATGCACTTTGATGTTTTCCCAGCTTTTCCTGCTCTTTTCCTGCAGGCAGATGATATTTCCATGGAATCGCCCACACAGATTTCATTTTACAAATTGGGCCATAGGAATAATCAGGATGACCCCCCTGGCAAGGGGAATTAGGTGGGATGAATTATTGCTGGAATTGGGTGTGTTTGGATTTGTGGTTTGGGGCTGTATCCAAGATGGAATTTCCATGGGCAGCAGAGCCCTTGTGTGTTTGCCTTGGGAATTGCGGGGCTGCAGCTCCCATCCATGCTGGATTTATCCTTATCCATTCTGGGATATTCTTCCCTTGGCAGTAGGACATTGTGGCTTTGCAGGATGGTAACAGGAATATTGAATTCCCATGTTTTTAGGGATGGTGCTTGTAACTAAGGCCTTTGGGGAACATCCAAATGTTGCCTAGGGAGGTGCGGACTCCATCCCTGGAAATGTTCCAGGCCAGATTGGATAAGGCTTGGAACAACCCGGGCTAGGGAAAGGTTCCTAGGGGGGAAGGATAAGCTTCCAAACAATTCTGGGATTCTGGGATTCCCTGCTTGCATTGCTGCAGGAAAGGGAAGGTTGGAATTCCAGCAGCAGCTCTGCATGGATTGCTCTGCTGAGAAATCCCTCTGAAGGAAGGAGTTGGGAAGCACTGCCTGGAATGGGGCTCGTTGTTCCCGGAGCCTGTTCCGTGCTGATTTTAGGGAAGAGCCGCTGGATTTCAGGAAGAGCTGCATTTCCTGTGCCATAGCTCCCTCTCATGGTGCTCCCGCATGGATGAGGTGATGCTCCATGTATCCTGCTGGAGGCAAACGCTGCCCGTCCTTGGCAGCTGTGGGAAGAGGGAGAGGAGGGAATATTGCAGCTGGAAGCTGGGATTCAGGCTGGGAGTCCTTTGCTCTCCAGTCAGATCCATAGTGGAGTTACGGATGGAGAGAGGGATGGGAAGAGGGTTGGATCAGCAGTCACTGATGTCCTTCCCCTTCTTCCAGCTCCAAGGAGCTGCATAAGGGCTGGAAATTCCAAACATCCAAGGATTCCAGCAATTCCTTGCTTTGTCCTAAAAATGCTCATCAGTCTCCAAGTGCTTTGCTGTCTCCGTTCCCATTGTTTTTTCCATGTTTTTTTTGAGTTCATACCTGTTGTGCCTTTGTTCTCCCTGGCTTCAGGTCCCAGCCTCCTGCTTGGGACCAGATTTTTGGGATCAGACATCTCCCACCTTCCTTTCCCACTTTTCTGGGTGGTCAGAGCTGCCCTTGCTCCCGAGCCCTCTCGTTCTGCCTCAGCCAGGAATTCCCACATCTTCCCACTTTTCCCTGCTGCCTGAGGTCGTATCCAAGTGCCAAAAGCAAATCCCGACCCGAGGCAGGCGATATCCTCCAAAATCCATTTTCTCCCTGGCTCTGGAACAGCCCCCTTCCAAAGGGAAGCTCCCTGGGAATTTTTCCTGCTTTCCTTGCTGCGTCCAATCCCTCTGACGTCACCATGTGCTCTGTGTCCTTTGGGATGAAGGGAACATCTCCCTGTCTCCACCTCTTGATTCCTGCAAATCCATGCAGCACAGGAATGAGCCTCGACATTGGCTTTTTCTTGGGATTCCACTTCCCTGCTTTCCATCCCGGGCTTTGTGCGGTTCCGATGGCTCAGAGTCGGAAATCCCAGGAGGGGGGTGGCAGGTCCCTGTCCTGCTGGAATATCCCTTTTTAGGGAAGTTTGTGTGGAAAGGAAAAGGGATCACAGCAGGGGGGTTTTTCCTAGGACACTGCCACACTCTTTGGGTCCTAACTCCTTTCCCGGGATATTCCCAGCACTCGGTGGTGGCCTCACCTGCAGCTCCAACTTCCCACTTTTCCCTCCACGAGTCGGCTGAGTGATGTCCAGGGAATACTCCCGAGCTCCTGTCCTGGCGATAAGCGGAATTCCTAACGGCACGGGGATTTTTGGGAACGGGCTGTGCCTCCCTGACTGGAATGTTGTGCCCTGCGAGCCCCTTTCCTTTGGCTCTGCCTCTATGGAAAAGTCTTTCCCGCTTGTCACCTGCGTCCCATCCCGTGCTGGGGCAGCTCAGAGCGGGATAACCGTGGATAAATCCTGCTTCATCCCAATTGCCTCGTTCGAGCCGAAGCCTTTGGCATTTTTGGGACAAGCAGCCCTTCCAGGGAGCTCTGAGCCGCTCCAAACGCTCACAGGGCTTGGAGCACTTGGATATGCAATCGGGAATGGGGGGGGGAGGGAGGGGAGACAGCCCAGCATCCTGCATCCCCACGCTCATCCCGGGAATGCCGCCCTCTGAATCCTTGCTCTGAGCTGCCCCAGCATGAAGATTCCAAGGAAACTCAAGCACTCCTCATGTGCCATTCATTCTCCACGTGACTTTTTTTTTTGTACCTCTGTACGGAAGATCCGAACTAATCCCGCTGTAAAGAAAGATCCGGATGAATTATACCCTGATTCCAGAAACATGGATGTATATAAATTTTCTGTATATTCTATGGCACTCTGTATAAAATGGATGTTGGAAGCATGGCTGGAGTATGTGACTGTTCCCAAGGATGCTCCGGACACGGATGGTTGGGATTTGCCTGAGGTTTTTGCCTTAAAAGGGTTGTGAGTCGGAGAGGTGGGAAGGATCTTGGGAAGGATCCAGGGAATCTTCGGGGGTTGGTTGTCTCTTTTCCAGCTTTGTGTGCTCTGGATCTCGGCCTTTGGAGTGAGAAAACACTTGGGAACATGCAGGCTTTGCCTGGAGAAGTTATGGATTTGCAATCCATAGCCAGGTTGGAGCAACCTGGAAGTTGTTCTGGAAGTGGTGGAAGCCCATGGAAAGGGGTGGAACTGGATGGGCTTTAGGATCTCTTCCCACCCAAACCATTCCAGGATTCCATGATCCCTGTCCCTTGAGATCATTTCTAGGAATCTCTCCTTCAGTAGAGAAGGAAATTAAGGAAGGAACTGGATTCTTTGAGTTATCCCAAGTTAAATTCCACCTGTCCTATAAAAAGAAGGATTTTAGTGCAAACAAGGAATTTTTTGGGAGTGGATGGGAATGACAGGGAGAGAAGAGGAGGGTGAGTGCTCTCGGCCAGAATATATCCCAAATATTCAATCTATTGGATATCCAAGCCGGAATAGTGTGGAAATTCCTGTGGATAAACAAGATGCCAGGCTCCTTCTCCGAGGCGGGTGACTCCAAACTGGGATTTTCCCAGCGTCCTGCAGGACACGGCTCTGGAGTTGCATAGCAGGATCTCACTGCCTGGAGCTGTTCCCAGCTGAATAATTCCACATCATTCATATTCTGGAAAAGGGAAAAGCTGCATTTATGGCTTCCAGGGTCAGGGAATAAGGGCAGGAAAAGGAATGCCTGGAAGCGCATAATCCTATTAATGGCCACATGGAATTGTTTTTTATGGCTGCTCCTGAAGGGACTATCAGGGAATTAAGAGCTCAAAGGTGGCTGAACTACTGAGTTCCTATAAAAATGCCTATAAAAAGTGCTGGAATGTTGAATTGCCTGATGTTTTGGGATGGTTTTGTGGGATTTTTTTTTTTCCCTACCCGGAGCTATATCAGCCTCATAAAAGGATATTGGCTCTTCTGGAAACCCTTCCTCTCCCGGGGAAGGAAAACATCCAACTCTGGCTGCTATCCTTGGATAAACATGGAATAATCCGTGTTTAGGAGAGGCTGCTTTAATTCAGTTATTAAGGAGGAAAATATATGGATGTGGATACAGCAGGAATGGTGGATCCTGCTATAAAACCTATTAAAAGCCTTAGTTAGGGATGTAGTCGTGTTTTCCAAGGAGATTCTCTGGCTGCTGGATGTGTTGGTGGCCTTAGGGAAAAAATTCCAGCTTGTTGAGAGAAGTTGTTTCCGATCCGTTGGAAAAAAACCCCGAATTTTCCAACAATTTTTGAAGCGTTCCCAAACAAGCAAAGAAAATGAGGGGAAATAATGGGAATATTTAATTACTGAACGCTGTGATCTAATTGGTAATTCTATGGAAACCAGCACGGCACAAAGAGTTCCTCAGGGTTTTTCCAAGGATTCCAGGTTGTGTTTCAGTTGGAAAAGGGAGAAAGGAAACGGCGATCTGAGGGTGATGATCCAGATGTAATTCCCGGCCTTTTCCAGCAGCATTTGAGTTTTCCTGCCTTCTCAGCAATCCCCCCTTGGATTTTCCCTGCCTTTCCAGCAATCTACTCATCCTTCCCGCCACAAAACTTCCTTGGAAAGCACATCCAGCTTTTGTGGCCGTGTTTGTCCTGCCTGAGTGGCTGGGGCTTTTCCATGGAGCCTGGATGTTCCCGTCGGGAGCGGGCGGGTGCCAATTCCCTGCTCCGGGGCTGGTTTGAGCCCTCGTGCTTCCAGCTCCAGAGGTCTCCCGGGATGCTGAGGTTTCCCTGAGGATGGGCCTTTATTCCTTTATGAATCAATGGAAGTGTTCTCTCCGTCTGGGGAACGAACCCTTTGGAGTTAATGGATAACCGGGAAGGGATTGATCCATGCAGGTCTCCTGGCAGGAGGAGATAACGGAGGGAGCTCTGCTTCCGCCTCCAGCGGGGTGGGAGCTTCCCTGGGGCTTGGAAAGGATTTCCCAGACATTCAGCTGTGGCTGCCCCATCCCTGGGAATGTTAAGTTCAGGCTGGACAAAGCTTGGAGCAACCTGGACTAGTGGAATGTGTCCCTGGAATGGAACGGGATGAGCTTTGAGGTCCCTTCCCGCCCAAACCATCTGGGATTTGGGGAATTTGTGCTTGGATTGGGGTGGTTTGTGAGTAGGAGATTGCAAGTATTCCAGCATCTCCAACAGCGATGCAGCAGCTTCTCTGGGGCCTCGTGGCACGATCCCAGTGGGAGAAATAGGTCTTATATCCATTTAATATCCCTGGATCCACGATCCCTGCTCAGCTGAGCCTCACGTGAGCCGGATCGATGGCTCCGGCGCCTTTCCGGAGACCGAGGTATCCGTGCTCGGAGCTGCTGGAAAACCACTAAAGATAGACTCCAAATCCTTCCCAGTCACACCTGGGAATCCCACCTGGTGGTTGGGATGTGGGGAGGGATGGGATGAGGGAGGGGAAAATTCCTGAATTGTTGGTTTTGTTTGAAAGTGGACTTTGAAATTGGGTGCCGGAGGGAGCCCCGGCCGCACCTTCCGTGAGTCATATCCCGAGTCACATCCCTCCATCCCTTCCTGGCTCCTGCTCCCGGCCAGCCACGTGGGATAGGGAGAGCGGGGTTTGTGGGGAACGTGTCCCACAGGGAATGGAGAAAGGAAAACTAATGAGGGATTGGGTTTGGATCCCCTGGTGCTGCCTGCATACGGATCAAAGCCATACCTTTAATTTTTCAGGATTCAGACTTGGGAATTACACAAGTCCCAATTCCTGAAGTGCTGGATCTCGCTGTAGGAAGGGAGCTGGACCATCCCTTATGGATGAGGTTGGCTTCGTCCCTCGGTGTGTTTTTCCAATGGGTCTTTTCCCTTTTAATCAGGTCCAGGAAGGGAGAGAGCAGCATTCCTTGGGAGTGAGAGCTGAGCGGGACTGGGAGGCAGGAGGAAAACTCAGGTGAGAAGGACACAGATTATCCACACCTCGATTTGGGCACCAGGAAAGATGGGAAGGAGCAAAGATTCCCAGGAGGGTTTTCTGGGAATGGCAGCCACTCAGTGAGGGCAGAACCCTCCAGTGTGAGGGTTTGAATCCTTAGTGAGTCATTCCCAAAGGGATTTTCCTGTCTGGTAAGGGCTGTGTGGCACTCAGGAGCCGGCTCATGGGAAGGTTGGGATGTGGGAATGTGGACATCCCTAAGGAAAGGAGGGAAGTGTCCTCTTTTTATTGTAAATGAGTTGCTCCACAGGATTTTAAACCTTGGGATGGGGAATGCCAGGCCAAGGCCAACACGGTCAATCCAGAGGTTCCAAATCCAGTCTCGGGAGCCTTTCCCTAATCTTTTGATCATCCTTTATGGTCCAATGCCATCACAGGCAGGAATTTGTGGAAGTGCTGATGGAACTGTATGGGCTTTAAGGTCCCTTCCCACCCAAACTATTCCAGTATTCCATGATCCCTGTCCCTTGAGATCAGTTCTAGGAATCTCTCCTTCAGTGGAGAAGGAGATTAAGGAAGGAACTGGATGCTTTGAGTTATCCCAAGTTAAATTCATCCTGCCATACAAAAAGAAGGATTTTAGTCCAAACTAAGTTGGTTACAAGGGAATTTTTGGGTGGGTGAGTGCTCTCAGTCAAGGATATATCCCAAATATTCAATATTTTGGATATCCAAGCCAGAATAGTGTGGAAATCTGCCCTGTGGATGCTGGGATCTTTCTGCAAGGAAGGTGAGTCCAAACTGGGATTTTCCCAGTGTCCTGCAGAGTGAGGGACACAGGTCTGGGGTTGTAAAGCAGGATCTCATTACCTGGAGCTATTCCCAGCTGAATAAATCCATGGATGAGCTTTAAGGTCCCTCCTGATCCAAACCATTCTTGGATTCTAAATCGTAAAATTATGGAATGTGAGCCTGCAAATCAAATGATGATTCTACCAATCCATGGAATCAAGGGATACGATTCTTCTGGTTCTGGGATTCTAAATCCCACAATCATGGAATATCCACATTGGAAAAGACCACCAAGGATCATCCAGTCCAATCCTGATTTTAGTGCTGGGTTTCACCTTTATTAAAAATTCCGGGAAACATCCGTGGCGCTGCCGGGGTTTAGGTTGGGCCGGCGCTCCCCGGGGGAAAAAAAATCCACTTTTCCTTAATTTCC
>VZRJ01008373.1:245680-289918 GCA_013397565.1 Ptilonorhynchus violaceus
CCTTCTGGCTCTCTTTTTTTGGGTGCTTTCTGCACAGATTTTACTGCTTTAGTTGGCCGGTTTGGGGCGTTTTCCGCCTGGATTCTGGTGGCTCCGGGCTCTTCTTTTCCCGACTCGCGCCTGTTTTGAGGTGACTTTTGGGGACAGCGCCCGGACCCGCGAGCCTTGCCAGACCCCATTTGCCGGGCGCGGGGACCGGGAGGAGGAGGAGGAGGAGGAGCGGCGGGCAGGGAAAAAGGGAGGGGAGCACGGAAAGAGGGAGGCGAGCGGGGACAGAGGGAGGCAATCAGGGGAAGAGGGAGGGAATCAGGGGAAGAGGGAGGGAATCAGGGGAAGAGGGAGGGAATCAGGGACGGAGCGGCCGCAGCAGCCCGAGTCCCGCGGCAGCGCTCNTGAGCCGGCCGGCCCGTGCATGGCCCAGCCATGGAGGTGGTGGACGAGACGGAGGCTCTGCAGCGCTTCTTCGAAGGTAGCGGGAAGAGGGGCGGGGGGAGGGATTGGGATCGGGGATTCCCGAGCGCTCTCCCCGGGATGCCTTGGAGCGGGTTGGGTGGGAAGGGAGTTTTAAGGCTCGGCCGGTTCTCACTAGCCCTGTCCGACCTGGCGTTGGAACGCTTCCAGGGATAGGGCGGCCGCGGCTTCTATGGGAAGTCCGTTCCGGGGCTTAGCGACCTCACAGGGAAGAATTTGTTCCCAATGTCCCGTCTAACCCTGTCCTCTGGCAGCGGGAAGCCGTTCCCCCTTGTCCTGTCACTCCGGGACCTTTGCCAAAGTCCCTCTCCAGCTCTCCTGGAGCCCCTTTAGGCACTGGAGGGGGCTCTGAGGTCTCCTTGGAGGTTTCCCTTCTCCAGGTTGAGCAATCCCAGCTCTCCCAGCCTGTTTCCATATCATCGTAGCCTTGTCTGGCACTGGAATAGCACAGATCCCTGTCCCTGGGCACAATCCAGGTGCGGTTGTGCATCCTCCAGTGCACACCCTGGGTGCCAAGCTGGATATCCTGGGAATCATGCGTTGTGCCGTGCGTTACATTCCCACCACAACCCCAGCAAGGACCTTGGAATGTCCCTCCCCAGCCTTGGAGCAGGAGCTTTCCATGGCAGTGGCTCTGGCCTATGGATCACAGATGTTTTTCCAGAGCCTGGACCCCTTTGGACACCGCATGGCTGTGGATCACCTTCCTTCCCATCAGGGTGGGAAAGCAGTCGGGAAGAGAGTTTGGCCTCTGTTGGGCCGGGATGAAATGTGGTTGCTCGTGGTTGTTGGGATGTGTTGGGAGCCCGATCCCATTGTTGTTCCTCCCTGGGCTCCGTGTTCCCTTCCCCGCTCTGGCTTTGTTGGCACACTCCGCTCTTCCTTGTGGAGTGTTTTGTTCCTTCCCTTTCCCCCTCGTTGCCTTTGTTTCCCTCCCTTGTTTTCCAGTGGGTCGCTTGCCAGGCCGAGGTTTAGTTGCCACGGGCTGTGTCCTTTGGGATGAGCCCCTGGCACACGGATGTGCTGGTTGAGGGAATAACGTGCCCGTCCTCGCGAGGCTCCGTTGCGCCAACAGGTCCTGTTGTTTGGGATTTGCTGGGGTGGATCCCGGTCCGTGGGTCAGCTCCGGAGCTGGGATCCCCTCTGGAGCAGTGGGGTTGGGGTGGGATGATGATGTCCCTATGGATTCTTTGGCTGGTGAAAGGATTTATCCTGCAGTGGAAAGCGGGAACACCACGAATGGAAGCTTAAACTGCTTCCCCTTAATTTCCCTCTCTCCCAGCATCCATGTGATCCCTCAGTAAGGCATCTCCTCTTCTTCAAAGGAAAACACACCCTCTGTTTGTTCCAGCAGTGATCCTGGAATCCCAGGAGCCATGGGATTAGCGAGGATGGGAAGCCTCACCACGAGGGCTCTTATCGGGCACTCCCAGCCCGTGTTCCCTGCAGCCTTCCGGGGTTTCCTTTGGCTTTAGGGTTTCACTTGGGCCAAGCTCCTTAATCCTGCTCTCCCACTTCCCATCCTGTGGGAGCTGAGCACCTCCCAAGGGTCCTGCACAGACCTGGCTCAGCATCCCGACATTATTTATGGAGCAGCTGTCCGTCTCTTCAGTTGGAGACATGGAATTTCTCCCTCTCTGCCAGAGCATCTTTATTAGAGTGTGGAGATTCCTTTCTTTTCCTGTTTTCTTGTTCTTTCCAAGGGTTGAGGGGTTCCTGCTCCAACAAGATGGCTCTAAGAGATCCCTGACCACCTCAGCTATCCCAGGATTCTTCCTCTCTCTTTCCTCCTTTCTCTCTCCTTTTCTTCTTTCTCTCCCCTTTTCCTCCTTTATTTTTCCCTCTTTTTATCTCTTTCTCCTTCTTTCTTTCCTCTCTTTCTTTCCAATCAAAACCGTGTTTTCCCTGTAAAAATCCAGGATCAGGGAAACTGTGCCTGAAGGATATTTCTCACCCTCAGCTATTTACTTCCTCATCTAAAATCCCTCTTAAAACCTCTCTGAGCCGAATATTCCACGGAGCACAACTTTGTTTGGGCGGCTCGATCCCTTTCCCGCTGTTATTCCAGAGCATCTGTTCCAACACAGAGCCGGAGGGGGACAAGGGAAGGGGAGAAAGTTGAACCACCAGGAATTGCTGCTGGGTTTTTTCCTCTTGTGCAGGGTTTAATTGTGGTGCTGCGAGGAATTAGGAGGCCAAACTGATCCTCTGGTTTTTTTGGGAGTGAAGGTCAGAGCCTTAAATCACGGCACGCAGTTGGATTTACCCTGGAATCTGGCCCTCCCGAGGAATTAATGGTTTCTGGATGTGGTAAACAATGGATCTGTTAGAATTTAATAATTGACAGGAATAAATTAATTATCCCATCACTCCTTTAAAATTTACCCGTGGATTCCCATCCTGGGGAAATCTCGTTTTCCAACCTTTTTTTCTCTTAAAGTGAAATATTTTCTTCTTCTCACAGATCATCCCATCCCTAAGGACATTTCTTCCTTTAGGCTGAGAACCCTGGAATAATTTGGGAATTCTCGTTCTTTTGCTTGACTCTGGTTTTCCCGGGATGTGAGCCTGCTCTAAGCAATCCCAGAAAATTTAAGAGAAATCCCTGAGCCCTCAGTATTTCCCAGTGTCAGACAAGGATTAACCGGGCTCTTCATGGAGACTTTGGGGAGTGGGGGCTGTGCTGGCGGAGCTGTGGAAGAATCGGTGCCAGTGGTCATTCCAAGTCCTGGAATTTGGCTGGAATTGGTGGCTGGTCCCATCCGTAGAGCCGGGCTTGTTTTGGGAAGGGAGCGCTCCCAAAATCTCGGATCCCGTTGGTGCCTCCGGTTTTCTCGGCTGCGAGGGATGGACCTTGGTTTTCCTAAAGGGGGTCTTGGTGTTTACTTGGGCAGGGAATCCTTGTTTTCCTGTGTATCCTTATTTCCCTGGCTATTTTTGTTTCCCTAGATATCCTTGTTTTCCACGGGTATCCCTGTTTTCCCAGATATCCTTATTTCCCTGGAATGTGGCCGTCTGCTCTTTGAGGGTGAGATCTGAGGCGTGTGAGGACGGAGAAGCAGAGAAATGATGGGAAACACCTCAGGCTTTGTTCTGATTTTTGGGAAGGGGCTGGGGAAAAGTCTCTGACGGAAAAGATGGAATGGGAATAACATCACGCTCTCCTGGGATGAAGGTGCTGGGAATGCAATCCTGGCTGGCCATTGAGTGTCTTTAAGCCGGACTTCTCCCGTGTTTGGAGGATCCTCGCTGTCCTGGTGCTCTCAGGCACATGGTGGAATTTTTGGGATTTGCCTGTGCAGGGCCGGGAGTTGGACATTGATGATCCTCGTGGATCATCCCTTCCCACTCAGGAATCTTCCCGAATTCTGTGGCTTGTGTTAACACAGCTGATCCATGCGTTTGCAGGCTCCCGGGACCATCCTGCCGAGGAGAGCTCGGGCAAAAATCCTGGAGGCAGCGAGCGTGGGATGCCGAGGGTTCTGGCAGCGGAGGGCAAGGAGCTTTCCATGGTTTTGGGAGTGTTCGTGGAGCGTTTGTGTTTGGATTCAAAGGGAAAGGAGGGAGTTGAAAGCGTCTGACCCTTGGCTGGCATCCTGCTCCCAACCTTTCCCTTCCTCCCGCCCGCCCCTCGCCTCAGGGAAACGCTTACGCCACGGCTCAGCTATTTGGGATCCCTCTCCCGGCTAATTTATGAGATAAGGGATTGGGGAAGAATGTACAGCGGGAAAGATGTGCGGAGCGGGGCCGGCGGGGGCTGGGAAGCGGGAATTTGGGAAAGGAACAGAGCAAATGCTGGAAGTTCGGTGGGTTTGAGGTGGAGGTGGAGCTGGGAAAGACAATGGTTGGTTAAACAGAAGGGGAAGGTTTCCATGAGGGTTATCCAGCAGCTCCACAGGTTTTCATGGAGCACAAGTGGCTGGAGGACTGAGAATACCGTCTGTGGAGCAGCCGTGTGTCTGTGCAGGGCTGTGTGTGTGTGCACAGGAATCTCTGAGCTGGGAATGACCAGGAGTGGATGGCTTTGCCCATGGGAATGTGTGGATGTGTGTTCATAGAATCCTGGGATGGTTTGAGTCAGAAGGGATCTTATGGATCATCCAGTTCCAACAGCAGAGACACCTTCCACTATCCCAGGCTGCTCCAAGCCCCATCCAGCCTGGCCTTGGACACTTCCAGGGATGGGGAAAGCCGCAGCTTCTCTGGGAAATCCATTCCAGGGCCTCACATTGGGATTTCTTCCCAATATCCCATCTAAACCCTGCCCTCTATGATCCACAACTTCTCTGGACAACCTGTTCCCATGTTCCTGATGTTGGTAACACTCCTGGTGATTCTGCTTGTGGAGCACTTTGTGAGTAGGAAATGTCACCCTGCAGGAAGAGGTCTGGACCATTTCCCTGTTTTCCTTGGATGAAGGATGCTGAGGCAGTGAGGTGACCTCAGGACAGCTGGGATTGCACCTTGTCCCCCGTGCTGTGCCCTAAGGGAGGATTTGGTGGTGGTGGGAATGAGTGGGGAAGGAATTCTCTGGTCAGACTCCTGCTGGTGTAAAGCAGGGAAGCCACGAGAATCCAGGGAGTGCTCCGGAGTCTTCCTGTTGCTTTGGGATGTCTCGGGGCTGAAAACTGGGAGCAGAAAGGGCAGGAGGACAGCGGAGCCTGGGGGGTTTATCCTGGTATCCCGTGTTTTATGCTCCTGGGCTTGACATAGAAATGCAACTACACGGATCAGAGCATCAGTTTTCTTGGAATTCCATGAAAATTGGCTCTTCTGGGGCTTCCTGCACCCTCTCCACCCCTGCCCCCAAATCCATCTCCGAGCTCCGATGCCGTGCCGGGAAGAGCCTGTCCCGCCCGGAGCTGCTGCGGCAGGGGGAGGACACCTTGGAAAAAAGCGGCGCAGGTGACAGTCAGCGCGGGGCCTGGCTGGCGCCGCGGGAAGGTAAGAGGCTTTCCCTGGAGTTCTTTGGGAGCCGGGAGTCAGCCCGTGCCGGAGTGGGCCCGGGGAAGCTGGTACAGCACAAACACATGACCATCCCCGCGGGTAATCCCCTCGCGGTCCCAAATCCCAGCGCGGAGCGGCGGCCGCCCGGACGCCTCCCCGGCCCTCCCACTCTTCCCGGAGGGAATAGAAAAACCGGCGGGCAGCGGCAGCCCCGGGGAGCTGGAGAAGCTGAGCTCGGGGAACGATGAGCCAGGGAGAGAGCGGGGATCCGGCGGGAGCTTGACGTCGGCTCTCACCATGCTCAGGATGCGCTGGATCCGAGCAGGTAACGGCACGGACGCCCCGACCTTCCCGGGGCTCGCCTTGCTTTCCCCTCTGCCTCTCCATCTCTCTTCCCAATGGGATCGTTCCCTGGTTCTCCTCTCTCTTCCCTCGGAAGCTTCCCAGCTTGGTCAGCCCTAAACAGGAGCAGGTGATGTGAGGATGCTGCTGAGTCCGGCTCCATCCCAGGGCCTACAAAAACATTCCCTTGAGCTCATCACCAGACCCAGGTGGCATTCCTGGGCACTGGGGGGAAGGTGCCACATCCATCCCAGCAGGAGATTCCCGGAGTCTTCAGCCGAAGGACTCATCCTCATCCGCTCCTCAGGGAAAGGCCGGTGCCGGACGCCGCCACTTCCGGCGTGGTCTTGTGATGGTTGTGCTGGTGCTTCTCCCTCCAGTCTCCCTAAAACTCCTTTATCCTGGACCACACAACTCCTTTATCCTGGGAAAAGGGCAGGAGACATCCAGGTGGAGAAAGGCCAGAGGGTGGATCCCTGAAGACGTCTGATAAGGGTGGGTTGGGATTTGGAAAGGGCGACGTCAGCACGAGGCTCCGTGAGGAGGAACTTTGCCCCATATCCCGGTTAATGCCCCTTCCACAGGTTGGTGTCCTGGGAGCAATGCCCGGACACAGACAGGGAGAAAGTTCAGGAAGAGGTGGCAGACGGAGCAGATTAGAGGGAGTTGTGCCGGAGGTGTGACCAGGCTAATGGGAATGGTGACACGGAGATCCGGCTGAGCCCGTGCGTGGGATGGGGCGTGGAAGGGCTGCTGTGTGCAGGGATATGGGAAAGGGATCCTGGTCAAGGAGGAGCTTTGTTGGGATGCTGGATGGGCAGATTTATGAGAGAGAGCCCTTCCAGGACCAGAGTAATTCCAGCTGCCAGAAACAGGGAATGAAATGGCTCCTGGGCATGGTTGTTTCAAAGAAGAGGGATGGGATCCTGCTCTGCTTTCCCTCTACTTGTTAGGGGCCTCGTGGATTCCTCCCAGTGGGAATGACCGGAGTGATGTGGTGGTGAAGGTGGTGGAACAGGTTGCCCAGAGAAGCTGTGGCTGCCCCATCCCTGGAAGTGTCCAATGCCAGGTTGGAAAGGGCTTGGAGCAACCTGGGCTAGTGAAAGGTGTCCCTGCCCATGGCAGGGGTGGAACTGGATGATCCTTACGGTCGCTTCCAACCCAAGCCATTCCAGAATTCCATGATCTGGAGCTGGGAGCTGTGTTAGGAAGGTACAAGCAAACCCCTGGCGCTTCCCAAACCATTCCTTGGCATCTCTCCCATGTATCCCAGCCTGGGGATGGCGTCGCTCCGGCCCAGCTTTGCCGCCCTTGCTGGGGAACCCTTCTGGCTCTTCCCGGCGGTGTTGCTGCTTGGACTTTGCACCCTCCGATAAGAATCCCGGGACACTGAATGTGCCTGAGGAATGATTAACCAGCGTGTGCCGTGCCAGAGGACAAGGGAGCAGCTGTGGCTGGAGACACAAACAGGAACAGCCTCGTGGCTTTTGGGCCGAGCCGGTGCTTTCCGGGTGCCCATCCTGTGCTCCGGCATCATTCGGGAGAGACGACCCTCACCACATGGCATTCCAGGGGGATAGCAGGAGTAGGGATGGACAGAGAGGGATGAGACAGTGGCAGAGAGCTGGGGAGGTGTCCTGCTGCTGCAGAGGGAAAAGGGAAGCTCTGAGAAGTGGATGGTGGATGGATCCCTGGAATTGTTCATTGGACAGGGCTTGGAGCAACCTGGTCTAATGGAAGGTGTCCCTGCCCGTGGCAGGGAGTGGAACTTGGATGAGCTTTAAGGTCCCTTCCAACCCAAACTACTCCAGAATTCTATGATTGGATACCACACTTGTGTCCCACTTATATTCTCATGGATATATCCTTTTTTCCCAACTGACTGGCACGCTTGGCATGCCCTTGCTTATCCTCCAGACCTTCCTTCTCCCCTTGGTACTGCTCTCCCCACACAGCGGGACATGGAATCTTGGAATGCTTTGGGCTGGAAGGGATGTTAAAGCTCATCCAGTTCCACACCCCTGCCATGGCATCTTCTCCCTGGACGATGTGGCCAGCCCAGGATCCCGTGTTCCCCACAGGCTTCCGGTGGCACCCGGAGCACGCTTTTGAAGGAAGGGCCTCTTTCCCGAGGGAAAATGTAACGTGACACTCAGGGTCCACCACTTATCTCACTGAACTTTGGCTGCTTTGGTGCAGTTACTCCAAACAGGGAGAGGGAAATGTGGGAAGAGTGGCCGGGCCTGGCTGCGAACAGAGTGGCCGGAATTGTTGTGGAATTACAGCCAGCGCTTGTGGATTTCCCTGGGGTTTGAGGTGGTAGGGAGGAGAACTGGTTGGAAAAGCCAAGGCTGGAGTTTTAAACAGCCTCGGTGTGCTTGGATCCAGGCTGAGTTTAAAAAACCAGGCATTAGAGGAATTTTTCTGGGGCTGATTTGATTTTCCATGTTTTTTTCCGTAGAGTCGCTGGTATAGTCCCAACTTTGCCATGGAGTGGCAAATTGTTGTGGTTTTCCTACCCAAGTAGTTTGGTGGGGAGGAGACAAGTGCAGAAGGCTTGGGATGGGCACAGAACAGGATTTGTGGAAGACTCAGGTGGGAATTCCAGAAGAATTGGAGGTTTAATTCATAGAATTATAGAATCCTGGAATGGTTTAGGTGGGAAGGGACCTTAAAGCCCATCCAGTTCCATGGGCAGGGACACCTTCCACTATCCCACGTTGCTCCAAGCCCCATCCAACCTGGCCTTGAACACTTCCAGGGATGGGGCATCCGCATCATTTACGACTTAATCCCGAGTGCCGATTGCTGCTGGAAATCCTGATAAACAGGAAAGCAAACACCTTATCAGCCTGCTGGATCTTGGCTTATCTCCCGTGTTATGACAAGCCGTGGTTTATGGACATTGATTCATGGAAGCACTCAAAAGGGCGCTTTGACTTTATTGGGAATGAAACACCTGCTTAAGTAAAGGAAAACTTGGAAAAGGGAGCGTTATAAGGGCCATCAAACCATGGCACGGTTGGCTAATTGCTGATAATGCGGGCGATGCTCCTCCGCGGAACGGGAATGGGATTTTCCCTGGCAAAATCCGAGGAGTTCTGGGACAGGGGGTAATCCTACCTGTCCATTCCCCCTCCCTCCTGTCTTGTTGTAGTTCAGTTTTTGGGAAGGGGTGTTGGGATGGAGAGGTGGATGTGTAGCGAAGGCCAAACCCGCCTTGGACGGGACTTGGAGCAACCTGGATTGGTGGGAGGTGTCCCTGCCCATGGAAGAGGTGGAACTGGAGAATCCTTGAGGTCCCTTGCAACCCAGACCATTCCCAGGTGATAAATGATATTCCAAAACTCATCCTGTGGTGTTGAGGGGCCGAAGGGATACAGGGAACAGCCCTGTGAGGGCCTGCAGGCTGGGAATAGCTTTCACCGCCTGGAATGAGGAGTTTGGAAGTTGTGCTGGCCTTCCTGGGAAGAGGAACTGGACAAACTCAACCCAGTCCAACGGGATGGGCCGTGGAATATCAAGGTAGGGATCTTTCCTTGATTTTTAAGCACACGTAGTGTGGCTCTGGACATCCAGGGAGCATCTGTGGATACAACAGGTCGGGAATGATCACTGAGAGGAATTTTTACAGGATTTCCATCCTGTAAAAAGTTGGATCTAAGTTGGAAACCCCTCCAGGATCGTGGATTTCAACCATTCCCTGTTCTCGTGTCGTTAAGGTGTTTTTCCCTCACTTCTGGCTGTGTTGCAGCAGGGATGAGCTCCAGAGGTTTTTTTTCCCACTGCCACGGAGAGTTTATCCATGAGATTGAGGTCACCATCCCGGCTTTGCCAGGAGAAAAGGGCTTTGCCACCTCTTCCTTTCTTGTATCCGTATAATCCCTGGCACGGGCGATCGAACAGAAACAAGGGGCCAGGAATCTTGGGAGTTTCTTTCACTCCACGTGGGGAAAGGTCATGGAATCATGGGGTAATTTAGATTGGAAAAGCATCCTGGCATCATCAAGTCCAACCATTCCGCCAGCACTACCAAGGCCACCACTATCCTGTGTTCCCACATGGATTTTAAATCCCTCCAGGGGTGGGGACGCCACCACCGGAGCCCGTTCCAATGCTTTACAACCCTTTCCATGAAGGAATTTCCCCTAATATCCAACCTAAACCTCCCCTGGTGCAATTTGAGGCCATTCCCTCTTGTCCCTGGGAGCAGATCCCAGGATTACCTGGCTCCTCTCAGGGAGTTGTGGAGAGCCAGAAGATCCCCCTGGAATGCTTTTGGCCCAGGTGCCTTCCTTAGGAGGGTCTCTACTAGGAAAATCCTTGTGCCTGGTATTTAATTCCTGCTCACCAAGAGCCATCCCACCTTCCCAGGCCAACCTCCCTGATCCTCTCCTCCCCGTGCCACATCCTCCAGCCCCTTCTCTCTGGATTTGGGCCTCTCCAGCCAGCACGGGGCTTTGAAGTGATCCCGAGAACACCCAGGGAGCACGCGGGATGGACTGGATCCAAGGAGCACGTTTGGTATCTCGCTTGTATTGTCTGGGAAGTGTTTGCTAAATCCCTGGAGCAGGAAATGTGTTCCAAGACAGCTCAGAGTTGGTCAGAAAATGCAAACAAAGGGTTTTTTTTTTAAGAAAAGAAACCTCAGTTCGGTGTGAAAGTGGATGTGGGAGTAGCCGGCATGGCAGTAATCCCTAGGGAATTTAGGCTTAGAATCCTGGAATGGTTTGGGTTGGAAGGGACCTTAAAGATCATCCAATTCCAGCGGCTGCCATGGGATCAAGGAGGCAGAAATGACAGCCCTATACCTGTCCCCCTTCTCTTGATCGTGGTGTCCTGCTCTTAGATCCTGGGAAAAGTGCGATCCTCCTCGGGAGCTTTGCACCACGTGGCCGAGGAAGCTTTTTTTGATGCCCTTTGTGAATTTTTCGGGAGACAATTCCAGAGCAAACATCCCAGCTGTGTGAGCAGGAGGAACCCCCTGGTGACCCGACGCTCCTGCTTGTGAAAGATCCGTGTTGGCTGCACAAAAGTTGGGATGGCCCTTCCCAAGCTCTGGAAAAAGTCCCATCTAGATAAATGGCTCTGCTTTTTCTTCCCAGTCTCCTCTGGAGATTGTCCAGCCTGGACAGACCTTGGTGCCTCCCAGCTGGAAGGGAGGAATGATGTGTCCGATGTGGATGGACACGGTGTTCCCGGCGATGCTTGGCTGCCTCTGCTCCTGTATCCTGGTGCTGTTCCATTCTTAATCTCCCTCCCTACGGATTGTTTTGTGCTGGGGGTGGTTTCCAGGAGAGGCAGCACCGCTCCAAATCCCGAGTTATCCCGAGTTCCCCATGTGTGTGGTGGGTACGTCTTGGAATTGGGCTGGTTGTGGCTCATCTTGGATCTCCAAATTCCCTAAGAGCTTTTCCAGAGCCACAGTGTTGCCCTGCGGTGAGGGACTGCATCCCTGGGTTCTTTCCTTGGAATTAGCAGAGCAGCGGGAGCACGGCTCAGGGTCTGCCATCAGCTCTGTCAACTCCCTCGTGCTTCCCTGAGTATTCCCTGGTCACTGCCGAGCATGGGAATGCTCTGGGCAGCTGGATCGAGTCTCTGCTGGGTGCTGGTACATAGCTGCTAATTCACATTATCGATTTTTTTATTCCTTCCGGGAATAATTCACTCCGAGGGAATGGTGTGGGGATACGGATATGGACCTTCATATCGGGGAGCTCATCCATGTGTGTTGTCCTATGGAAAACGCCCCTCCAAAGTTCCAATCGGGATAACACGAGGTCAGGTGAGCCACCTCAGGAGGGATCCTAAGGAGCTTTTCCCCATCCCCGTCTTCCCCAAGGATGCGAGATAAAGCGACCTCCTCCTTGTCCCGTTGTCCCCCCTCCGACGCCCTCATCCCGGGAAAGGCGGATAAAGGCGTTGTCTCCAAACAAACGGGGCAATGTGGCCCCCTGGGCAGGCACCTTGGAGGCTCCCAAATGGATCCGCTGTTGCCTCCAGCGGGGAGCATGAATGGACAAGCGCGGCATTGAGGGACCGGGACAAACGCGCCTCTGTGTCCCCCTCACACCTTCCCCTCCTCCCCGCGCTCCCGGGACAATGGCTCCATCCATGCCAAGGTTCACAGCTGGCAAGGCCGGGGGGAAAGGCCAGGACAAGGGTGGGGAGTCGCGAGGAGAAAGGGATGCGGGACGGATTCGGGCTCCGGAGAGGGGACATGGGAGAATTCAGGGAGGGTTGGATGGTCCTTTGACACCTTTTTGTGCAGAGCTTCCCGAGGAACGTGGCCGTGCCCTGCTCCTCTGACTCCTCACACCTCTTGGGATGTCTCCTGCCAACACCTCGCCCTCTTGGGAATGGGGAATGGGGAATGGAGAGAGGGCGTTATCTCCTTATCCCTGAGTTTGGGGTGTTCTCCCAGGGTTTTGTCCACCTCATCCACAAGTGCTTCTGCCAAATGTATTCTTCTATGGATGTAAGCTAAGGAGTTGTGGGATTATGTGGGAGCAGAGGGTGCTTTCCAGGGAACAGGGAGATGCTGCCTCTGGATGCTGGGTGGTCATGGAATCCTGGAATGGTTTGGGTTGGAAAAAACCTTAAAGATCATCCCGTTCCAACCTCCTGCCATGGGTTTGGTTGTTCTTCCCACCAGGACAAGTCATTATTCCAAGTGTTTTGCCTCTGGAGCTGGCTCATTGTTATTCAGGGTCTTCCTGGACACCCTGTAAATGCTCTTTTCTCCCTAAATCTGGGATCTCCTGTATCCCCATCCCTGATCACTGCATTCCTTGCATCCTGCCCTGCCTGGCATGGGATGGTTTCTCTAGGATTGCAGTGGGGTTGGATGTGGGAGCTGGGATGTTGGCTGGGAGCTCACCGAGCACTTCCAGGGAGGAATGGCTCAGGTTCAGGTGGGCTGGGAACAATCCTGGCTCCTCCATGGAGAAGTTTGGTGGGATGTGTCTGTTCCCAGCCCGTCTCCATTGCTCCGTTCATTGGTTCATTTTAATTCCATGATACCCAAATTCTCACGAATCCCCAAATCCTTTACCCTCAATTTGGTGTTTTTCCCAGGATCTTGTCCCGCAGATCCCAGAGCTCATCCTTGTCTATGTTTTTGCTGTGGAATTTGTTGGAATTTGGACCTTAGGTTTTCTGGTCCGGCACAAACGGGGGATGCAGGAGCTGCCCCGTTTCTTTGGAGGGACAGGGCTGTCCTTGGGAATGTACTGGCAAGGGAATGTCACTGGAATGGGACAGAGGGGGTGGCTGAACCTCACCATTGCCTGGGACAGTCCCACATTTTGTGATGGGAATGGACACAGGCTAGGTTTGGATTAGTAGGGAAAAAGGATGTCCTAATCCGAGGGAAACTGCTCAAGGGTGACATTCCTGGGGGGAGCAAAGGATGACAGTAATAGGGTGAGGAGGGACTGTGGTTCAGGGAGAAGGCCTGGGAGTCTTGGAAGTGCCTCAGACAGCCGGGACTTCGCTCCGGGGTGGTCTTTGGGGATTTGTGGGAGCGTCGGCTCCGTGTCCCGCTCCGGTTACAGGAGCCCCGTTTGGGGGCTGGTTATCGTCCCGGTCAGGTAATAAAGAGCATTAATTAAGCAGGAATGCTGGGCCAGTATCCAGGGGGAGCCAGGGGCTCCTCCAGGGTCACCGGAGGGGATGGAGGCAGCCCCGGGTTGGGCACGTGGGGCAACAGGGACATCATCCCGCCGTTCCTTATGGAAGCAGCTGTGTCCAGGTGTGCAGCCCAGGTGGCAGGCAGGGGAGGGATGCTATTCCCAGCCGGAGCGGCTTCTCCCTGCGTGGCGGAGCCGTCCGGGATGGGAAGAAGGTCCGAAGCCGAGCGCTGGCCCCGCGGCTCCCCGGGCTTAGGCGGTGTTTGGTTTGTTTGCCGTGGCCCGGATTCCTCTTGCTCGCGGCCAGGCCGGCAGCCAATCCCCCCGGGCCGAAGGATAAACACGGGAGGAAGGAGAAGGGGGTGAGGAGCGGCGCGGGGGCCCCGGGAATGTGCCGATGCTGCAGCCTGGCTCGGGGATTGCACAACCGAGCCCTGGAGCGCGGACACGAGGATGTGCCCGTGGGCTCTCCCCACCGGCGCTGCTGGGGCATCCCGGGTAATTCCCGGCGGAGCTTCGTTCCGTGTGTTCCGCTCGTCTGCGCTCCAGCACGTGCTGGAGGACCGCTAGGAGAGGGACCACGTGGAACCAGCAGCTCCTGGGGTCTCCTGATCCTATTCCACCGGTTTGGATGTTCCATCACCTCCCAGGCTGTTCCGTGCCTCGGTTTCCCGTGAAAACTCTCCGGTACGCGGCTCCGGTGGCACTGGGAAGCTCTGGGCTTGGCACAGCCTCTTCTCCTCCTCCTCCTGTCCCCCCAGCCTTGGCTGATGTTGCCCAGCCCCTGCGGAGCGCTGACCTCCTCGTCATCTCCAGCTTCCCACATCTGGTTCGTGTTAGCGGATCCCGGGATGAAGTTCTCCAGCGCTCTCCCTTCCTCCCACCCCCAGGTGACCCAGGCAGGATTAGGGGTGATTTGAAGACAGGCAGCGGAGTAGGAATTGGAGAGGGAGGGTGGGGGACTGTTATAAATAGAAATTCCATAAACTTCTCAGCCTATCACTCCAGGAAAATTCCGGGTTAAATCCCTCAGACCTGTAAATATGACAATTCACGGAGGCCAGGCTCTGTTAACTCTTTCCAAGCCCCGTGGCCCCGTGCCCACCTCCGGGAGCACCTGAAACTGGGACAAAGAGCCAGGAAGGTGTCACCGGGAGGGATGAGCCGGTCGGAGCAGGGGCAGGGAAGAGGCGGCGGGGCGGGAAGCACCTCCGTGGGGATGTGGAGCGTGTTTGGAGGTTTGGGGAAGGCAGAGAAAACCAGTCCAAACATTGGGATTCCTGACATTCTCACACGTCCGGGGGCCTCAGCCCGCCCGGCTCCGCTCACGAGGAGGGTGCTGAGGGTTTAACTTCTTGTTCTTCAGGCTGGCTTTGCTTTTTTTTGGGATCTCTGCAGCTCTTTTCCCAGGGAAAAGTTGGAAAGCAGAGCGGAGATGTGGTGGGAGCGTGAGGTGACAATGCCAGGGACAGGAGGAGGACGGACATAGAGACCTGGCAGGTTTGGGATGGATGAGCTCAGAGCTTCCTGGGATGAGATGCAGAGCCTGTCCCGTGCGGAGCCATGTGGGTGTTGAGCTTCCCTCCTCGGTGGCTTCCCACTAATCCCCGCTTGGGAGGGGGAGGGAATGCCGGTGCCGTTGGGATCTCGTGACTATGGAGCAGCATTAGCTTTTAATTAATCACCTAAGCTGCCTTTGGTAAGAGCCCGGCTGCATGGAAGCTCGGGGCGGTGGGACATTCCTTGTCCCTGCCCTGATATCCCTGGATTTGTGCAAATCCCGTTGTTCCCGAGCAGAGGAAGGTCCTTTATTTTTGGTGGGCAGCCACACGTCCCCTCCCGTCCATCTCCTGACGCACCTCCCGCGTCACGGGGCTTATCTCGCCCTCCCCGGGGCTCCTCAAGGTGACTTTAAGGAAGCAAAGGAATCCTGGAATGGCTGGGGTTGGAAGGACCTTAAAGCTCATCCGGTCCCATGGGCAGGGATGCCTTCCATGTTGCTCCAAGTCCAATCTAGTCCTAAACACTTTAGGGATGGGGCATCCACAGCTTCTCTGGGCAACCTGTGCCAGGGCCTCGCCACCCTCAGAAAATAGGGAAGCCCAGCATTCCACTGTCTATCAAGGTCTTCCCATCCTTTCTGGACGGTTCTTGGGCTCCTCTTCCACCACGGAGAAGCTCCTGGAGTTTGGAGGTGTGAGGGAAACCTGCTGGGGTTGGATTTTTCTTGGACAGGCTGAGTCACAAAAATTGGCCGAGTGCCCTTTTTGCTGCTTTGATCGTGGATCCCAAGCCCGAAACTTGGGATGGAGACAAGTTTCCTGATGGCCTTTGGAGTGGGTGTTTGCCAAAGGCATCCTGTGATTTATAGCCCAGGTTTTTTTGGCCGAGGGGAGGATTCCCACCCTCCTGGAGTGCTCATCCCTGGCAGGAGGCTTTGGGGGCTGTTATGGGATCACAGTGGGGGCTCGAAGAGATGACTTGGGAGATCCACATGTGGTGAAGTATCAGGAACAGGGTACAGGACAAATCCTTAGGGATGAGTGAGGGACATAGGGATAACCATCAGTGAGCTCTGATAACTCCAAGGATAACAGGGTGGAGCTACCACATCCCAGGAGCTTCAGGATGGGATGTGGCTGTCACGGTGGAGGGACACTGGGATTTGCAACTCCATCTTGGAGGTGCTGGCACAGCTGGAGAATCCCGGAGGCTCCGCCTGCTCCGTCCTCTCCTCACCTCAGTGCTCACCTGGAAGCCGCATCACGTATCCCTGCTCCAGGTGGATCCCATGTTCACATGGAAGAGCATCCCCACCCTGTCCCCCAAGTCCCCGGGCTCTGCCATGGAGATGTCCCAAAAACGAGCAGTTACTCTGGATTTTCCCCTCCTGTAGCCAAGGTTTCTAAGGCAGAGATCCCTGTATCCACACACGCCCTGTTCGCTTGGCAGAATTCCTAGCTGGATTTATTTCTGCCCATTTGCTTGTCTTGGTATGAAAGGGATTTGCAGAGGGAGAGCTGCAATTGGCCGGAATGGGCCGGAGCCCCCCGGTCCGGCCTTTGCGGATCACCAGGTGACCTTTCCCGGGAACCGGGGGGATCCGGGGGGTCAGGGTCTTCTCCTGGGCTTTCACGTGGGGGCTTTTGGGATGGTCTTTCACCGACTTCCTTATCAGAGCGGGGGGAGTTGGATCTTCTCTTCCACTCTCTCGGCAGTGCCTTTGGCACCGCGGGCTGGCTCCGGCCCCCGAGGGCTCCGGACTCCCACTTGGGAGAGACAGATAAAGGAAGGATTTGCTGTCAACAAAACCCTGCCCAACTTCCCCGGAACAGGGCAGGGAAGGGAGGAGGAGCCCTCCGGAGAAAGGAGAGGGAAATCCACCGCTCGCCCAGGAAGGTGGGGAGCTGATCCGGAGCTGCGGCGGAGAAATTCCAGTGTGTTCTGCAAAGCAGGGACAGTGTCCAAAGGGAATCGTAGAATGTCCTGAGTTGGAAGGGATCCACAAGGATCTGGTCCCCACCATGTGTCTGTGTCCCTGCCCTGGCTTGTCCCACATGCCCCATCTCGCGGGAAGAGTTTTACACCGGAATGCAGATGGGTATGGACAGCTGAAAATCCCCAAGGATCTGCTGTTCTAGCGAGTGTCATCCCTGCCCGTGGAAAAGAGTTGGAACAAGATGATCTTTAAGATCCCTTCCAACTCATTCCATGATTCTCACATCGGTTCCTTAACTCTGCAAAGGTCTGGTGGTGGTTCCAAGGCCCTTTTGCATCCTTCTCCCGGTTCATGCTTCCACCTCCTCTCCCCTGCAGGCCACGACATTAATGGAGCTCTGGAACCATCCAACATCGACACCAGCATCCTGGAGGAGTACATCAGCAAGGAAGACTCTCCGGAGATGTAAGTGCTTCCCTAGCTCCCCAGCAGGAATGCTGTTCCCTGTGCTTTTCTATGGAAACATCACAGAATCCTGGAATGGTTTGGGTGGGAAGAGGCCTTAAAACCCGTCCTGCTCCACCCCTGCCATAGGCAGGGACACCTTCCAGTATCCCAGGTTGCTCCAAGCCCCATCCAGCCTGGCTTGGAACACTTCTAGGGATGGGGGAGCCACAGCTTCTCTGGGCAACCTGTTGAGCAATTTCCAGCCCTGAAATTTGAGGGATCATTTAGAAATCACTGCACCTCTGTCCTTCCAGGTCTTCCTGGATTGCTCTTTGCTCCTTTATCATTCCCAGCTCTTTGAGTTTTCCCAGTCTCTTGTTCTTTCTCTTTATCCCAAGAACACCATAAACACTTTTCCTAAATCTGAGCAACGGGAAAACAGGAACTGGGAACTCAACACGAGTATGGAAAAGGGAAGGGTCTCCCTGTGTACCCCAACTTTGGGAAAGAGGAGGGAGCAGACCTGGAGAGCACCACGGGAATCTGGGAGCAGGGTGGGAGTGGGATCTTGGGCACAGCTGGAACACAGCGAGCAGATCCCGCTGGCTCCACATTCCTTGAATTTGGTGTCCTGGACGCTTTAAAACTTCCCAGGTGGATTTTGGACTCTTCCATCAGTCCCACTGACCTGTTCCCTGACGTTGTCCCGTTTTCTCCCTCAGCTGCTTCCCTGACATCCCCGCTCCCGCCAGCTACGCGCACCCCCAGCCCTCCAGCTCCGCCGGCCTTCCCGCGCCTCCCGCCGGCTCCGTCGGCAGCGCTCCCAATCCCTCTTCCGGCGCTCCCCTGCACCTCCCTCCCGCCGGCGGCCAGCTCCCGATCCGGCATGGTCCTCTCCTGGCCAATCCCTGCGGAGCCGCCTACGGAGCTCACCTCAACTGCAACAACAACAATGGCATGGCGGTGCCCAAGGGCTTCCTGGGCGGCCACTGCCTGAACAACGTGGGCCCTCCAATCAAATCCGAGCCCAAGGCCTCCTACGCGCCTGGGTAAGCGGGAATGGGATGGCACGAGGAGGGCGGGCGGTGGGATGGAGGCTCCTCCGGGATGGGGGCGGCCGGAAGGTGCCGCGGAGCCGTGCCCGGTGGCGGCGTCTCCCTGTGGTAAGTCCTCGGTTGTGGACAAGTGGAGCTCCTGGAGCTTCCCCAAAGGGTTTTTGGGAATATCCCCCATGGCATCGTAGAGCTCTGGATACCTGTGCTGGACATGTACAGGTGGGAAAACTTTGGAGTGTTTTTTAAGGAGGGAGTGTCCTTCTCAACTCGCTCTGGTGAAGAGGAAGGGCAGGTTTTAGGATTGCTGATGGATTCAGCTGGAGAGTTATTCCCAAGAGGAGAAAAGATGTGGTTCCTGCTCTCTGGGATGGAAGGAGGGGAACAGTCACACCCTGAGGAGCTGTGCTGTGCTCCAGCCTGGATCCTTAGGTGGACAGCCTTCTCCCATGGGAATGATGGATGTCAGCAAGGCCAGGATGACTCCAGGGCTGGCTCTTCTCCCTCTGCCTTGTGCCCTCTAGTGTTGCCAGCAAGCACAGCGTGGCGATTCCCAAATTTGGGAACACTCAGCCAATGGCTTTCACCCTTTGGATGAACTTGGAAAGAACCACCCAGAAAACTAAAACCAAAAAATCTGCCTTTATTTTATTCCCAGACCAGGGAGTTTTCCCTTGCAGGGGTCCCAGAAGGATACGTGGAGCTTAGGGGGAATCAAAAGCTTTGTCACATCCCTTTTCTTCTGGATGCACCTGGAATTCTCCAGGATGTCATGGGGAGGGATCATATCTTCCTGTCGGAGGTGGAGACCTCGTTTGGATGGAGCTGAACTGGATGAGCTCTGATAGCAGCATTCCTTCAGCATCCCAGAAGGACTCTTCCCTCCGGGCTTTTCCCGGTGGAGAATTTTGGAATATCCTGTAAGGGACACACAAGGATAATGGAGTCCAATTCCTGGCCCAAGGATCCCATCATGTGCACAGGAACAAAGTGGTGGATACCAACAAACCCTTCCCTTTGACTGGGCATATCCACTCCACCTCCCTGTGGGAATTCTGCAATCTCCACCTTTTCCAGCCTCCAAGATTCCCTGAACTATGCTGTTCCCTTTTGTTGCTGGCCAGAACTTGGCTTGCTGGGGCATAAATCCTGATAAATCCATAGGAAATACAGTATGAACTCAGAGCCAGCATGGCAAGGAGCCTGGAAATCAGGCCGGGAATAGATGCTCCAGCTGGGCATAGGAAGGGAATGATGGAAAGGTGCTCCAGGGAAGGTGGAGGATGAAGGAGGCATGGTGAGGGGTTTTTTGGGATGGCTCTACCTCATCCCTCTCCAGCCACTGCTGGGTAGCACCTCCCATGGAGAATCCAATTAATGAGCCGTGGGCTCCTCTGGTCCGGGAAGATCCTGTATCCCGGTTCCCAGCTGGAATTGTGGGTGCCATCAGGAGCAGAGTTGGAGCAGTGTGTGTGTGGTGTCCTGCGCTTTTCCTCCCCAATTCATTTGCTTTTTGGCCAGCTTTCATCCAAGAAGCACTGGGATTTGTCTGGGATTATTTCACATCCATAAAGCTGATGATGTGAGATGGGGAAATGGAAAAGGATCCCCGTGGAAAATCCACTTGTGCTGAGGAATGAGCCGTGCCATGGTGTCCCTGCCTGTACCCGCTGTGCCACCACACAGGACACGGCTGGTCCTGCCATCCCGAGCCGTGGATGTCCTGGAAAAGGCAGCTGGGAGCTCCCACTTTTTTTGGGTTGTTTCACAGTCAGGGCCAAATCCTGCTCCTGGTGACGCTGGAGTAGATCCAGGGGGATACAGCCAGGAGCTGTGCTGGTGCTCAGGTTTGTACAGGCAAAATCCATCCCATGGGCTTCCCAGGTCTCCCATTTCATAGAATCATGGAATTGTTTGGGTGGGAAGGGACCTTAAAGCGCATCCAGTCCCACCCCCTGCAGGGTGGGGACACCTTCCACTATCCCAGGTTGCTCCAAGCCCTTTCCAACCTGGCCTGGAACAGCTTCCTGGGATGGGGCGAGAGCTCTGTGCATTCCACTTGATCACGGATGTTTCCATGGGAAGCAGATAAGTTTCTATTTGGCTTCTTTTCTCTGGAATTCTCACTGTCAGCTGAACAAGACATCCCTGTTCCCGAGCTCCAGGGAATCACCGTGGAAACAGTGGCAGTGATGGCGATCCCAGCTGGACACACTCAGGGTGTCCAGGATCTGCTGCAGGCATATCTGGGATTCCCAGCCGGATCCTGGATCCAACTGGACCTCTCGGTTGTGCCGGAAATTGGTTTAACATGATTTTCCCTTCTCTTTTCCCATTGCTCCGCAGCACTTTGCCGGACTCTCCCCCGGATTCCGGATCGGAAGCCTACTCCCCTCAGCAGGTGAACGGTAAGCGCTTCCAAAAGAAGGGAGAAGGGAGGGGCAAAAAAAAAAAAAAAAANGGGAAAAAAAAAAAAAAAAAAAAAAAAAAAATCCCGAATCCAAACCCCAAATCCACCATCCTCCCCCCTCTTTATTCCGTGGAAGTGGTTGGCTCTGCAATCTTTATCAGGCGGGAGAAAACAGGCGGCTGCACTACGTGGGGAGATTATCGGTCAGTAAATATCCCTCGGCTTTCGCCCATTGTTCCGCTCCCGGCCTTCGGGAAAGGGGAGCGGGACCGGCACGGGAGTCGAGGTGGGAAATCCGCGGCGGGAATCCGCGGACGCGGGATCCGCGGCGGGATCCCGGTGTGGCGGGGTGGGATGCGGAGCCCGCCGTCCTCCCCGTCCTGCCCTCTGCCTCGGGAACGCGGAGCGGGAGCGCGGCCCTGACATGGAGCCCGGCTCCGGGAAGCAGCCATGAACCCGCCGTTCTCCAGTAAGTTCCTTCCCAGCCTTTCCCTCTCCTCCGGCTCATCCCGAGGATCTTCCGCTCCCGCTGACAGAGCGGAGGGAGCTGGAATACCCTCCAGGGTCACTGCCGGACCCTCAAGGCTTTTCCCGGGAAAGCCACCGGGCGTTGTTTGGTCCCTCTGGTGACCTTCACCGTTCTTCCATGGAAAAACTCCTTGGGAAGGAAGGCGGGAAGGTTGTCCTGGTCTCCCTTCCCCCTCGGCAGCAGCACCCTCTTCCCCAGGCTCCAGCCCAGTCCCCACCGGGAACAGCGCCTGCTCCTTTTTTTTTTTTTTTTTTAAATGGAAGAGGTCAAGAGTTCTGTTTATCTTGCTAAAAAAAATCCCTGGAATTCCTCCTGGCCCTTCCTTAAATATAACAAAGAGGCCGGGTTGCTCACCATGGGGAGAGAGGCTTTGGAGTGCTGGGAGCTCGGTTGGGAAGGAGAGGAGGCTCCGGAGGGCACCCACAAAGTTGGGATTACGTTCCCGGACATGATTTTCCCTGGATTTGGGAGCACCTTGGACAAGTGCATCACTTGTCTAACCTTGGCTGGGCTGTTCCTGAGGCAGCTCCAGAAGGAAGGCTGGGATTGAGTCTGGAAGGAGGAATCTGGCTCCATGTGTGTGGAAAAGGCACAGAGAGGTCCCAGTGGGAAGCAGAAAGCCTTGGAATGGAGCAGGATGGGTGGAAGCAGCCCTGCCCTGGCAGCCTTCGCCAGGAGGACCCAGTGCAAACACATTCCAGTTTTCCAAACCTTCCAACGGGAGGAGTTTTCCCGTTCCTGGTCAAGCGCTTTGGCCTCGTTAGTCAATCCCTGCCTGGGTGTTCTGAGGCCAAAGTCCATCCAGCTCAGCCTGGAAGGATCCAACAGATCCTTCCCTGCCATCCCTCTCTGTGTTCCCAAAGTCTGTGCCTGGCTTGGCCAGTCCCTGGATGTGTTTTCCATCCGGTTTTCCATGCTGGAGAGTGAAGAAGCTTTATCTTGTATTTAAAACACATGGAAAGTCGCTGTCCCTTCCCACCCCGCGGTTTCCTCACATTCCAGGAGTCTGTCCCTCATTCCTGCCAGGATCTTCGTGTCCTGTGGGGACACCTGAAGGCACAGGTTGATGCAGACATCGGGGAAAGGCTGGGAAAACAGATGGGCTTTGTCCTGGGGAAGAAAAAGGAGGATGGAGGCTGGAGAGGGACTTTGGACAAGGGCCTGGAGTGACAGGACGAGGGGGAATGGCTTCACACTGCCAGAGGGCAGGGTTAGATGGGATCTTGGGAAGAAATTCTTCCCTGTGAAGGTGGTGAGCCCTGGAACGGCTTTCCCAGGGGAGCTGTGGCTGCATCATCCCTGGAAATGTTCCAAGGCCAGGCTGGATGGGGCTTGGAGCAACCTGGGATAGTGGGAGGGGCTGGATCCGGAATGTTGTGGTGATGAGGAGTGGGGCAGAAAGGGCCATGGATTTGCGTGTCCCTCCACACCCCAAACGTTTCTGTTGGTGCTGATATAGTCAAATCCACCCTAATCATGGCATGGCTTTAGTATCCCGTTCCAAAGGGAGGAGGAGAAAGGTGGGATTGCATTTGAATGTCCCATTTTATTTATTTAAATTCTGGGATCAAAGTCTCCTCCGAGTTTCAATTAAAGCATGTAAAGTGCTCCCTCAGAAATCCTCACTGGGGGTGCTGGGGAATGTTCAGGTCATTCCATTGTCTCTCCTGTCTCTCGTTATCCCCATGGAATGATAGAACCTTGGAATATTTTTGGCGAGAAAGGACCTTAAAGGTCATCCCATTCCAACCCTCCTGCCATGGGCGGGGACACTTCCCCTAGCCCAGGTTGTTCCAAGCCTCGTCCAGCCCGGGGATCCAAGAGAACTGGGTCAGTGCTGGACCTGGAATCAGGGCGCTCATAACTTTGGCTCTTTCCCTCTTTCCAGATCCGCACCTCCTCCGGACCATGACTCCTGAAAACATGTGCAGCACAATTCCCACTTTCCCGGCCTGCAGCGGGATATGTTCCTGAAGGCCGAGCCCCTGATGGCTCCGTACGGCGTCGGGCCGGGAATGGCGCCCGCCGAGCTCCACCATGCCCAGCAATCCCAGATGCTGCACCAGCTCCTCCAGCAGCACGGAGCAGAGTAAGGCCTGGGGATGGCAGGGATGAGGGAATGGGAGCTGGAGGCTTGTGGAATGCCCAAAGTGTGGGGTCGGGTGGTGGGAACAAACAAGGAGAAACCTATGGAAGGTGTCCCTGCCTGTGGCGGGGGGTTGGAACTGGATGAGCTTTAAAGTCCCTTCCAACCCAGACCATTCCAGGATTCTGTGGAATCCCATGGGTGGCCCGGACTCGGCAGTGTGGGATAAGGTGGGACAGCATTGAGGGAAGGTCATGTTTTCCATGTGGAATCCCACTTGTCCTGGCCACGGGTTGTGGGATCGTCCGCTCCCCGCCCCTCCCTTCCCTGCTGAGCCGTTGCCTTCCCGCGGTATCCGCAGCCTCCCGGTGCATCCCGCCAAGAAGCGGAAACACTCCGAGTCCCCGCCCAACACCCTCAATGCCCAGATGCTCAACGGGCTGATCAAGCAGGAGCCGGGAATGGGATCCGTGCCGCTCAATCCCGACCGCGTCCAGACGCCTCCCTGGCACCAGCCGGGTGCGCTCTCACCAGGTACCCACCCCCTTATCCCCCTGGAATTCCAACCCTGCTCCTGCCGGCTGGGAAGTGGGAGGAGGGAAGATGGCTGCCAACCTGCGGGATTCATCCCTGGCCTGGGTCAGGAGGGAAGCTTCCTTGGGCTTCCGCCCCTGTGGATATTCATCAGAGCGATGAAAATCGGGATTTTAATCCATTTTAACCATTCCCCCCTGCTTAGGCCTGATCCAGGATAACGACAGCCTGAATGGCTCCTACCTGGATCCCAACTTCCAGTCCATCAAGTGGCAGCCACACCAGCAGAACAAGTGGGCAACTCTGTACGATGCCAACTACAAGGAGCTGTGAGTAATTCCTCCGCCTCTGGAGAAAGCGGGATTCACATTCCGTGTGTCCGTGGCAAGCCGCTGGGGTTGGGAACATCCCACTCACAACATGGGATAAGGATCTCCCTGGGCTGGGCTCTGCGGTGGAGATATAACTCCCCACTGTCCCTTTCCCATCGGGAATGTTACTTCTCCGCACTTTATATGGATAATTGGGAATAGCAGAAGGCGTTTCAGCATCTTTGGTGGCAGTTCCACTCAGACCTTGTTCTGCCATGGGAGGTTTTATTGGCAAATCCAGCCTTGTCCTCGGCAAAATTGGGACCAGCAGCACCTTTTCCCCTTTCCTAGGCTTACCGAGATCCTGGATTTTAAATTTAGGGTCGGGAATTCCTGGCGTGCGTGGCTGGAGGACATCCAGAGCCACTTCAGCATGGCTTGAGCAGCATGGAAAGGAGCTGGAGGAAGAGGAATGGGAGCAGTTTGGGGGGCATAGGAAGAAGGAATAGGAGGAAAGGGGTTGAGGAAACCTGGGAAGTGGCAGAGAGGAAGGCTGGGATGACCAAGGCAGGGAAGACAGAAGTAGGAAGGTGGGCTGGGAGTTGGAGCAGCAGAGGGTGGAGGCGGAACACCGGGAAGGAGGAGCGCTCAGGAGGAAACCGCTCTGGATCCTCCCTGCATTCCTTGGAGGTGACAAAGAGCTGGCAAGCAGCGGGATGGCTTCCAGGAACCTCTCCCCAAGCACTTGGACCCCCTCTGTTCCCTCCCAATTCCCTCCTCCCACAGCCAGGTGGGGTCCTCTAGGGGACACGGAGCAGGGAATGCTCCACTGCCTCTGGATAACCCAGGGCTATGATCACCTGGATGGTGCTGGGAATGGGATCCAAGGGCTCCAAGTGTGGGGGCAAAGTCCCAGCTTTCTCCCTCTCATCCAGTCTTTATCCCATCTTCCATGGTGGTGCCAGGGCAGGGAATTCTCTGTTGGAGTTGGTCCCCTCTTTTGGACTCTGTGGCTGTTTCCCAACGCACAGCAGGAGAGGGATAATTTGGGAAGAGGGTTCCTTCTGGTTTACCAAACCATTTCCATAAAGGAATATCAGCAGCTCCAAAGCCATCCTGCACCTGCTCCTGCTCTCCACCACCAGTTTGCTCCCTGTGGATGGTGGGATGGGGGAAGCTGAGCATCTCCCGTGGATTGTGCCCCCAAATCCTGCTTCCACATGAAGGAATTCCGCTCCCACCTCCTCTGAACTCTGTCTGGACACGTCACCTCTTATCCTTTGGTTTTCCAGCCCCTCTTTTCCTTCTCACTGCTTCCTGCTCTGGGTAAACAATTTCCCATCCCAAACCCATCACAGCTTGTCCGGGACCATTTCCAGGTATTGCTATCCCAGTTCCACAGATTTTTCCATGCACCCTGGTGTCCACAGGTGGATGGGCAGAGACAGAATCCATGATATTTTCTGCTGGACACGGAGGAGTTGCTGGAGAACCTCTACAAACCCAGCCATGCTCTTTGGATCTTGGGATCACTTCCCTAATTCCTGCTTTCGGGATTTAGGGCAAAAGCCAGAGCAAGCCCGCTCCTGGGGCATTGAGGTCGTCGTCCCGTTGTGTAAGGAATAAATTCCATGGAAGTGACTCCGTGGAGATTTGAGGAAGCCACGTGGGCTTTGTTGTGGCGCTGGATTGGAGCGGAATTAAGGGTTAAAGGTTGATTGGTTAATTTTTAGCTCAGGGGACTCTTCCTGCTCCTGTGCAAGCTGGACCTACATGGAATATTCCTTCATTCTCCTGGCGCAGCGCTTTCCCAGGATAATCTGTGAGAAGCACCAAAAATTCCATCTTTCCTCGCTCCTATAATGGCACTTTTTAGGTTGGGTAATTCAAATTTGGCCAATTTGGGAATTGTCTCCTTCCTTTCTGCTTTTGGATGTCCTCAGCAACATCCACATTTCTTCCAGATCCATAATAATTCCCACAATTTAGCTTCCAAGGAGCAGCCATTCCCAGTCTGGTTTCTGCTGGAAGCTGTCCCGTAGTCTCGATGTGCTGCTTGAGTTCCCTGTGATCCAGGTGCCCAAAACCTTTTCACAGCTTCAGGAATGTGAATCATCTGAATTATCTGATTTTTCCTACTCTTGATCCTAAGAAAAGAGTCCAGCAAGGAGGGGAAGGAGGGAGAGCATGGGAAGCTATCCAGGTTCTTACCAGATCCTTGGGAGCGATTACAGGGGAAAAAAATACAATTAATGCTATTCCATCTTTTCCTCCCTTTGCCCACAAAAATGAGGTTCCATCAGGGGATGGGATAGGGATTAGGTTCCATTCCAGGCTCGTGTCTCAGGCTTTGCCAAGGAATCCGTGTTGTTGAAGGAGACAGAAATCCCTGGATTAATTTTATGGATCATATATAATGTTTTTGGCCTTTTCCTCTGGTTTTGTGGTTTTAGACTCGGTGAACTTTTCCAGGGATGAGCTGGTTTCCAGCAGCGGAGCCAAAGAGGCCTGGAACCGGGCAATTCCCTAATTTACTCCTGGGAGAAGGAGCCATTCATCTCCCTGACAGCGGGCTCCGATAAATTCCAGCTCCCTCCTCCCTCTCCCAGCTTGAGGGAAGGCAGCTGGGAATAGTGCAGCCCTCCATGGAAACATCTCCATGCTGAGGCCAGAGCCTTTGGGAACTGGGAAACTGGGAAGGTGCTGTTCTCTTCCCATCAAGCAAACTGGTGCTCTCCAGGGGCTAATCCTGAATTTTTGGGCTTGCACCCCTTGGCTGGGAGAAGTGTCTGGATAAACAGCTCCAAACGTGGCCGTGCTGCACATCCTGGATCTCACTGAGGGAATGGAGACCAGTGGGATGTGGTCCAGACCTGCTGGATGTGTTTTGGGATAGGTGACACGGGGTGTTGGCTAATCCCGTGGTGGTGGATGTATCCTGGGAAGCTGAAGGGAATGTGTGGGGAGGATGCACAGGTGGGATCGTGTGGGAGAGGTGGCAGTGTCCTGGTGTTTGTATCCTGGAAGCGAAAGAACTCAGGGAATGCATGGAATTAGTGAATGTCCTTGGATTAGGGGTCTCCCAATATTATGTCTTAGGAATGGTTGAGATATTGGGGAACCTGGAGGGAAGGAGGGGAGAAATGGGGGAATGTGAGCATCCCTCTGATATCCTGCTGCTGGCCAAGATCCCAACACAATTCGCTGTGGATCGGGAAAAACCTCCTCTGATCCTGCCCTTCTGTCCTGCCTTAATCCACCCCTGTCAGTGGGGATGTTCGGGATCAAATAATCCATTTGACCCCAGACCTTTTATTCCTGACACTTTGCCCTCTGGTCCCTGCACTCTCCCTGGAAAAGCCAGCATGGAAAGCAGCTTCTTCCCTCTGAATAATCCCAGTGCAGGGATCCCTTTTTGGGGAATGCGCCACCCACAGCCGTTGGGAAAACGGGAAAATCAGTGAAAAGGAGCCTGTGGAAGGGGATTGTGGAAGACCTGGAATTTCCAGAAGGCAGGGGGGGGGAGCCTGCCTGTGTCCCCTCTGTCAGCACATGTTTAGCAGCCATCAGTTTTCCAGTTTGGGAAGCATCCATGGTTTGGAAGTTCGGACAGACCCTCCCTCTCCTTGCCTGTGCCAGTTAAAAAACAGCGGGAAGAGTGACGAACACTCAGGAGGCACAAAATCAGCCAGGAAAACTCTGCCACCCTCGGGATGAGGTTGCTTGGGTCAGCTCCAGCTGCGTGTCCCGGTCAGGAATATCCAGCTGGAGAATCCGGGGCTGAGGCCGGGAGGAGGTTGGGGAATTCCTCTCGTGCCTGTGGGCTAAGGTAGTGCTCTGCTCCCACCGCCTGGTTTGTGTCCGGAGCGCGGCACGGCATTCCCGGCTCCCTGGGGTGGAAGGAGTGAGTAGTTCCTGGTGGTCATCCCAGAATTATAGCCTGGAATCACCCTCAGGTCTCATCCACATGAATTCCTCAGGTGATTGCAGGGGGAGAATGGTTTTATTCCAGAAAAAAAAGGAGGGATAGCAAGGCAGAATTCCTATCTCCTGCTTTCCAGAGTCTCCTGAGTTCTGCCACATTCCTTACTGTCAGCCTGTCCAGCTCCCCTCCCATCGCTCCGGGCAGAATCCCTGTGTCTGTCTGGAGTTGGAAGCCAGAAGTGCTTTAGTTTTAGGGGGAAAGTGCTCCATAATTTTTAAGCCTGATCTCCAAGGCTGGGCTGAGCTGCCCCTTTACCTCATTAATTCCTTAATTAAAAACAATGGGATTTGGGTGTTCTGCGGGATGAGAGGCGGCTCCCTCCCCCCTTCCGTGGGCCCACCAGGCCAGGTCTGGGCTTTATGGATGGTGAGGAAAACGGACTCGCTGCAAAGGCCGCATATTTCCCTGATTCCCATGGAAACCAGCCCATTAAGGAGATGTAGATTAAACCTTTCCAGCTGGTGTGTGTTCATGGAGCAGCCAGGACCCCTCCTCCTCCTCATCCTCCTCCCTCTCCTCCTCCGGACCTGTCCGCTGGGAGCTGGAAGCTTTTCCGCGGCAGCCGGAGCAGGTGGTTGTGATTTCAGCAGGAATTCGGGATACAGGGGGTACCACCTGGGAGAAGTCTTCTCCTGGTGAGGCACATTAAAGGGATGCTCCAGGCTTTGGGAGCCTGTGGAGCTTGGGATCTCCATATTCCTTCCCAGCTGAAGACTGGAAGAGCCGTAGAATGGTTTAGGTTGGAAGGGACTTTGCGGATGATCCATGGGCAGGGATACCTTCTGCTAGCCTGGGTTGCTCCAAGCCCCATCCAGCTTAGCCTGGAACGCTTCCAGGGATGGGATATCCACATTTTCTGTGGGAAATTCCTGGTCTCACCTGCTGCCTGTTCCCAGCCCGATGCTCACGTACCGCGTGGATGCCGACAAGGGCTTCAACTTCTCCGTGGGAGACGACGCCTTCGTGTGCCAGAAGAAGAACCACTTCCAGGTCACGGTGTACATCGGAATGCTCGGCGATCCCAAGTACGTGAAGACCCCCGAGGGCCTGAAACCCTTGGAATGCTTCTACCTGAAGCTGCACGGAGTGAAGGTAAGCGAGAGCGGAGGGATGGTGGTGGATCCAGCTGGGAAAAGGTGGGTTGGGAGGTGGCTGGGAATAGGCGACACCAGCTCCTCGTGTGCTGCGTTGTAGAGGAATGTGTGGAGTCATTGAGTCGTGGAATTGGTTAGGTTGGAAAAGCCCTCTAGGATCATGGAGTCCAACCATTCTCCCAGCACTGCCAAGGCCACCACTAATCCCTGTCCCCAAGTGCCATATCCACAGAGCTTTTGAATCCTGCCAGGAATGGGGACTCCACCACTGCCCTGGGCAGCCTGTTCCAATGCCTGACCACCCTTTCCATGAAGAAATTTTCCCTGATATCCAATCTAAACATCCACTGAGACCATTGAAATACGAGTCCTAAGATGGCTTCACTCACTGCCTGGCAGTCTTAAGGATTGCTTCCCACTCACCTTCGATTCCAGAGGCATATGGACACTTCGGGAAGATCCTTCCACCCTCAGCTTTCCCCTTTCCATGGGAGACTCCCAGGCTTGGACAATGCCCACATTCGAGTTGGGTGTTCCGTGTTGGATGTACCAGGAGGGTGGGCAGATAGCTGGGAAGTAGGTGGGAAGGGGAAGGTCTCTGTGCCCTGTGCCACATTCCCAAATCCCAAATCCTTCCCTTCAGCTTGAGGCCTTGAACCAGTCCATCAACATCGAGCAGTCGCAGTCAGACCGCAGCAAACGGCCCTTCAACCCCGTCACGTGAGTATGTCCATGTGGGAATGAACATCCTGTGTTCCCAGGGAATAAACAACAGCGGGAAAAGGTGGAGGTCTCCCACTCCGCTCTGTGGGTGTCACACTCTCCAGTTTTCTCCTGTTTTCCTCTCTTCACGTTCCCAACTCTGCTCTGCGCCCAGTTCATGGACCTGCCATGGTGGAGCAGGCCAGGAGATGGCCATTCCCAAAAAACCCTCCTCTCCAGATTGTGGCTTCAGCCTTTCCATACCTGGCTCCTCAGAGCAGCCTCAGGGCGTGCAAGAACCTGTGGCAAATCCCAAGGCAGGACTAGTGTCCTTTTGGGAACGAGGGAAGAGTGTGTTGGGTTCAATGCCTCCAGGTGCAGGAAAACCGGGTACCTTTCCCACCTTTCGGCGAGGCGCAGGAGAAGATAGGCACCATTCCCAGACGGACACCATTCCCAGACAGCCACTCTCCTCACTCCTTCGTTTTCCTTTCCTTCCAGGGTCAACCTGCCCCCGGAGCAGGTCACCAAGGTCACCGTGGGACGGCTGCACTTCAGCGAGACCACGGCCAACAACATGAGGAAAAAGGGCAAACCTAACCCGGACCAGAGGTGAGGACACAGGGGTCCCCTCCACAACATCCCGGGAATCCTGTGGATCTGCCCATCCCCGGGCTGGGGAGTGTGGCTGGAGTGGGATGGGTGGGACAGGGCCTGGATTGCGGGCATGGGAAGGGTGTCCCTGCTCTGGGAGGGGTTGGGGACACACAGGACAAAGAGAGGGGTGCTCCGAGCTCAATGTGGTGCCCGGTGCTCCAGAGGGGACGGAGATCTGGCTCTTCCCAGCACGGGGATGTATCCCTGACCTGTGTCCCTCCGCAGGTACTTCATGCTGGTGGTGGCCCTGCAGGCACACGCCCAGAACCAGAACTACACGCTGGCAGCTCACATTTCCGAGCGGATCATCGTCCGGGTAAATCCCTGTCTCCTACCTCTGTCCCCACCGTCCTTTCCCGGACCATCCTGGGCCGTTTGCCACATTCCACCTTTAAAAAACATGGATGTGGCACTCGGGGATGTGGTTTAGTGGTGAATGTAGTGGTGGGTTGGATTTGGTGATCTTAGAGGTCTTTTCCAACCATTATTTCCCACCTTTCCCACCTTCTCCAAAATATCCCTGCCTTGCTTGTAGCTTTCCCTGTCCGCACTTGGGTTCTGACTCCAGACTTTCCACATCTGGTTCCTCAAGAATCTGTTTATAGGATAAGGAAGGCTTTCCCGTTTTTCCTCAGGCTTCCAACCCGGGGCAGTTCGAGAGCGACAGTGACGTGCTGTGGCAGCGGGCGCAGCTCCCGGACACCGTGTTCCACCACGGCCGCGTGGGAATCAACACGGACAGGCCGGATGAGGCCCTGGTGGTCCACGGCAACGTCAAGGTCATGGGCTCCCTGATGCACCCTTCGGATATCCGAGTGAAGGAGGACATCCAGGAGGTGAGAACCTGGGAAACAGGGTGGGGTTGGGATGAGCAGGAGGTCACAATAATCCTTCCGACTCAGGATATTCCATGATCCTATGACTATAGATCAAGCACAGCCAGTCCACCATGTCTTAGGGAATATTGACTCTTCCAGCGTTAGCCAGAACTAGCAAGCACAGTGGGAAAAAGGTGGAAAACTGGTGGAAAACAGGTGGATATGGCAGGCACCACACTGGGCCTTGCCAGAGCCTCGGTGAGAGCTCTGCTCTGAATTCCTCTCAGCTGGATTTGCCTGTCCGGAAAAGCTGGATACAGTCATGTCACCTATTTTTGGGAACTGCCTTTTCCCTGTGTCTGGTCCTGCAATGAGACTCGGTCTCCTCCTGGTTTCCCTATCCAAGGAACTTTTCCAGAACTGGACATTAACGCCAGTGGCTGCTTCGAGCAGGGCTCAGTGCTGTCTCCCAAAGGAATTCCCGTGGGCCATAGTGGGTTTTCCTGCTTGAACTCAGAGTGGTGGGGATTTGAGAAGCAACACCCCGTTAAGAATTCCCTGTGCCTGTTTTTTCCCAGGTGGACACCACGGAGCAGCTGAAGCGGATCTCCCGGATGCGACTGGTGCACTACAACTACAAACCCGAGTTTGCAGCCACCGTGGGCATCGACAGCACCTCTGAGACAGGTACATCCCATGGGAATACACCTCTGACACAGGAATGTCCCACAGGAATTCCCTGTTTTTCCTAGAGGCCCTAGCCAGCTCTGCCCCGGGTGTAGGGTAGGTAAGAGGGGGGCTTCTCTCCTCCTGAATTAAGGAATCCGATGAAATTCCCTCTTCAGTGAGTGGGAGAGAAGGTGGCACTTCCCACAGGGAGAAGGTGGCACTTCCCAGAGGGAGAAGGTTTCTCCAAGTGCACTGTGGTGGGGTGATGATCCCTGTCCACAGAATTTAGGGAGCAGCCTTGTGTGGTCATCCTCTGCCCTTCAGGGTCTCCAAGGAGCTCTGCCTGGTCCTGCACAGCTGGGAATGAGGAGGGGACACCCCTGGTGTCATTCCTGGAGTGTCCAGGGAGTGCAGAAGGATTCCATCCCATCCCACTGTTCCATCTCCATGCAGGTGTCATCGCTCAGGAAGTAAAGGAGATCCTCCCCGAAGCTGTGAAGGACACTGGGGACCTGGTCTTTTCCAATGGGAAAACCTTGGAGAACTTCCTGGTGGTGAACAAGGTTGGTGGCAGGCAGGAAGCCGGTGAACCTGGCTCGAGGGAGCTGTGGAGCTGGATGTGGAAAAGGGAAACTCTTGATTCCTGGGAAATGCTCCCAGATGACTTTCAGACCTGGCTGGTGTTCCAGAAGTCGGGAGCAGCCCTGGGTGGATATCGGACAGCAGCAGGGAGGAACCAGCCTGATGCTGGTGAAACTTGGCAGCATCTCCCTCGGGAAGGGCTCCTTGTTGGCAGCTTCCTGCGGGGAGGCTCCCGGTCCTAATCTCCCCTTCCTAGATAAGATAAGGCGCTTATGTCAGGATAACCAGGAGCACCTGGTTTCCTGACCTTTCCCAACCTCTGCTGCTCTGGGAATCCGAGGGATGGTGTCCCGTGGCACATATGGAAGGGCATGGACAATCCGGCTCTGGGTGTGCCTCAACGTGCCGGCCTGATTTTCCCGGCAGGAGCGGATCTTCATGGAAAACGTGGGAGCCGTGAAGGAGCTGTGCAAGCTGACGGACAACCTGGAGACGCGGATCGACGAGCTGGAAAGGTGGAGCCACAAGCTGGCCAAGCTCAAGAGGTTGGACAGCATGAAATCCACCGTGAGCTCCGGAGCCTTCAGGTACACCTGGAGCCACAGGGAACGTCCCCTCTGATCCCGGGAAGCTCCGAGGGGCAGCTCGGATTGGGAACGGGGAGATGAGGAGGGTGGTGGGATGTTGGCTTGGGGGTGGGTTTAAGGAGCTGAGGTTGGAGAGGCTTGGAATTCCCACAGGAGGAGCCAAGAAACACCCAGGATGAAATGGTCTCTGTGTTTCCCTAAAATCAGTGGCTTTCTTGTGGGAAAGAGTTGGAGTTGGAATGGCTTCCATTCCAACTATTCCAGAGCTATCCCTGGTTAGGCTGGCTCCGTTCCTCCTTTCTCCTTGCAGCCAAACTGGGAGCCAGTTCAGCCGGGCGGGAAGCGTGCCCCACAAAAAGAGACCCCACAAAGTAGCCAGCAAGGTAAGGGATGGATCCCAAATGAGCAGCTCCGGGGGCTGGAGGGGCTGGAAGAGGGTTGGAGCCAGGAGATCAGGCTCTCCTCCCTGCCTTTCCCAAGAGGAAGGGGCCTCAGGTCGTGCCAGGGGAGGGTTAGGCTGGATATTAGGGAAAATTTCTTCATGGAAAGGGTTGTAAAGCATTGGTACAGGCTCCAGTGGTGGAGTCACCATTCCCGGAGGGATTTAAAGGCCGTGTGGATGTGGCACTTAGGGATATGGATTAGTGGTGGCCTTGGCAATGCTGGGGGTAGTGTTGGACTCTGTGATCCTAAAGGGATTTTCCATCCTCAATCATTCCATGATCTTCGTTTCTGCCTGTGCCTGATGGAGATGTTAAATGGCTTCTAAACTCAGGGGATTCGGGATTTTCAGGAAGAGAGCTTGGGATGGGCTGGGGGAGATACATGCAAGGACCACAGCAGGGAGGAGACTGAGCTGATCCAGGGGGTCCTGATCTGATCCAGGATTTTTTCCCTCGCAGTCTCCGTCGGTTGTCCCGGAGCAGGCCTGCATCAGCCAGCGCTTCCTTCAGGGCACCATCATTGCCCTGGTCGTCATCATGGCATTCAGGTGAGATCCCATTCCTGGCCTTCTCCGTTGGCTCCCTCCGGATCATCCATTGGGACTGTGCAGCGAGGGGCTGTGGATCTACAGCTTCTTCCATGCTGGAATGCTTTGGGTTGGAAGAGACCTTAAAATTTATCTGGTTCCAACCCCCTGCCACGAGCCGGGAGCTTCCACTATCCCAGGTTGCTCCAACCTGGCGTCGAACACTTCCAGGGATGGGGCATCCATCTCTCACGGGCTGGAATCCCTTGGAAGCGGCTCCATCCCGTGCCGTATCCTTGCTCCGTGCCCCTCCTCAGCCTGTCCCTCTCTGTTTTCCAGCGTGGTGTCCATGTCCACGCTCTACGTGCTGAGCCTGCGCAGCGAGGAGGATCTCGTGGACGTCGACGGGTGGGTATTTCGGGAATCACCGGGAGGGAGGAGGTGACCTGGGAGAGGCTGGAGCATGGAAATCGGGATTATTAAGCACAGTTCCAGAGCTGCAAACCCAGCCAAGCACATCCACGCATCCCAGTCTGGCGTGGTTGAATTGTCTGGAGTGAGAAGTGAGGAACAGAGAAGGAAAAGGAAATATCCTGTTAGGATGTGCTGAATGTTCCTTGGATGCCTCCAGCTGGACTAAAACAGCCTCATCCCATTGGTGCAGCGGGGCTGGATCAGCTTTGGGAGCTCGTGTTACCTGATAATGAATCTCTTTTTCTCCCTCTTTTCCCTCTCCCATCCTTCTCCCTCCTCTCCCCCTTACATCTCTCATCCAACCCATTTTCCTTCCGCTTTGTCTTTAATTTCCCCGGTTTTGTCTTTTCCTTCCCATTATCATCCATATCCTCTTTCACTCCCTGTCCTCCTGCTCATCTTCCCACTTTTCCTGTTCTCCCTGTCTCCCTGCACTGTCCTGTAGCTCCTTTGCTGTGCCCACTGCCTGTCTCCTGGCCCTCTTTCGGCACGGGGGTCCCGGAATTCCGGTCGCTCTGTGTCCACGGTATGTGACTGTTTCATTATTCCCTTATTTGATTCCTTCATCCCTTCTCTTAATCCCTCTTTTTTTTCCTGCCGTCTGCACCATGAAAGACCAAGAAACTGAAAGCAGAGAAAGGGATGTGCGACTTCAAGTGGAATTCCAGGAGGATGGATTATACAGACCTCATCAGGGAGGGGAAATTAGGATTAGGAGATGGAAAATCAATTAATTAAAGGCTAAATAAAGGAAGTGCATCCTGCAGGGAGAGCAGGATAAAACCGTGCAAGGAAAATGTGGATGAGGCAGTGGGGAACCATGATGGATAAGGATTTTGACTGGGATGAAGGTGAAACTCCAGACTCCAGAGGCTTGTGCCCACATTCCCTTTGGAAGACTGGCTTTGAATCTCCTTTCACCTGGAAAAGAAATCCCTGTAATGAGAGAAATCTTGGAGATGACAAAATGGTTTTGTAATTCCTCTAACTGAGTGAGGCTCCATTTATCCCAGAAAAACCTGGAGCGATGCTCAGGGACAGGTAAACATGGACACAGGTGTCCAAAAGTGCTCCCTGTGCTGCAGACCTGGAAAAAAGATTCCCTCCGTTTCCCATCTCCCTTACCCGCAGGAGATGCCTGTGGTGTCCTCAGCTCAGGTCTTGGATAGCTGCAGTGAAACACCTGGAATTCCATGGGATAAATTTTAGGGGGGATTGGGTGCGTTTCTAAAGAACAAGGTGAGGAACAGTCTGTCTTCAAGGGATAAGGGGCACATTCCTTAGGGAATCATGAGAACTTGGAGCCTGTTGATTCCCAAGCACCTAAATCCACCTGGGAGATCACTGTTAGGAGTCAAATCCAAGTACACCCTGTTCCAGGATGTTCCAGGAGCATTGCCGGCATCCTCTGAACCATCTGGGACTTGTCCCTGCCAGACGTGGAACTGCCACACAATTCCCTGTGGAATTTCTCAGTTTTCCTTGCTGTCTTCATGGCTCGTGTGCCTTTCTCCTGCCTTTCCCAGTCCACTCCACCCTGTTCTCCTCCATGTCTCCTCTTGCTCCATGTCCCTCTTCCCATCATCCTGCTGCAGCCATTTCTCTTCCCACCTACGAGTGACCCCATTGTCCCCATCCAGGAGGTTTCCAGCATCTTTTCCTGCATTCCAGGTCGAGCCAGAGCATCGACAAGACGCAGAGCGTGCGATCCACGGCCGCATCCGATGGAGCCAACAGCAGGACCCCTCCGGAGCGCGGTGGGTGATGGATCGGGATGGCTCTGGTTTCATGGAAGGGCTGTGGGACACCAGGTGCTGCTCCCGTTCCATCCCTTGATTTATTCCCTGTGTCCCTGCAGTCCCGGAGGACACACATGGAGTGGCCCTTGGCATTCCCAGTCCTGGTGTGCTGGCCTGTTTCAGCCCTCCCTGTTTTTCCACGTGCTGCTCTGTTGCTCCCACTGACGTCTCCTCTGTTGTCCCCTCGGAGACCAGCCCTGCCCATGCCACCAACCGGACAGGTGAGGGCCAGCCCACATTCCCAGGAATGCTGGGACATCTCCGAGGTTTGTGTCACCTCCTGTCCCCTGCCCTGTCTTACACCTGCTCCTTGTGAGAAGGTGTCCTCTTCTCCAGGATGAACAATTCCAGCTCCCTCTCCCCTCTAGATCCTTCCTCATCCTTATCCCACTCCTCTGGAAGCTCTCTAATAGCTGATATCCTTAAATGTGTATCCTTTCTATCCTTATCCTTATACATACCCTTTATATCCTTCTCTGCCCTTGTGGTGCAGTTCGGATCCTGCACCAGTGGGAATGTGAGGGCTGGAAAGGATTTGGAGCTTCCCACGTTGCCAGCAAAAAGTCATGGAAAAACTATGCCTTACCTCATTCTGCCCTCATTCCATCACTGGCTCCATCAGGCACTGAGGGAATGGAAGCATAGAATCCTGGAATGGTTTGGGTTGGGAGGGACCTTAAAGCCCATCCAGTCCCACCCCTGCCATGGGCAGGGACACTTTCCACTATCCCAGCTTGCTCCAAGCCCCGTCCAACCTGACCTTGGACACTTCCAGGGATGGGGCAGCCACAGCTTCTCTGGGCAACCTGGGAAGCATCAGGAGGTGACACGGGGACAGGTGATCCCAGTGCTTCCAGCCTCTCCCTGTCTCTCAGCACGACCTTCTCCTGTTTTTCCACAGACCAAAGCCAGCCCTCCCTCCTGCCGGTGACAAATATCAAAGCCAAATCCAGGGGCATCTCCGGGAAATCCACCTCCTACACCAAGTGGCCAAAGACTCCTGACAGGTCTCAGAGCTTCGGCAGCCCCAATGCCAGCCCCTCCTCCCCCTTCTCCCACATCCAGGGCAAATCCAAGTACATCTCCAACCTCTCGCTCTCCCGCAGCAACTCCCGGCAGCAGCGCAGCCTCCGGCAGCCGGTGAGCGAGCGGCCCCGCACGGAGCAGCCCGGCACGGATGGTAGGTGGATCCCATCTCCTTTCCCTTCCAGCCTGCTCCCTCGGGATTTTCCACCCGTTGCCCGTTCCTAAACACCTTGTTTTCCCCCCGGCAGGGCCGAGCCCGGTGCTGCAATCCATCCGGATCCTGGAGATCAACCTGGCCATCCATTCCCAGTATTGCGGCGGTGCCGGCGCCTGCAGGTGAGTGGGAAGGGCTGGCTGGTGGCACCTTGGGAAGAAGCAAGTGGGAAAATCTTGGGAGTTTTTCCAAGGTTTTCTTGGGTGTTTTCTGCCATCACCTCATGCCACTCCGTGGGAAGAGGAGCCGGTGCTCCCAGTCCTCCCCTCAGGAGTTATGTGGGGGTGGGCTCATCCTGGGGGCATTTGGGAAGTTCTCCCTTCTGAATTCTGAGCCCGACAGGGATTTTGGATCCTGTCCCAGCCTTCCCACAGCCTGGTGCCATCTAATGCTCTCTCTGCTTTCCCAGGACTGGGAATTTCAGCTTCCGTATCCCTGTGAGCCAGCGGACAGCCGTGAACACCAACCTGACCCTGGAGATGAAGTGAGTGCCCATGGATTGTGTCCTTGGGATGCCCCTGGATTGGCTGATGTGGGCACGGTGTCTCCGTGGGGAAGGGACAGATGTTCCCTCTTCCAGGCTCTCATGGTGTCCTCTCTTCCCAGTTCCTCCTCCGCTGTGTCCGTCTCCTTTTGTGGCCTCGTCTCCAGTGATCCCTGCCAGGATGCTGTGAGTGGGAACAGCTCCACTGACTCCATGGATGCACAGGTAGGGAGGAGGGGATGGCTCGCAGAATCCACATGGAATCGTTGAGGTTGGAAAAGTCCAACTGTTCCCACAGTGCTGCCAAGGCCACCATGTCCCCAAGTGCCACATCCACATGGCTTTTAAATCCCTCCAGGAGTGTTGACTCTACCAGTGCCAGGGCTGGACAGCCCTTCCCATGAAGGAATTTTCCCTAATACCCAGCTTAAACCTTTCCTAGTACAGCTTGAGGCTGTTTCCTCTCATCCTGTCCCTTGTTCCCTGGGAGCAGCGCCCGATCCCACCCAGCTGTCCCGTCCTGTCTGGGAATTGTGGAGAGCCAGAAGGTCCCCCCCATCCTCCTTTTCTCCATGCTGGCCCCCCCAGCTCCCAGAGCCCCTTCCTCATCCCACTTGTGCCCCAGGAAACATCCATGGGATCACTCAACAGCGCAAGGCTGCGGATTTCCTCACCAATCCGGCCCGGAGAACATTCCCCAAGCTCATCCCTGATCTCATCCCAGCTCTCCCCCTTCCTTCCCTAGGACACCACGCACCGCTGGCCTCTGGTGATGATGTCTTTCCGGGAGTTTTCCTACCACTTCCGAGTGGCACAGCCGGTGAGTACCCCCCGCTTGTCCAGGGCCACGCGGAAGGAGAGAAATGCAGGATCAGGGCAGGTGCAGCAGCCACGCGTCCCCACAAACCTCGTGGCGGGAGGATGATTTTTCCATGCTCCAGGCATAATTCCGCCCTCAGAGTCGTAGCCCTCTCTGTGAGCTGCTTTTCCCATTCCCAGGGCCGAGCCGACTGCAGCACTTCCCCGGAGCAGCTGGGACAGCTCTTCACTGACTATTACTTCCAGTTTTACTGGCTCTGTGAGTGAATCCCAGCAGCACCAGTGCCCTCTGCTTGGAGACAGGAGGGGGACTGGTGCCACTGGGGAGCCTCCCGAATTCCCTGCTCCGCTGGCCCCCAGCCCCACCTCATCCCCGTGTCCTGCGGCGGCTCCGGAGCTGGAATGGTGGTGGCCGGAGACACGGAAGCTCAGCACACACAGGACTTAAAAGCCACCACCAGCCCTGTGGTGGCTCCCGGGGGGGACCTCGCACCGATTCCCAGCATCCCACATTCCACTCCTTCCCTTATGGGGATGTTTGTGTCCTCCATCACTTCCCCCTCCCCTTCCAACACTGGATTTGGAAGCATCACACCGGACTGAGCATGGATGGCTCTGCCACATCCCAGAGGGATGCTCCTTCCACAGATGGGAGCCCCATCCCGGTGCTCCCAGATGTCCCATATCAGTTCTTCACAACACTGGAATTGCTTCAACACTGGAGCCCTTTCCAAGAGCCAAACGCTGGAGTTTGGCCTGGAAAGGAAGGCTGTGCCTGGATGTACTGGAAGTCATACACTGGAGTTGCTGTTCCTTCTGCTTGGCCCAGGGCCACTTCCCAGACTTCCCAGAGACTCCCGGACCTGCCAATGGACACACTCCTCTGGGAACAACCGGAGAAGGAGCAGCTTCGACATCATTCCCCCTCCTCTTTGTGCTCTTAAATCCCATATCCATATGGGATATCTGGGTGTGGATGGATAACCCCCCCCCCCTCACGCTGCTGCTGAGGCCATGCCACGCCTGGGGACACTTGTCCCCAACCCAGGGGGGACAAATGACCGGGGACTCTCCCACGTGAAGTGTGGCGGGATCCGTTTTTATCCGCTTGGAAGCGGCGTGTGCGGAGCTGCCTGGTCGGCTCTGGAGCCAACGCCAACCTCTGCCCAGATGTGCAGCACTGGCAAAGCCTGGAGTGCCCTGCAGAGCAAGGCTGAGTCCCTGGGAACACCAGGATCTGTGTCCAGGCGGGATTTCTGCCCTGGGAGAAGGGTGGTGGTCTCCCAAAAATCGGGATGGCAACGGCTGCGGGCTGTCCCTGCCCTCAGAGAGTTGTGCTGGGGGGATTTGGGGGATTTTACTGTTACAAGTTCTTAACTTGCTAAACTACTGAATTCTTGTGGGTTTTAATCCATAAAAAAATTGGAATTCCCTTCTGGCCCCATTGAGCCGCGTGTGTCCCGTGGGAAAGCCAAGTGGCTCCCTGTGCTTCCTCCTCCCTGTCCTGCTCCTTGTGCTTACAAAGGAGTTGTCTGTGTTCCTGGAGACTCAGCCACCCTCCAGGGTATTCCCAGATGGATTTCCCTGAGGAAACAGTGAGGGGGGAATGCCACGTGCTGATCCTAAGGACACTCTGAAGCTGCTCCGGGAAAACAAAGATGGTTTTTATCCAGGTAAAGTGATGGTTCCTGGGCACGTCTGCTTTTATCTCCCATCATCCACCTCCTGAGCTTATCCCAGCAAAGCGGCCCTAGAATTCCTGGTGATGTCACTTGGATTTGGCATCTGCCACCAAAAACTGTTTGTAGGGAGGTTTCAAGGCCTGGAAGCAGCAAACACTGGATTAAAGTCACTAAAATCCACTGAATCCTGGGAAGCAGGAAATAGTGGGCGACCAGGGAATTCCGAGCAGCCAAGCGGTCGGAAAACCCAGTTTTGGGAAGCCCGGCGGGACAACAGGATGCCCCAAGGCTTGGGAATACCTATGCACAAGTAGGTGGGCTCCGTGCTCAGCAGGATTCTCTGTTTCTCCCTGAAATTGGGAAGGAAACACCTGGATGTAGCTCAGTGCTCTTCCCTCCACCTGCCCCGAGTGGTTTTTTCCTGGTTTTAAACTGGGAAGTGACTTCCTCGGCAGGTTTCTTGTCCCCTTGGCAATCAGTGGCCCAGGCTGGCACGTCCTTCCTCAGGTGAGTGATGCCGAGCTGGGATAAAAGCCTGTGGAAGAGGAAACAGGGAATTCGGGAGTGCCAGAGCCTGCAATCACCCCCCCTCAGCCAAGACCCCCCAGTACATCCCGCCCCATTCCAGAGGGAAGGAATCAATCAGTGGTGGCCCAGGAGGAGTTGGGATCTCTCAGGAGTCCCAACGGCGCTCAGCCATGGGATTTAGGGAGATTCCCTGACCAACCAAGTGCCTGAGGGCTTGGAAACATCTCTAGTGCCTTTTTCCTTATGGAACAGCCCCAGGGAACTGTGTTTTCCCACATGTATTCCCAAATGCTGCCTCAGGAATGGTGCCCCAGGCGGTTTAACTGGGATGTGGCAATTCCTGGAGTGCTGAAGCCAGCCCTACCCACGCGGAGCTGGCAGCAATCCCTGGGATCAGGAGAGGACAGGGATTCAGGATGAAGTTTTTAGTGTCAATGGTATCCTTATGTCTTACAAGGGGCACAGGTTGCCCAGAGAATTTTTGGATGCTCCATCCCTGGAAGTGTTCCAGGCCAGGTTGGATGGGCTTGGAGCAACCTGGACTGTTGGAAGATGTCCCTGCCCATGGCAGGGAGTGGGACTGGATGATCTTTAAGGTCCCTTCCCACCCAAACCATTCCAGGATTCCATGATAAAGATCATCCATCGGCTGCTTCCCAGCGAGGCAGCAGCGAGCTCCAAAGGGGTTCACAATTACAAAATTAAGGAGTCATGGAATTGCTTCCAGGCCCGTGGAAACAGCTGTTTGTATGGATTTCCCCCCCAAAACGCATCTCCGCCCCTTCCCTGTCCCCAATCAGTACCAAGAGAGTTCACAATCAGGCCTTTCCCGGAGGGAATTCTGAGCCGACCTCTCCAGCTTGGGGAAATCCCCCTCTAGCCAGCGGCAAAGAGACATTCCTGGCAGGAAGGAAGACAAAAGGGTGGAAACGAGGCCGTTTGGGAGTTCGTTTCAAAAGCAAATTCCCAACTCTTCTGTCCTACTGTTGGAGCTTAAAGCCTGTAAATAGAGACTATGGCACCACTGGAAGAATTTAAGGAAAAAAAAACCACCACGTAAAGCACTAATTTTGTTGGTTTAAATGTTGCTGCCACAGCTTTAATCACTGTATTTTGCCAGCCAGTTTGTAGAGTTGCATTTGTAGCAGGTTATTATTGATTCCTGGTTTTTATTTGTGGGGAACAAGTGTGGTTTCCCCTCTTTTCTTCCTGATTTATATTTATATTTTGCTGAATTTGAGGGCTGAGTCTCCGGATTCCCCCTTTTTTTTTTTTTTTTTTGTTTTGTTTGGCTGATTTAGACTTTGTTTTATGCTGGAGGTAAATGTGCCCATATGAATAAAATATATAAATACTGCTTTGTATCCAAGGATGGCTCCTGGTGTTTTCCTCCCTTCCTCGGGAATAACTCAGCTGAGCGGCTGGGAATTCCAGGCCTTTAGTCAGTGGAAGTTTCTGGATATGCCCAAGTGGGGTCCAGTCAGAGTCGTTTGGAATGGGGATAAAAAGGAGAAAGGAAAAAGGGAAAAGAAATTAGGAAGGGAAAGTGAAGGAAGAAGGAGAAAAATGAAGAAAAGAAAAGGAGGAAGGGAAAAGAAAGGTTAAATGGAGAAGGAAAAAAGGGAAAAGGAAAAAGCAGAAAGGAAGGACAAAAGGAGAAAGAAGGAAAAAGGAGAAAAAAGGAGGAAAGGAAGGAAAAAGAAAGGAAAAGGAAAATCTGCCACTGACCTCTCATTACTCACATGTCACATTCCAAAGGATCCAAGGGTCCACAGAAGGAAATCTTCCCAAACAGGAAACTGGGGCTTGAATTTGTGATTTGGAACTGGAATGGTTTGAAAGCTGGGCGAAAATTCCAATCGGCCTCTTAAAGACCCATCAATCAATTCCCAGGCCAGGCAGTTAATTCAGGAATTAATGAAGGGCACACCCAGTGCCACAAAACTCCTGGTTTGGGATGAGAACAGGCACAGCATTCCCCAAAAAAAGCGTGAGGCAAAGAAGGCTGGGGGATTAAAAGCAGATTTAGGATTTATTTTCCACAGCCTGGCTGCACCAGGACACAAGGTGGCACTGGAACACTGGTGACCACACACAGCATGGAAATCTGGGGGAACAAGCGACAGGACAAGAGGAAACAGCCTCAGGGTGCACCAGGGGAGGTTGAGGTTGGGCATTAGGGAAAATTCCTTCATTGAAAGGGTTTTAGAGCACTGGAACAGGCTCCAGTGGTGGCATCCCTATCCCTGGAGGGATTTAAAAGCCGTGTGGATGTGGCACTTGGGAACACGGGTTAGTGATGGCCTTGGCAGTGCTGGAGGAAGGGCTGGACTGGATGATCCTAGAGGGCTTTTCCAGCCTTAGCCATCCCACAATTCTATCCAAGCCCTTTGGAAAAGCCAAGTGACAAAAGACAAACCAGGAGCCCCCCGAGAGGTGTCACAGAGCCACTTTTATTCACGTTGCGTGTCATTGCCTGCCACAGACCACACCTGCTGCAGGCATTTGTTTTCTTTGAAATATAAAAGAAATATAAAAAGAGCTTCCCAGAATCCCCCATCCAGGCCCCTTCCCGAGGGGTTCAGACGTAGATCCCGACCCAGAGCAGCAGGAAGAGGACGCCGAAACCCATGAAGAGCGAGGCCACCAGCGAGATCAGCAGCTCCTTGTAGATGTCCCGGGTGTACTTGGTGGATGTCACCTCGTAGCTGCCAGGCTGAGGTTAAGGCGATAAACAGAGGCACAGCAAAGCGAGGGGACCCCCACCCGCTTCCCTGCCCCTGGAATGAGGGCGATAATCCGGGATTGGGAGGCACAGTAAGGGGGCGGGACCCCCCGCCCTCAGCCGCGGGGATACACGAAGAACCAGGCGGTGAAGAACATGCCGATGGCCAGCAGCACCACGGTGAGGTGCGGGAACACGGCCGGGTTCACCGGGCTCGTGTATCT
>VZRJ01008374.1:3003-72077 GCA_013397565.1 Ptilonorhynchus violaceus
CCCGCCTCGGCCCGCTCGCTGCCGGGACGCAGCGGGGCGGGAGCCGCCGCCCCCCCTGCCCGCCATGTGGAAGCTCAACAAGAGCAGCAAAGTTCTGCTGGACGACTCGCCCGAGGAGGAGGACACGCGTCCCCGCGGGCCGCCGCCCGCCGCCGCCTTCGCGGCCCCCCAGGTAGGAGCGCGGAGCCCGGCTCGGAGGGGTCGTGCGGCTCGGCCCCGCTCCCGCTGCCCTCCTCTCCGGCGGCATGAGTAATCACTTTTCTCACCCTCATGTGCCGGCAGGCTGGCCCTGGTCGGAGCTGGGAGTGTTTGACCAGATCGTCCGACTGTCACCCGATTTTTTGGGGTGCTGACTGGCCTATCCACGCCTGTTTCCTTCCAGCAGCCGGCCTCCGGCATTGCTGGGACTTGCTGTCCTTCATTCCAGTGGCTTCATACCGCAGGGTACTTTCTCTCCCAGCCCGAGGCAGGGGCACTGCAACCCATCTGTTAAACACAATACATTTAATAGGGATGTCTAAGAATATAACTTTATTTGCACGTTTGTGTAGAGCACTGGTGTTTTGGCAGGATTGCTTTTTTCCTATGGTTTCAGTAATGGTAGTTTGCTATCTTTAAATAGCCTCAATCTTGTTTGAAAGCTTTCATTGTTAAGTGATAAGTTAAATACCGACAGTGACCTTCTCAACAAATACAACCTGAAAGGAAGGGAATCAGTTGAGTATCAGGGAAAAAAAGCTAAAAAAAATGTGTGTTGACTTGTTTCAAAAACTTGGTAGCAATTAGGCATGTGTCCAGCTCAGAAGCCTGTTACGCTGCCCAATACAGCTTCGTTGCTGATTTTCTGTTGCCACAGAGTTACTTTAGATGTTGTATGAGAGGTTCTGAAGTAAGCAGTTGCCCAGGGTTGCAAAACAGTGAGGTTTCTTTTCAAAAGAAGGTACTAAAGCCTACCCAACTTTCTACCCCATGTTTGTCTTGCCTATCTTGCTGAAAGAGCTGGAGTGTGTATGGATAAACTACCCTAAGCTTGCGTTGCTGGTTGACAAGTGCTAGGAGTTGTCAACATGTGGAGCCACTGCTGAAGAGCAGCCTCTCCCAGTAACAGCAGTTATTATCTTCATCTTCGGTAGCCAAAATCACCAGTTTAGTCTTGCCCTTCCCCCTGCAGAGTAAACAGTACAGCCATAACCCTTGATACTTGTTTGACAGCAGCCCTGGAGATTCATACGGATGAATAGGATCTCTTCCTGTGGAAGAACGCTCATTTTGGAGACCCGCTTCAGAGGAGGAAGGGGGATTGTGGGGTTTCAGGTGACCTGAAGTATCTCCCCCAACCTCTCATACAATATCTAACCTCTGTCTCCTACAGTTCCTACCTAAGGTGCTTGGAAACTTCCACTGTTTTCACTAAGCTGTTGGCTTGTGCTATCATAGCCCTCGCAGACTTGCTTACCTCTTGAAACCCGCCTTGAACACCAAAGGTCACTGAAAGCTTCCAGTAAATCGCACTGACTCTTCAGTGCTTCTCTTCCCTATCACTAATGCTCCAAGCCCCCTTCGAGGCTCCTGACCATAGCCTCCCAGTCAGGAGAGGATTCTTCAGAATTGTCTGTCCAGACAATTCTCCCAGTCGTCTACTTTAGCAACAGAGGCTGGAGTTCGTTTATTTTATTTTGTCCAGTCCAGTTGTCTTTTACTATCCTGGGCCTCTGTTCCATTAGTTGAAGTCTCAAGTTATAATGCTGATGACAGTGATTTCTGGTGCAAATGGTTTGCATTTTCATGAATTTTAAGAAAATTTCTTTTCAACTCCCTGTGGCATTGGATGCTGATTTTGGTGTTGGGGGTGGCAGGAGAAAAATAAATTATTCTAAGTCACTAAATGAAATATTCTTGAAGATAAAGGATTCAGTAAGGTTAGCACAACTGTAGCGTAGGTTGGCACAGAGACTGAAGATCATAAGCTATTAGTTATTTTGCTTTCTAAAATCAAAATTTTTTTAAAGAAATGCAACACATCTCCCAAAATATTTAGTGGTAGTTATTTTAGAATTTATGTACACTTTAAGTAAGGATAGACTATTCAGAAGGCTCTGACCACTTGATTAACATTGTAATTCTCATGATCAAGGCAGCTTTTACGTCAGCCATAGGTACAGTGTATCTAAAACATGTCTTGGACAGGTGTCAAGGGAAAAGCATGAGGTAACCAAATGCGCTTGTTCAGCTTGTTGTAGCTGATCTGGTTCATGTTCCTCGCTTTTACTATTTGAAATTTTTTGATGTTTCATCAGATCCTGTTTTTTTCTCCCAATAATATGATTGTAAGGGAGTGAAATCCAGTAATGTGTGGAGGGATTTGGTAATGATCTGCACTCTCTGCTGCTGCGTCCTGCATCACCCAACCCCCTGGCTTCGCAGGACAGTAGCAGTGTGAGGAATTTTGGGGGCAGTTCTCATGGTACCTTAGCTGTGCACGAGATTGGCTCAGTGTTGCTCAGCCTCTGTATAAGTTGCTACGGTACAGCCTGCTGTGAATGAAGGATTACCTCATCAAGAAGAGAATCCAGGACTTCCCTAATTTTTATCTTTAGGGTCAAAATCCAGATAATTAGTTTGAGTACTTTTTAGTAAATTAAGAAGCCCGCTTTAGATTTCATGCAGAAGTTGGCTGTTAGATTTCATTTCTTTTTCTGATACATCATTTGGTAAAAGAGATGAACCAGAGTCATCATGTTTTGACTTTGATTTATGTTGTTTTCCCCAACAACTATCCTTTGTCTTTATTTTCATTTTTAATAAGCAAGTGGGAAGAAAATTCTTAAGCTTCTACCATTCATGCTATAAATAAGGCTGAAACTTTTTACTTCAAAGGCAAGAAATTGGTAGTGACATCTATGTCATTAAAGCAAACCACGTTGAAAGTATGCCAGTATAATGAAATGTTGGTGCTGTATATTGTTTCTTCAAAGCTGAGAAAGAGTGAAGGAGTTCTCACTGTGCAACCTAATAATTAGGACATTGCAGTAGCAGACAGCAACAAAGAATAAGGCTACTATTAGTTAAAAAAAAAAAAAAGCCCAACGTAAAAAACCCCTTTGTTACTCTAGAGCAATTTTAATCATCCAGTTTAGATATGGAAGCCTGATCTGGGCTTATTCAAGCAGACATTTGAATTTGTAGAAGTTTGTAGTTCTTAAATAGAAAAGCTTAGTTTGAGCCAAAAATGAGAAGTTTTGACGGTTTTGGTTTTGTGTTATACATAATGGTCTGATTTTGTTCCAGGGGAGAAAAAAACCAAATTTTAGAACACAAAAATTGCAAGGGAGGGAACTGTCAGCCTCTGGCCACTTTTTAGCAAAAGTTTCTGCATACATTCAAGTACTTTGAATTGTTAAAACTTATTTAAAATAGTAAGGTGTTTCCTGAGATAAGAAAGACAAGTAAATTTTGAAACAGTACTTGTGTAAATAAATGTGTGGATTATTGTGGGGTTTTTTTTTAGACCAGACAGTTTTAGACTGTATCTTAGAAGTTAATTTTAATTTATGCTTTGAAGCTTTAATATTTTAAATTTATGCAATGAAGGTGCTTTATTCACTTAAGTTATAATTAATGCATGACGGTAACTTAACATGCATAAATAGTACACATGTATAAGATGAAATTATTGTGCTTTTTGTGTGTCTCTCTGAAAATATGTTAGAAATGTACAATGGTGCATGCCAAACTTGCGTTCAGTTTGGAATATAGTTGTTATGTTTCAAACTGTAGTTGTGTTTTTGGAAAAGGAAAACTGCTGGGTTTTGATTTCTGGAAGGCATTGTTTTGGCAGTTGTGCTAAGTTCTCCTTGATGCCATCCTACCATCTAATCAGTTCTCAGAGATGTCAATGCTGTGTCAATATCGTGTGTAACTCTGACATAAAATGGCACTCCACATTAAAATACATCTATATATTAGGGGAGTGGATGTGTGTCAGGCTGACCTATATTATCTAATGAAACTCCATCTTTCATGTAAAAATATTTCAGAACCTTAGCCTTGATCTGCTCTCCCTGATTGTATTTTTTGTTATGTTCAAAGAGAATATGTGCAAAAACATGTTTTATGCTGAATTTTGTTTACACTTGCTCAGGATGCTTGAAGGCTATACAGAATTTCAGTTATCTCTTTTCACGAAGATGTTTAAGTGTCTGGTACAGTTTTAATACTGGCTTTCATCTTAGAATGAGTCGAACTCAGACAAGCCCTGCAGAAATGGGTGGGAGCTGAGCAGCATTTCTTATGTTTTACTAATAAGTCGAATAAGGGTATTTTTTAATAAAAAAAAAATATAAAGCAGTCAGTGTTAATCCACTAATGCCTTTCCTTCACTTTCTAGCCATTTCTGTGTGTCTCAGGCTTTGCCTTCAGTACTCTAATAATTCTATCATACCTTCCCCTCTCTGCTAGCCTGGTTTTTTTCTTTTCATTGGAGTTGTTCTTGTGACATTTCAGTGGCATTTTCCTGGCTAAAATCCATCACCTGTATTCTGTCATCATTCTTGAGCATTAGATTGTGGTACTGTCAGTGAAGACTTTCCTGAGCCTTCCGTGGCCTGCCTTTCTTGCTCTTCCTCCTTCTTGTCACATACCATCTTTTAGCAGCTTCTTGAGTGGGTCCTATTTCTTTCTCACAGTCTTCGTGGAGCTCTACAGAGCTGACAGTGTCTTTTGGGGCTTCAGGCTTTTTTGGTTTTAAATCCTTCTCATTTTTGAGGTGCTTCACTTTTTGATTTATACTGTCATTTTTTACACAGTTGACTGGGATCAGATCTGCTTCTCACCTCTTATCCCCTCTCTGTTGGCTTATTCTGACTTTTAAAAGTTCAAAAAGCACATATTGTCTGGTTGGTATCCTACTACAGACACCATCAGTATATATTTTTTTCTTTCAGTCAAGCCTATAAGCTGCAGGTTGTCTGTAGTTTTTATCTATTGTGCTAAAGAGAACTTGTGTCCTAGACTTTACTTTTGTTTCCTTTATGCAGTCCAGGTCAGGTCTGCTTTTTTGCTTTTTTTTCCCCCTCTCCTTTTTTTAAAATTATTTTTATTTTTCTTGCTGTCTAGACAGCTGAAATTCTTGTGCAGACCCTCACTTCCCATACTGATGGTGATTACCTCCTCTGCATCTTCTAATACCTATGCTGTGGTTTCCCATCCCCTAGTCCCTGCAAATTCCATTGCTGATATTGATGTTGTTGCTTACAGCATAAAGTTTAAGTCCTCCTCATCCTTCAGATTCCATTTCTTCAGCTGGCCTCCCTTTGTTTCAGGAAATTTGCATTTAAATCTCTGTTCCTTGCTTTCAAGGTTTTTCTTAGTATATCCCCTTCCTCTCCCCCGTTTGTCATTTTTACCACTTGTATCTTTCCTCGAGCCGGTTCTGCTTTACTGGCTCTGATTGTCTGGGTTTGCCAGCAGCAGCAGTGTCTGTGCTCCTCCCCTCCAGCTAACACAGACTTATCCGCTTGCACTGATGCACAAACCCACCATCATCTTCTCCTCTACAGCATTGCTTGAGATCTGCTTTCCCTAATTACTTGTTGCACCTTCATGGGTTTTTGTGAGGTTTCTGGAGCCACACTCTCCTACCAGTGCTGGACTTCCTACCATCAATATACAAACTAAAATATAATGGGTTTGAGAAAGAATGAATAATTTTAATTCTTTACTATTAAAGTAGGTTTGTGAGTTTTTCCTCGCTTTTAGAGCAACTATTTGCCAGATTGTGTGAAGACATCCATAACATAAGTAGAGTTACTAGAAGTTACTGAACACTTTACCAGGTAGCCTGTCTTTCAGTTCTGCCATCATCAGAGGTACATTTCCAACAAGTTCTGCTGCTGGTTCTCTGTGAGGATCTCCAGGAAGATGTCTGTGTGAACACTGCGTGTGTGATAAAAGCCACACGTCAAAAGGAATCTGTACGTGCACTGCTGAACACTTTAACCAAAAATAATGCATTCAGCCTGTTTTGCAGAAACTGTACTAGGAAAATATGGCCATTACTCATCCAAGACCTTTACTGGAGACATGTAGTTTAATGGCAAACTCCACGACTGAATAAAAATTGTATGTCAGCTACTGTCTTTTGAGTTAGCATCTATTGGTTTGTTTTCTGGATCAGGAAACGGAAAATATGAACTTGTACTATGGCTAGGTTGTTAAAAATAATTGACAGATTTTCAGTTGGAAATTCCATCAAAATTGAAAACTTCACTGGAATAGTTGAATTGTTGCAGAAATTGAATTAAAATTGATTTTCTGACCTTCTTTGTTTCAGCTTTGACACTGATGGTATTTTGATCTTAATACAGCTGTTTCCATTTCATGAAGCATATTTGAAATATTATAAATTAGGTAAAGTTAAATTCTTAATGACATATGAGCTTTTTTAATATTTTAAAGTGATCAATCTTTAATATTCTTCCAAAAAATATTTCAGAGAAGCAAGGGCTGCATAAGATGTATTATAACCTCTTACTACAGAGATGCACAGTAATGTGAACACTTAACAGAGTAACTTGGTGTATTGATGTAAAAACGGAGAGCATAGGAATCTGGTGTTCCAATGTTTCTCTTTGTAATGCCAATAAAATGCAGAACTACAGAAGTATTCTTGTGTAAATACTTACATTCTGAAATTAATCTTCTCTGGTACACTTGGCCATTTATATCAATTGACAGTAAAAATATGGAAATAATTTAGATATTCTGTTTTAAAATGTAATGGAATGTGAAACAATAACTGAAGTGGTTGAATGAAACAGAGTTTGTGAAAATGCTAAGCAAGCTCTTAACAGCTGCACATGCTGAAGAAAAGAGCATCATCTTTATTATTAATACTGAATAAATTAAAATTATTTGAAAGATGAAAAACAGTTTTTTATGTTTTCACCTTCTAGCTGGTCTGGTAAATAGTAGGCAGTTAGGAAGGACTGGAGCCTAGAAGATGGAAGCATTTTTAAATATGTTGGATGGGTTGTCTCCTGAAGTAGTCGTCCAGACTTTTTAAAGTTAGTGGAGCGAAATAAGTTCTAGAGGTGGTCTGATGAATTATATTTTAAAAGCATATTTCCAAATTAGTGTTGTCTACTAAATATATGCCAAAATTAAAGTTCAATTCTTCAACGTACTTAAATTTTTACATTTTCCTTTTTTTTATTAACAAAAGTATTTTCAGTTTTGCTGAAGACTGGCAGAAGAAACTCGCAGAATGGGAGTCACTGTCACTATTTAGTTGGTTTATTGTCATAATAAAGATGTTTTTTCTAAGTGTAGTGAACAATCTGGAGTGGGAAAGTGTTATTTATAGAAGAGAAAAATAGATGTAAAATACCAAACTACTCTCGAGCAAGACTTAAGAAATGCCTAGGTCAATACTTTTCACTGGTAACATCAACAGGAAATTTTCAATTTATACCACCTGCCCAGATGGCTGGTTTGATTCACTCACTCGCTTTAGGGACGTACAAATGGAAGGTTGAAATCTAGCAGTAGATTAAATATGGACAAGGCTGATCAAATTATCTTGATCTCAATCTAGGCTATCTCTGCCAGAAAGGGGCAGAGCCAATTCACAGTTCAGCAGTGGAGTTTTTCTGCTGAATACATAGCCTCCTGTCCAAGAAAGCGATGTATGACTGAGTAATGCAGCCTTTATTTGTTAAAATTGTAAGCCTTGTTTTTCCTTAAAGGCATGTTCAGTTTTGTGTGGGTGTTCAGGTACAGTTCTTCATTTTTCAGCTGTGTTAAAGGAATGTGTTGAAAGTAGGAGAGTTGTTTCAGTGCCCAATTACATTTGATCACTGTTGTATCAATTTCCTGACTCAGAAAGCATATATTCATGCATTGAATTTTTCCAGGTGTACATTTCAGGTGCAGCAGAGAAAATTAGTCCAAATGCCACTGTTCTACTGATTACTTTCTTCTTACTCATGTTTGAGTGTATCTTGCATTGGTTTTGATTCAGTTCTAAACTTAGATAAGCGGAGTGACTTCTGCATTAATAATCACCTTTAGTCTTTTTTATTTCATTTTACATTATAGTAAGATCCCAAGGAAATATTTTCTTTTGTTAGCTGTATTTTATGATGGTGATCTGGCAGTGTGATCTCCTCTTCCCAATCTGTGCTGTTTCTGCTCAGGCTGTGTATATATAGGTGTTCAACTGTTTGGTTTGTAATCAGTATTTTGGGAATCTTTCCAGCTTCAGAGGTTAACTTTTAAGGTTTGTGATTTCCTGAGTGATATTTTTTTGTAATTATTTTTTTTTAACCTTCCCCCTCCTATCACTGAATTATTTAGCAGGGTTTGTGGAGTACTGGAAATTATGAAATTATGTTAAATTCTTCCCTGGAGTGTATCTCTTCAAGTGCTGTTTGTTTTGGGATTTTTTTTCCACTTAAATGATACTTTTGAGAGACATAATTCAGCTTGTGCTTACAGACATGGCAACCTAGACTTTGTATTAAACTCAGTCCTTGATGAGACGTGTTGATAGGCAGAGGGGACGCAATAAATCAGTAGAAGGATAAGCGTTTGCTCCAAAAGCACCTACTCTTTTAACAATAGCTTGTTTACTCCTGCGTGTGCTTGGCTCTGACAGCTAATGTGCGTGTGTGTGTGTGTGTGTACAATATGAAGCTCCCACAACTGGGTAGAGAAAATCGATAATATACCATTTTACGTACTAAAGCAAAAGAAGGGCATGCAGGACGAAATGATGCTATTATTTGCCTTAACTCTTTGATGTTCAGCATTCTTCATCTTGGCCTGAATTATGAAAGTGAGTGATCTAAAGAGACTAATTAATTACTTTGCCACAAAGGAAGCTGAGGGAAGTAGATTACAATTTTGATCTCTGTACAAAAAGGTTTGTGTGCTACTTGAATTAGTCCCTTGAGTACCTTATGGTTTACAGTATGTCCAACAAAAGGGCACTTGTTTCCTTATGAAAACACGATGTGCATACCAACCTTCCCCTGCCAGAACTGGAGGGCTATTCAAGATGCTGATCAGCATTTCCTGCCAGCGTTAGCATTTAGCCCCCATTAGTATCTAAATACTGTAATGTGGTCCATGTTTTTATTTGAAATTGAAGTAAAAAAATGAATTGCCATAACTGTAAACCACGCAGACTAAAACATATTGGAATAATTTATAAGTGTTCAGTATCACTATATGTTATGCAGCATGATAAAGAGTGAAGATGACCTTTTTTTACATGTAGCTGCACAGTAGATTGTCCTCTAAAAGAAAATTCCATAAACCAAATCATCGGCTCTCTGATCTCAGAATGGTAACAAAAGCAGAGAATATGTATCGGGAGAAGGATGTACTAGTGTGTATCACTGAAAAATACAAATTATTCTGTGGGTAACAAGGGGAGATGGGTTGTATGTGACCTCTCATCTTTTCTCCTGGGTTCTTCCCAGTGGTGGCACTGGTCCACTGCCTCCCTGTGCTCTGTCCCTCTGTATTTTTTCTTTTAATCCACAGCCCATCCCTCCTGCCGGGTGCACAGGTCCCTCCCTGCAATGTGGGCCATGGCTGGCTGTGAAACCCCTACCCCTGCTCCTCTTGCACTCTGTTCTTGCGGTGTGACATTAGTCCACTCCTTTCTGCTTTCCCTAAGGATGGATTTTTCACAAAACGTTTTGAAATCTGGTCTGTTGGAGATTGCTGAATTCAAACCTACAGGCTGTTTTCGATCAGTGCATGGGACGTATGGATGGATATCACAAGCACACTGTCATTGTCCAAGTCTTGTTTTTCTTCAGCAGTGTATCTTAAAGGAATACTGTGAATACTTGATAGGTCTTCCACCCAAAAAATGTATTTTAGGGATTGGATTATCACCAGTTTCTTTCTTGAGGGCTTAATGTATTTCAGTCTTTGTATTTCGTCTCTTTAAACTTTGTTCTGTCCACTTACCATTGGTTGCATGAGTATAGTTGCTGCAAACTTGTGTCTTATTCCTTACGAGGTAGCACTTTGTGTAACCATGAGTAGAAACACCGTATTAATACAGCAACACAGTCCTAGTTGTCCCTTTTTAAAATAAGCAAATAAATACCGCTTTTTGTCTACTATTTATTGTTAATTGCATCTTTTGTTGACAATGGTATTCACTTTTTATTATGCTGACTCTCTAGCTGTGTGAGGTGCTCGTTGCATCTCATGGTTTTCCCCTAAAAACTTTCATTGTGAAAATGCCTTGCACTCCTGCTTCCTTGTGCTCAGTCTTGCTAGAAGCTGTGTGCCTTCACACTTCCATCTTTTCTCTTCTCTCTACTAGAAAATGACATCTCTATGCACTTTCATATTTTTATTATCCTTCCTAAGATACTTGGAGAGCTGGAACAATTAAAATGAGAGGTGTTATTTCTTTGGAAGGTACTAACAGTCTCTTGTTTGTTCTGGAGACAGTATTGTTGATTGTTGAAACTGGTTGCTCTGCCAGCTCTGGATGTCTGAGAGGTTCTCCTCTTACCATATTTCCCCTTGGAGCTTTCCTAGTTTTTGTTAATTTTTTTGTTGTTGTTGTTGTTCTTGGGAAAAATTTGGACAAATCAGCTGAAGTATTCTCTAGCTCATACCCTGTGTCCAAGCAGAAACACCATCATGTTAAGTCTAGAACTTTGCAACCTCATCCAGAAGTTTGGGAGCTGAGAGTGTCGAGGGGAAGCAGGGAGACTTCTGAATGGTATGTGTGAGGTGTTTGCATTTAAAACACTACCAATGTTTCTCTTAAAAGGAGAGAAATAAGAAAGCCAAAAAGGGGTGGAAGTAATTGAATTTAATTGGAGAGTGCTACACAAATCGTAACATTTTCACATTTGGTATCCCATCTCCAATAATATCCTCCCGTGTTAGACAGCTAACTGAATTCGGAAGTTAAATAACTCATTGTGATCCAAAGGAAGTAATAGTCTCATTTTGAATGATAATACAAGTTCCTGACTTTGTGTTCTACCCCAGCAAGTAAAGCTGGCTATCTACAACTGACTCTATTCCAGCATACAAATACTATTGAAGTATAGAGCAATGGTCTTCAGACTCAGTTCTAGAAATGCTCTATCCTTGTCTGTTGTATAATATAAAGTATTGTCTGTAAAGTAAATGGAAACATTAGTATGCAAATAAATACATATAAATAGATAAAAAAATGCATGGAATTTGAAGCTGGTCTCTCAAAATGAAGCACATACATCTGGGTCCCCACATGACTAGAAATACATAACACTCTCATGCTGGCTTTCTCACCTCTTTCTGATGCTGTTAGCAAAGTGAAGGAGGCCTTTGGCAATGCGTAGGAGCCGGGATAATGAATGTTTTAGGTGTCTTGGGATATGTGCATGTGGAGTGCATATCAACTCCTCAGTATTTACTTTAGTTGAAAAGGAGGGAGTTGATAAATATGATTTTTGAAACAATAAGTGGCTGACATAATCAAAATATGGACCAAAGTGAATATTGGAGTTTTTGTGAAACTGCTGCTTCAAAGACACTTTCCACTTTTCTGTTTTAATTCTGTTTTTTCCTGAAACTGGAGTTAAATATTTTCAGTTATATGTAGCTGTTCTGGTTTTGCACTTGGGACTGTTTGTATTTGGAGTCATATGTAGAGAAAAAAAGTAACATTTTTCTCATTAAAACACAGTGTGAAGAAATTGAAACTTGCATATTTCCTGAATTCTATGTCCCACTTCCTATATTTTTGGCCTCTAACATACTCCCAACAGTGATCTTACTTGCCATGTCTTGAAGAGTGCACTGATAGTAACAGGATGGCCTGACAATACTAAGACAGCAGTTTAATTCAGAGATGGACAGAAATGCTTCCCCACTGAATAACCTTCACAGGTGTCTTTAGCAGTCTAATTTTTTTCTGAAGGCTACGGTTGTAAATGGAAGGGAAAGGAATGTGGGTGAAAGTCTGTCCTTGAGTTAAGGAAATGTAGAGCTTTTTAATTTGAAGGAGGAAAAAATCTTGGGACATTCCTCTCCCCCCCAGCCCACAGACAATGCATAAACCATCATCTAGTACAGTATTTAGAAACTCAGTGCAGATCCAAAAAATTAAGACACTATAATGAAGATCAAATTAAATTTTCATTTTTAATTGTACTAAGTTTTTTATAACTACAAGGGTGTTTCTCCCCTTGCAGTATGGCGTTTTTGGTTCTCTAAGGGTTTGATTTTGGTTTTTACATCTGGTACAACATGTTTCATCATTCTAAATGTAGATTTGTATTTTAGTAATGGTGTTCACTTAGTTTTGTGTTGTGATCATATTTTGTCAATTTTGTTTTATGATGGGCTGAGCAGAATAAAAGCATTTGTGAATGGTCTAAAATGTGTCAGTGCTAATTGTCAAACCAAAACTGACTATGGGCCTTTTTTATCTTTATCCTTTTTTTTTGAGAATAAAGACCAGTTTCTTCATGATCAAGTTTCATCTTCAGTGTCACATCTTGCAACAAAGGTAAATACCTGTTCTTTGAAAGTGTAACATTTAATTTCATATATATATTTCAGTCCGTGTATGTTAGAAAGTTGTCAGTTTCTCATGGACAGCTGAGTAAGGAGCGTAGTTACATAGTTCATTGATGATTTTATGATTACGTATGATCCTTGGTCATGAAGTTCTCATTGAAGTAATACTAGCAGTGCAGGATTAGTTGGAAAGCTGCCTTATTTCCTTTCATTAATGGGGAGGGGAAGGTATCCTAAATTTTTTTTTGTTCCCCGTGACAGCTATTAGAACACAAAATGAAAATAAGAAGCCACAGGAATAACTAAAGTCTAAAGAAGCACTAAATTCTAGCTGCAACTGGCAATAAAAATAGAAAAGTAGAAGAGTTTTGGGTTGTTTATTCCATTATGTGTAGCTCTGCTGGCTCTCTGACCACAAGAGGTTAAGGATTTTATTTTGTATCTCTTTCAGGAAAGAGAAGTAGGCATGCAAGTTAAATTTTTTTACCTTGATATGTGTCCAAGAATCTTCTTTAATGTTCTTAAAATACATTAGTAGAAGATGAAAGAACTGGAAGTTATTATGATAAGCTAGAGCTTGTTTTGAAATTCCATAGGTATAAAGAAAAGTATTTTAAAATAGGTTCATTAGTGTAATAGGATACTTTACATTAATATGTATAAACTGAACATCTGTCTCTGTTACCTCATTTTGTTCTACTTCAGATGCAGCATGATTTTCATTGAAAATAGAAGTCATTGTACTATACCTTTTTCTACCCTTTTGAAGAAATATATATTTTTTATGAAAACATAAATTACCATATATTTTATACCAGATGATAAATGTATAGGGAGAGAATCTTAAAACTAATCTATTTTATATTGAAACTTTTTTTTGCCTCTTTCTTAGTCACTTAGGAAGGCTTTCTAAGTGTGTGTTTTGACTTAAAAAACCAAAAATGTCACCAGGCAAACCACTGAGCTGCACTATTTTTGTGTTTTAAAGTAAAATTCTCTTGCCTTAAAAATGTATTCACAAGAAAACACCTTATCCTTCTCATCTTCTCTTTCTGAAAGCAATTCTGTATTTTATTTGCTTGTTCTGTTGTTGTAGAAGCTGTCAGTACAGTGATATTCCAGAAGTTCTAAAATATTTAATATGTTAATAAAAGGCTGATGAATTGCATGTATGGCCTTTTCAGTACACACATGTCATGAATAAAATAGTCTCCATGTTGAAACAATATGGTGAAGAACAACAAAGTTCTTGAAGAAGAAGGTAGTGAGTGAATAATACGTGTGCTCTGTAGGGAGACAGCCTTCCTGGTCTCTTAAAGCCTGAGTTTTAAGACAGTGCTAATGCCCTTTTGCAGGGAAAAGCCTTTGACCTAGGTTTGGAGGTCTAAACGTGGGAGCTAGTCCTAAAGGCTTGAAGTGGAGGTTGGAAAATGGTCTTAGATCCTGCTCTTGCAGGAAGCTGCCCACTGAGCACTGAAGACAGGCTAATTGCAGTGCTGAATTTTTCTAGTTCCCTCTTCACAGCTCTCTTGAAAGACAGGTGTGCCTGGTTAAAAAGCCTCATGACATCTCAAAGTGAGGAACTGTGAATGCTCCAGTGGTGCTGTGCGAAATGCAGAAATCTGGAACACATGTTCACACTCTGCCTGGATGCATGAATTAGAGAGCAAGTCATATGAGGAGCAACTGAGGGAGCTGGGAGTCTTTAGCTTGGAGAAAAGGAGGCTCAGGGGTGACCTTATTGCTCTCTTCAACTGCCTGAAAGGAAGCTGTAGCCAGGCGGGCGTCGGTCACTTCTCCCTGGCAGCCAGCAACAGGATAAGAAGAAATGGCCTCAAGCTGCACCAGGGGAGGTTCGGGTTGGACATCAGAAAGAATTTCATCACTGAATGTGTTGTTAAGCATTGAAATGGGCTGCCCAGGGAGGTGGTGGAGTCACCATCCCTGGAGGTGCTCAAGAAACGATGCGTTGTGGCACTCAGTGCCATGGTGTAGTTGACAAGGTGGTGTTCAGTCACAGGTTGGCCTCGATGATCTGAGAGGTCTTTTCCAACCTTAATGATTCTATGATTCGGCCTCTGCAAAACTTATCTTTGGGGGTCTCACCATTGTGCTCCACTTCTGAATTAGAAGTATAGTAGAGACTTCATCTGCAGTTGGTTTTAGGCCAGATTTTGAAAAGAGATAAAGTTTTGAGAAACAAAATAGATCAAGACCCTTAATGTGCGCAAATCCATGGAACCTGATGAGATACGTCTGTGGGTCCTGAGAGAGCTGGTGGAGGAAGTGGCTAAGCCACTATCCATCATTCTTGAGAAGTCATGGCAGTCTGGTGAAGTTCCCACTGACTCAAAAATGGAAAACATAACCCCCCTTTTTAAAAAAAATAAAGAAGACTGCAGGCTGGTCAGTTTCATCTCTGTGCCAGGCAGCGTCATGAAGCAAATTTTCTTGGAAATTATACTAAGGCTAATGTAAAATCAGGAGAGGATTGGTGACAGCCAGTATGGCTTCACTAAGGGCAAATCATGCCTGACAAATTTGCTGACCTTCTATGACAGTGTTACAGCATTGGTGAATGAAGGAAGAGTGACTGACGTCATCTGCGTGGGCTTGTGCAAAGCATTTGCACAACATCCATGTCTTTAAACTGGAGACATATGGATTCAACAGATGGACCACTCAGTGGATAGGAAATTGGCTGTATGGTCACACTCAAAGCATTATGGTCAGTGGATTGATGTCCAAGTGGAGACCAGTGACCAGTGATGTTCCTCAGGGGTCAGTATTGGGACCGATGCTGTTTAACATCGTTGTTGTATGTTATGGACAGTAGGATTGAGTGTACCCTCTGCAAGTTTGTGGATGGCACCAAGCAGTGTGGTGCAGTCGGCATGCTGGAGGGAAGAGATGCCATCCAGAGGGACCTTGACAGGACAGAGATGGGCCTGTGTGCATCTCATGCACTTCAACAAGGCCAAGTGCAAGGTCCTGCACCTGGGTCGTGGCAGCCCCAAGCACAGGTAGAGGATGGGTGGAGAATGGATTGAGAACAGCTTGGGGGTATTGGTACACCAAAGGAACTCTTGGTCTGCACACCACAGGCTGGCTGACTTGAGAAAATCCCCCCCCACCAATGCTTTAATATCTGTAAGACAAATTTGGAGGCGAGTTGGTTTTTAAATTTCTGTTATCTGTCTTCTTACATGTAATAAAGAGGTTTCCTATAATGTGGGAAGAATGCTTCTTTAATTAAAGCTGATTGGCTTTTTTTTAACTGTTAAACACTTAGCTGTAACTTTATTGAACTGGACGTTACTTATTTGGAAAATTTCATCTCTAGCTTTTTATTTTAGCTTCTTTTTTTTTAAGGGGAGGAGTGAGGGAAGCTGTAGAACAAACAATTGTTTCTTCTCAGTCAAGGTCAAGAGGAAAATCCGTTCTTTTTGTTTATATTTATAAAAAAAATTTCTGCAAATGTTTTGTGGAGTGCCTCTACTTAGCTGGAGGATTTTGATTCACCAGTTGTCAATCCTCTGTGAAAATACTTGTGAAGGTCTGCTAAAACATGGTCCAGATATAATTTTCTGGAAATCTCATTTCATACATGCTGAGCAGTGACTTTCAGGGATTAGCTGCTTAACTACACAATGGTATTGAACGTGCTGATTCTCACTGCAGGTGTACAGCAAGAATCCCCTGTAATTGCTCTTTTTGGTTGCCAAGACTCTGTCATGTGGCTTGTTCTAGCCTGCAGAGAGTGATTTCTGTGCTCCAGAGCCCTGCTCGCCAGGCAGTTGGGAAGGAGGAAAGTCTTAACAGGAATATATTGAAAGTACCAGTACCCACTCCTAAAGCAGTCAAAGTTCAAACATACTTGAATCTCTTGCTTTGTAAACTGCTTGTCTTGTACTTCTAGCTCTGTGTCCCAAATCTTGTTGTTATCTTTGACTTGGTTGAATTCTGTGCTTTTTTTATCTCTCCCATTATAAGATGTATTAACATCGTTATTATTATAATTATTATTAACATCATTATAATTATAACAACATTAACATATGTATCAACCACATTCATCTCATGCACAAGTTTACTTGTTTTCAGTTAAATTTACATAGTCTTCCTCTTTAGTATATGTTCATCTGTATCTGCATGCTTTTTTTGTGTGCAATATACTTTTAAAATTGCTTTTGGGACTGAACTACTTTTTTAGTTTATACACAGCTGTTAGTATTTGGGGTTTGTTGCCTTTTACCCTGGTTTTCATGAACCTTCTTGCCCTCTAGCAGAGCTCTAGTTATCAACTGTTTGTTTACCTTTGAGAGTAAAATTAACCAAAAAGTCTTCATAGTGATGCTTTACTATTTCCCAGTAGACTCTTTGATTGTTCATTTATTACTCTTTGCCTGTTTACCTTTTATGGGAAGATGGGAGTCACGTAAACATCAGAGTTTGTTGATGTGGTTAAAAATGGTCTCCTTAAAGTAATTTTTGGTAATAATACCTATCAATTTTGTAGGAGACTTTCCAGTTTAAGAGGTCCTGTCCTATTCTGGGGCATTTTATAAAGTTAACTATCAGTAGACATTTGTTCCCTATTTTATCTAAAGAAAGAAAAATTGTAGTCAACGTATACCATTTATGTACAGTTGATTCACTTGAATCAATACAGATAACAAAGCTAAAGTCTTACTATGAAGGTTGTGATTACAGAGTGAAGCTTAGGAGTTTTTGGGGAGCCATACTGGATGTACAAAGCTCTGTGTATGGAAGAAAGCTGATAGATGACTGCAGTTTTCAGAGGGTGCTTCAGCTGTTATAATAGTTGCTGCTACAAAAAAGGTGCTGTTGCCTCTAAATTCCACATGCTTTACTGACATCTTTTAATGAACTGATTCGTAGCATTAACCTAAAAGAATGCAAAAAAATGACAGAGTTAGATTTCTGCTGGCTAAGGTAGTTGAACCAGTTTTTCACAGAATCACACAGGTACAAAACCATAGCATAAAGAAGGCAGTATTAGTGAGCAGGCAATGGACTGAGTTGACCCTTTTCAGCAGTAGTATCTGATAAACCAGATCTGCCACCTTGTGAGACTTCTCTCTGGGAATCTGTCTGACAGATGGGCACTGATACTGAAGCATTGGCGAAGTGGAGGGGAGAGCAGCGAGCAGGAGAAATGGCAGACAGTTTGACCAGGAATACAGACCACATCCTTTGCATGATGTTCTAGGAGTGACTGCTTGTACTCCCAGTTTCAGAAGATACACTAATTAAATGGCAGCTTTCTCATGGTGGGAAAAAAAGTACTTCATAAGCTGGGAGGAGCTGAAGGAAAAGAATCTGTGCTCTGGGCTTGAGCTCTTTAGATACCAGTTGGAACAGACCATGATGGCTTTTCCACAGTCTGCCAGTTAATTGATTAACATGTATGTTTAATTTCACTTTTTACTGATGCTTTTAGGTGACTGCACAGGTTTTCACAACCTAAAGTGGGAGGAAAATATGGAAGAAAATTTATTAATTGCTGTTCTGATAGGCATACTCTGTGCTGTCATAGTCAAACTGGTATGAGACCAGTCTATATTCCTACTTCAGAGAATATGGCATCTTGAGAAATTTCTGCTTTGTTTCTCATCGACATTTTTGAAAAATAGTAGACTGCAGCATTCAACCTGGTCCTCTAATTCTAACATCTGATGTTACAGTTGTAATCATTAATAATGCTCTCTTCCTTAATAGTGGTCTCTGGTTTTTTTTAGCTGTCCCATGAGCATTTCACTGAACTTTTTAGATTTTTTTTTTAACCTGGAGTTTTGACTGTACACCTGGTTCTATTCCAGTGGTATCAGTCAACTTTGATTTTCAAAGATCACCTACTCCCAGCTCAAGAGTAGCCCAACCCATCAAGTAGAGAAAAAGCACAGGTGGCAGGAGGCATGAACACGATGTTGCTGAAAAACCTCAAGCATTAAAGGGAAGCATACAAGAGGTGGAGGCAGGGTCAAGTGACCTGAGGAGAGAATAGATATTAGATATGTTCTTTGAGCATGCAGGGGTGGGGTTAGGAAGGATTAAACCCACCTGGAGTTAAATCTGGTGAGGAAAATGAAGAACAACAAGAAAGGCATGTACACCAGCAGCAGAGAGAGTGTGAGGAAGATAGGGCCTGACTATTCTCAGGGTGCTCAGTGAATGGGCAAGAGACAATGGGCACAAATTGAAATAGCAGAAATATAATTTAAAAATAAGAAAAAATGTTTTCACCCTGAGGGCAATTGAGCTCTGGAACGGGTTGCCCAGAGAGGTTGTGGATTCTCCAGCTGTGGAGATATTAAAAACCTGGCTGTTTGTGATCCTTGGCAATCTGCTGAGGGTGACCCTGCTTTGAGCAGGGGGATTGGACTAGATGGTCTCCAGAGGTCCCTTCTAGTTGTAAAGGCTGTGTAATTCTGTGAATTCTGGATGTTGAATTATTTCTTTTTCCAATGACACAGGGAAAAATAGTTTAAAGGTTTGTGAATATAATCAGGTCAGTTACATTTATAAACTTTCTTGAAAATTTTGGGAGTGGTACTTTTGTGTAGAGAGTTACATCAGAAAAATGGAATACAGAGCTTCTGCCGGTGGAGTGATGCTTTAAGACCATATCAGTACTGTGTTTTTATACTTTGCATAACTTTTAATAGTTTTACATAAAATAAGTCTCCAGTGTGGTGAGGAGTCAGCTTCCTGAAGTGTCATCTTTACTTACTGACCTTCCTTTGACATCCATTGCAAGGAAGCTAATTGTTCTGGGATATGAATCTTTCTCCAGGTGCTCTGTAAGATTGTAAGAAATTCCCAGTTGATTCAGAGACTGGCCCATGTATTCTGGCAGTCTGTCTGTGACTGTGGCAACAGGAGATTGTGTTCAAGGGAAGCATAATGTCGCTAGTGTCTAGGGCCTATTCCCCTAACATCAAGAATCATTGTTTTGAGGTATTAGAGGGTGCACCCCTTTAAATAGGGGGCGTTCATTTATGGATCTCCTGTCTGAATTTGTCTAATTCTTTTTGTGATGGTTCCCAGCATTTTGTGGCTATACAGCTGCTGCATGTCAAACTGATGGTTCCAGGGAATTGTGGCTTCAAGATCTTCTTCCTGAGCTGTACCTACCAGCTGATACAGTTGTAACTGTTCCAGCTGCATTGATGGTGGCACTTGTCAGTAGGTTAAAAGTGTTTAAAGAATTCTGGAAAGAAACATGGAAATGCAGCAGGCTGTTCTGAGGAATTTCTTTAGTATGTGTCAGCTACATGACAGGAGTAGTCAAAAAGCAAGATTGTTGTCTTAACAGTTCAGTAGTTCCAAAAAAGCTTCTGGAAGTGTGAAGTAAGTATTTGACCTCCTCCTTGCTAAGGTTTGAATTCTGCAGTATGCTGCTGCTGAGAAGACAGTCAAGAGTGAGCTGTTCGCTCCTGGTCAGTGGAGTGAAAAGATGTTTCAGGAGATCAGTGCCGGTGCAGGCAGGTGTAGAAGAGGAGGCTTAGGCATGGTAGGCAGAGGTTCTGGTTTTACTCCTGCACTTGTGTGGTTTCTTTCAGCCTAGTCTGTTTAATACGTAGTAGGCTTTGTGCAATGAGTTTTGTCACTTATTGGCAAAATATGGTCTACTTGGATATTGGTGCTCTTATGCAGATTATTCTGACAGTGTTTCCTTTGGAAACCCCAAGTAAGTAAGTGGTGGAAGTATATCTTAAATATTTAGTGTACATTTCTCCTAAGGACTAGTTGAGAGAAGAATAAATCAGTTACAATCTGCTACATGGTTATTAGCCTTGTATGTACCTACCAAGTGCCATGGATATGAAAATATGGAAGGAATGGTACAATGTGTACACAGATAGTGATTTACATACAGGTAGAAAGAGTGCAGAGCTTGTAAAGTTTTATCTGAAGACCTGCACATGCTATCTGCTTGACAATGAATAGAACTTTTCTCATAATTGTTCTTAAAGGTATCTATAAATCAGAATTGGACTAATGAAATTAAATTAAAAAGAAATCTAAAGTTAAAAAGTATGGAAAGATATGGGTTTTACTTCTTCTTTCTTCCTTCTTCTTCACAAATCTGGATAATTTGACCATTGGTTCAGAAAGCCCGCATTGCGGACAATAAATTAGTAGCTACTGGATTGTAAGTGAGAACATGTTAGTTGGCAGTCTATAATTGGGTAAGTTAGGCTTTAAATAACCTTGGAACTCACGGTTCGAGGCCATTTTCCACCTTCCTAACTGAGAGAGCACCCTGTGCTGCCTTGTTATAGATAACAACTTAATAAACAACCTGATTAGAAGAACTCTTCAGCGTCTCCTGTGCCTTACTCCAAACTCTGAGCAAAGAACTCACGAAACAGTAAAAGCAGAAACAGAAACGGAATTCTATCACATGCCCTTGCCAAAACCCTCTCTTTGGCTTTCTTATAGCCCCCCTTTAGGGGTCTCCCTGGAGTCTTCTCCAGACTGGACAATTCCACCTTTCTCAGACCTGTGTTCATAGAAGAGGTGCTCCAGCCCTCTGAGCATCTCCATGGCCCTTCTCTGGGCTCACTTCAGCAGGTCTATGGTGTTCTTTTGTTGCCATCTCCAAAGCTGGACACAGCACTCCAGGTAGGATCTCACAAAAGCAGAGTAGAGGGGAAGAATCACCTCCCCTGACCCACTGGCTGTGCTGCTTTTGATGCAGCCCAGAACACATCTGGCTTTCTGGGCTACAAACTCACATTGCTGAATCATGTTGAGCTTGCTGTTTTTAATCCATTCTCCACCCATCCTCTACTTGTGCTTGGGACTGCCACGACCCAGGTGCAGGACCTTGCACTTGGCCTTGTTGAGCTTCCTGATGTTCACACAGGCCTATCTCTGTCCTGTCAAGGTCCCTCTGGATGGCATCCCTTCCCTCCAGCATGTCAATTGCACCACACAGCTTGGTGCCATCCACAAACCTGCTGAGGGTACACTCAATCCCACTGTCCATGTCCCTCACAAAGATGGTAAACAGGCCTGGTCCCAATACCGACCCCCCAGGAATATCACTCGTCACTCGTCTCCACTGGGACATGGAGCTGTTGACTGCAACTCTTTGAGTGCAAACATCCAGTCAATTTCTTATCTACTGAATGGTTCATCCATCAAATCCATGTCTCTCCAGTTTAGAGACAAGAATATTGTGCAAGACAATGTCAAATGCTTTGCACAAGTCCATGTAGATGACATCAGTTGCTCTTCCCTCATCCAGCAATGCTGTAATGCTGTCATAGAAGGACACCAAAATTGTCAGGCAGAATTTGCCCCTGGTGAAGTCATGTCGGCTGTCACCAATTCCCTCCTTATTTTCCATGTGCTGTAGCATACTTTCCGGGAGGATCTTCTTCACGATCTTGCTGGGCACAGAGGTGAGACTCAGCAACCTGTAGTTCCCCAGTCTTCCTTATTTCTATTTTTTTAAAAATTGGGGGTTATGTTTTCCCTTTTTGAATCAGTGGGAACTTCACTGGATTGTGACAACTTCTCAAATATGATGGATAATGACTTAGCTACTTCCTCTACCAGTTTCCTCAGGACCTATGGATACACGCAAGATGAAGGATTTTCTTAACACTTGAAAAGCTAAGTGCTGTCTCAAGTTTCTCTCTCTCTTTTATTTGTTTGGGGGTTTTTTGTTTGGTTGGTTGGTTTGTTTTGTTCTATCTTGTTTTAAAATGGACTACTTCCTTCAACAGTCAGCTTCCTGAGAGTCTTCCTTTCTATGGAAGTTTGTTGTGGATTAAGTACTTTGCAGTGAGAGGAAGCCCAGTCAGAGAAACAAATCCTCATGTGAAACTTTTTACAGAATTTAACTGAACTACCAAAACAGGTAACAGTATTAGGCTTTTATTGACTAAAATGGAGAGTTTAGACCATCATTTGCACCATAGAAGCATTAAATGTTGAGTGCTGCTTGGAGAGACTGATAATTAAACACAAGGATTTTGTGTAGCAAAAAAAGAGGCTGATAATTAAAAACAAGAATTTTGTATAGCCAGGTATCTGTTTGAAGGTACAATCTACAGCTTGTCTGGTGTCTTTTTATGCTACATATTTTCATGTAGAATCTACATATTTTTAAGTTAATTAAAAATAGAAAGTGTATGTTTAAATTAAACATGAGGGTGTGCATATTAAAATCTGTAGTCACTTTATTATCAGAGTGGGAAAAAATATATATAGAAGCTGGTGATTTTATCTTGTGAAGCCATGAGGAATGCTGTGGTTTACAGTAAGATTAGGCATGGGTTTAGGAAGAGCTGAGCAGAGCAGTTGCAGAGGCCTGCATTGTGGTGAGCTTGTGGCTCTTGTGTACCTGGTCTGTCCACACGCCATGAAAAAGAGCTTGAAATTGCTCTGGGCTTGCTCAGCCTTCTCTCTTCAGAGTTCTCCTGTGCTGTGTCCATGGCTGGATCCGTGTTTGTATCTAACCAAAGTGACACTGAGGCTAGGTTACACTTTCCTATTGATCCTAAAACAGTCCTGCTTTGCCTCCTGTGTTGGAGTAGCTGATGCAGTTCAGATGTGAGTAGGGAAGGTGGGTGAGAAGTGAGAGCAGGACATAGTAAAATTGGGGAACAAGAGACGGAAATACTCCATGACTAACATGCGGTAACAAGGTGGTTGTGTTACTCGTGTAAATGGGTTTCCTGTCAGAGGCTGTGGGTTTCTGAAAAGTGAGGAGTTGGCAGTACCAGTATTTTCCTGTCTGATGATGGTACTCAATTTGTAGGTGACATTTCACATGTTTTAAGGCCTACGTGGATGTACCAGTTAAACTGTAATCGATTAAAACCTAAATGGCAAATGGATACTAATTTACACCCCTAAGTTCTGGAAAAAGGATTAAGTGTAATAACAAGTGATGAATTAGCCTTTGCTTGTCTTGACAACTATGGTTTTGTTTTGTTTATTATACTTCATAATGTATTGTATTTTTTTAATGTAGTCAGGTAACACTGACAGACTGTCACTGCCACTCTTACTGGATCCTGTGAAGAAGAGCAGCAACTTTCATATTCTGTGCTCAGCACATATGTGTGTATTTTTGTAAGCATGCTACCAAAGTAAAAATAACCTATACCTAGTTATTTTGCCTTGAGGGAGGGAGAATCAAACTTCCAATAAAGTTGAAAAAGTAATTTATGCTGCATGCTTAATGGTCACAGGAAATTTAGAGCACACACTGTTGTGCACCAGTGTCATGTTACATTTCACTGGTGAGTCAGTGCTCTTACCCTTCTTGCTTGCAGGGCTGGAAGTTGTAGTTTTGGGGTTACAAAGAGGAACAATATGTGTAAAGCAGGTTAAATCTTAAGAATTTCATAATTCATGTGGCTGTTCTGTCTCTTGTGACTCCTTCTAGAAATGACTGTTTCATGTCTTGCCTACTGAAGCCCTTTAGACTGTCTTTGAAGCTGCCTAGATTCTCTTCTTACTGTGATACTTTAAAATGGAGCCCAGCTGTACTCAATGACATCACAAAATCGTCATGGTTTTGTGTTCTTTGCTCAGCAAGAAGGAGCTCTTGCTGCAGTATCCCAACTGGCTCTTCTCCCACGCATGGCCATCCTCTGCAGCTGTGTCGAGTCACTCCATTCCCAGCGGCACTGCACACAGGAGATACGGCTGTTGCTGCCTGTCAGCCCCCAGAGTCAGCACAGCCCCACAAGTCTGTGCTTGTAAGTCTGTATTTCACATTGATGAGCATTACTTCTCTGTGTAGGTCCAAGGTGCAAGTTTCCGGGGTTGGAAGGAAGTGACATCTATGTTCAATAAAGATGATGAACAGCAACTGCTAGCAGGATGCAAGTCTCCAAAATCCAAAGGGTGAGTCAAACCAATTGGTCTATCTGCTATTAAAATACATTCACTGGAACAGAAAATAGCTGTGCAAAATAATAAAGCTGGATGCTCAGAAACAGTAGAGTTCAACTCCTGGAAGTCAAATCAGCAGAGAAGGGTTCATGTGCATTTCAAAGCTATGTATATGTTAAGCTTACAGTGAATAAGACATGCTGTATTGGGAAGGGACAGATGTTGTTGTTAACATTTTTCAGGTTTGTCAGGAAGAAAAGGGAATTTAGCTGCATAATAATTTTTTTACTGTAGAAAAGTAATAAAGACTTATGAGTAAAAGGATCATTCTCACCCTCTCCCTTTCCTCTTAGGGATTAATTATGGTTGAGTTTACAAATTCCCTTTTTTACATGCCTTACTTCCTCTTTTGAAGTCTTAGTACACCTAGAAAGATTAAGCGGAGTAGCTATACTAGGATCTGCAAGTCTTCCCTGTCAGTGCTGAGGTGTTTTATTGCTTCCGCTGCCGGTATAGTTAGAGCAGTTCCCTGAACAGAACACTCTTCCCAGGACAGACTATTTTCCTCGTACAAGTATAGGTAGGCTTTACCTACTTGTGCTACCTGTGACCAAATATGCCACATATCAGTAGACCTTTTCCAGCCAAATATTAGAATTGATAAGACTTCCTGTAGCAGGCTTTGTCTCCAGTTTACTTTGAAATAAATGTGTTTCAGAATGCAAGTGTATATATATGCATGGAGGGGGTGTATGTATATAACTAAACAATTTAGAAGATAAAACCATATAGTTCTATTTGCATTTGAGCCTGTTCCATAAAACTTCCCAAAAGTTCCCAGCTACTATCCCTGTACAATTTTATGGGTGTTATTAAGATGCTAGGCTCCTGTAATAATGCTTTGCAATTGATGCTGAATATAAGAATGAAGTAACACAGTGAAGAGAGCAGAAGTATGGTAACAGTGTTACCACAGATGTAGAAAGCTGTTTTGGTATTACTATGAGAACTGTCTGTATTTTAAGTTAGGGATATTTTTCTTTAATTATATACCACAATTTTTACTTTACTTTTAAAGACAAATGCAACTTTTAAGTGTGCTACTCACAAAATACAATAAAAGTGTTTGGAGTCTGTGGCTGGTTTTAACACAATGAAAATTCTGAATAATTATAAATTCAAAATTCAGTAAAGGAAAAGTGATTTTAAAGGTATTGGTTGAGTTGTTTCTGTTTAAATATGATAAAGCTACGCTTTCATTAAAGGAACCAAGCTCTTTTAATAGAAATATTTAAAAAAAATTCAATGGTGTGTTTAGTTGTGGTTAAGGAATTGATGTGCTACTACAGGTAATGTTTTCAGTTTGCTTGTTAGCTCATTGAACTCTAAAGGTTGTATGTTTCATCCCTGGTGTTCAGTCCTTTCCTTGTGGCCCATTATTTGATTATATACATAACCCTGCACATAAACTTATGAATAAACACTTGACATTCTGTAATTTAAATATTTCACACCGCAAAATTATTCAGGTTGAAGCTTCTTAATGGGATAAGAAAAGCAATAACATGAGTAGCTTTTCACATGTCTCTTTGAGAGAGAAGTTACAGTAAGGATTGTTATTACTTAGGTTTGGGAGGGGGATTTTGGGAGTTCTTACTGGAAATACAAAACAGCTGTTTTCATGATATTGTGTGGATCTTTATGAAAATAATAAAAAAAAAGCTGGTATCTTTACAGTCCTCATACTTACATCAGCTATTTTAGGGCATAAGGTTTAACTGGCAGGTATATGAAACTGAGTAACATAATGAGTGTGAAAGCTGGTGTTAGAACATTTTCATATTCTTTCTACTATCCTACCTCTGGGGGTTGTAATTTGTTTCTGTTTGTTTGTTTTGTTTGGTTAAAGTCCTAAATTGTTCTGATGCTTTATACATTTCCAAAGGCAGCCTTGTGTAATTCACCCCACAGGAATGGAATGGGGATGGTGGTATGTAAATTCTTTTGTAATAGAAACTGACCATACTCAGTCCTCTTCTGATTTATCACTGCAAGATTCTGCTGTGTTTAGGCTTATGTGTATATGAGGGTGTTTTTCCTGAAGCTGACAGTAATGCATGTGCTGTCACAGACTGACAACTGATTAGCCTTCCTTGCTGTAAAACATAATTTAATTGAATGTTTATTAGTAACTACTACATACATTGTTAAATGAAGAAATTAATCACCACATCATTGTTATTTCGTAGAACAAACCTAAAATTAAAGGAAGAGATGAAGTCTGAAAAGAAGCCAGGTTTTTGGGACAGTTTGGTGATAAAGCAGAATGTTCCATCCAGGAAACCAGATGAGATTGAGGGATGGGAACCACCACAGATTACCACTGCTGACTCTACCAGCGATGCAGCAACTCCTTTAAGTGACTATACAGCCTGGTCAGGCTGGGAAGATGAAACCAAAGGCTCCACAAAATACACAAACCTGGCCAGCTCAGGAAACAGTTCCAGGTGGAGTATCAAATCAGCTGGAAAGCTGGTTAGTATTAGACGTCAAAGCAAAGGTAACCTTACTGATAACTGGGAAGAACTAGAATGATATTGGTAATGTGAAATACTTTATAGATAAGAAGAGAAAAGTTCCATGATTTACTCATATGTTTAAACCAAAATCAAATCTGCTCAATATTGCACCTTTATACAGTACTTTGTTTTATTCAGATTGTTACAAATTTTTGCTCATCTGATAGTAAATTTTCTTATTACATTGTTAATAGCTATGTTTTCCACACTGAAAAAAACGTAGAGAATCTATTTTGTGCCTATATTTCACATTCAGACTCTGCAGTATGTCAGATGATTGGTTTTACCAAAAAAATTGTAATTCCTTAGTGAATGTATACACTGGTTGTAAATTTGACTGCCTTATGTAAGAACTTCCACTAGCTTGAGGTCCTGTTTCTTTTCTGGTATTTGAGGGCCACTCAAATTTTAGTTTTGATGCTGTCCCTTTTTAACTAAGAATACCAATCTGTCGCTTGCAGGGAGAATGCTTGTACTTGGTACTGTTTTCCAAATCTTCAGCCTCAGCATATGCTTCAGCTTGTGCGTACAAGATGCTTACTGTCACATTGTGCTATACTGTGTGTGAAATGGGAAAACACTATTCTAATGTAATTCCTTCCATTACAGGATTGTCACCAACAGTTAGGTCAAATGGGTCTTCCAGAGTTGGGGTCTTTTCATGTTTTGGTGGGGTGGTTTTTTGTTTTGGTTATTTTTTTTTCCCCCTGTGGTTTTTTGGTTGTTGTTTTTTTTTAAATTTTGGTTTTATTTGGTTTTTTTTAATATTGAAATTTTTTTGACAAACCTAAGCTTCTCAGTTTTTAAGATGCATGTTATGCCAAAAATAGAAATTACTGAAAATTTAGAAAGCCGCATTGAGTAAAGTATAAGATGATCTCAATATTCTGGAGGGATATCGAATCTGGATGTAGGAGTAAGTTGCTTCTTATGGAAGGGCGTATGTTTTCATTTTTTTACAATAGCTGATCTTTGTTCTACAAACAACTTTTTGGTTTTTACTGTGTTTTTCCTTCCTCCCCACCCCAAAAGCAATGATCGAATTATACTCTGGCATTTTCAGGGTGGCTGAGTAACTGAGCCATTGCAAGTATGTGCATGCACACCACTTCTGAAGCATTTTTGTTGTAAAGCTCTGTCTTATTAGCTACTGATACTTTGATTTTTTGGTAAAAGAAGGTGAAGTGTTAAACTTGAGATTTGAAATGTATGTATGACTAATAAAAGTGCCTCTTTTTAGCCTATTGTCTCTCACTAGCGATGCAGCTGATGTCAGATCCAAAGTTGGTTTCCATTTTGTTTATATGACCCACATAAAGACCACTTTAACATTCATGGATAAAAATCAAACCAAAAGTTTCATAAGAAATGAACAATAGGCCTTTTCTCTCCTGATTGTTAAACTGGTGTAACAGAACTGAACCTTGACTGTCTAGCAATATGGCCAGTACAGTCAGAAGATGAAGCTAGCATGTCAGAGAAAATCAGCATTTTTACAAGAAAGTATAGACCTTTATATAACAAATGTCTTGTAAACATATTTTTGCAAGAAGCTTATGCTGATGAAAAAGGATGCATGCAATTGTTTTCTAAACTTGTACCTTGTTTCTGTTACTGCCACATTACTCCTCCCCTGGTTCTCTCTTTCTCCTCTCTCCTCCAATTTGTGTATAGTTTTCTTGCTTGCAGGTCCTGCATAGCTATTTTTTGGAGATTCCTGCTGAGATGTGCCTGGAGGGAAACTAGCAAAATGGTTTTAGTTGGTTGAGATTTTTTTTCCTAATAAATAGGATGCTAAAAGACATTGTTCTTACGTTTATATAAAAGAACAGTGATGTTTTGTGCTACAAAACAGAATCTTGCAACTGGCACATATATTTGTAAAATTGGCATTAGATATTAAGAAGAATGAATAGAGGAGAAAAGGTTAGCATTTATATTGTGTTGTTTAGTCTGTGAGTGAACTCTGTTTTTGCCTTGGGCAAGTACATATGCTGAGGTTAATTATAGGAAAGAATTAGTATTCTTGGGTAAAGTATGCTGCATTTTATAGTTTATGGGATACCCTCTAAGGCATGAGCTAGTATTTAGTTTGGTTCTTGGTGCTGACCTGAAAGAACAGAAAAAGATCTATTAGCAGCCCTTAATATTTTGCTCTCAAAGATGGACTGAGAACTTTTACTTTCACTCCTGCAGAAACTATTTATACTGTGACCAGTAAAGGTTTTGCCTTGCACATTATACTGTCAAGTGCCTGTTTCTCACCTTGATGATGTGTTTGATGCACAGCTTAACTGCAACCTTTTTCAATTTGTTTTTAGATGTATGATAAAGAATATGCTCGCAAATCTGAAGCCTATTATAAAACAAAATTGCATTCAAGTGGGAAATTGAGATATGTAAAATTCCAGTTTCACTCGTAGTGATGAAAGTTTTGGTGTTCTTTTTAAGTGATATTTCCTCAGAAATAACCATTTTAAGGATCAACATTATTAAATTTAATATAATTTATTGTTATGCTTTAATTATGTATTTTTCTTTTGAGAACTCACTGGTGTGAGCTTTCCTTCTCTCATGTTTATAAATGTGTCTGAATTTTCAGAATGGGGTCCTTTCATTTTTTACCTTTGTTAGGTGCTTAACTACATTATACATTTATGAGCTTCAGCTATACGCAGCTCCCATATGTGGAATAAGTGTAGAATATGTCCCTTAATATTTGTTTTGAAATTGCATTTCAATCTGTGTGAAATGGTTTAGAAGAAGGTAGCATTAAGATTGTATGATAAGATTGCACAAAATAAAATATAGTTTATATTGCTTTCTCGCAGCCAATCTGCATGATTGTTGGCGTGGTTTTAACGGGAATTAAAAGCTTTGTGTGGCTGTTACTAGCCACTTAACTCTGAGCAAAGTTCTTTCCGAGTATTTTTATTTATTAGCATCATTCGCAAAAAAGAAAAGTAGTATTTTCCATATGAATAAAGATTTAGTTTGAACTGAAATGCCTTATTCTTTGACTTTTTTTGGCCCCATTTTATCTGTCATGTGAACATGTTTCCATTTGCTTGGACAGTTTTGGGCAGGACAGTATAAGAAAGATAAGTAGACTATTAGAAAGTGTCCAAAGAAGGGCAACAAAGATGGTGCAGGGCCTTGAGGGGAAGCTGTATGAGGAGCAGCTGAGGCCACTTGGTGTGTTCAGCCTGGAGGAGACTGAGGGGAGACCTCATTGCAGTTACAACTTCCTCGTGAGGGGAAGAGGAGGGGCAGACCCTGATCTCTCTGTGGTGAGCAGTGACAGCACCCGAGGGAGTGGCCTGAAGTTGTATCAGGGGAGGTTTAGGTTGGATATTAGAAAAAGGTTCTTCCTCCAGAGGGTATCTGGGCACTGTAATGGGCTCACCAGGGAAGTGGTCACAGCACCAAGCCTGACAGAGTTTAATGAGCTTTTGGACAATTCTCTCAGGCACATGGTGTGACTCTTGGGGATGGTGCTGTGCAGGGCCAGGAGTTAGACTCACTGATCCTTGCGGGTCCCTCCCAGCTCAGGATATTCTGTGTTTTTGTGATGTTACTTCCTCATTGTAGAGGATGGCCAAGGAAGTGATAGCAATGTTTGCCCAAATTCCATGAATCATGCCATGTTGGAAGTTGCAGCATCCTAGATTTAAAGCGTCACACACTGCTTTTACAGTGGGAAGAATTCACTGGTTCGAACTACAAATATTTTGCTTTATTGGTATTTATTGGTTTAAAATGTTGTAGTTTTTTAACGTATTGGCTGTTACGAAAAGCTTGGGCAGGCAGAGCAGCATTCTTTCCCTAAAGATTTCACCAGCTACATGTAAAGTGGAGGACCTGAAATGCTTTTGCACATACTGGCCCCATAATAGGGTGAGACCTGCATGGCCTGACACATGAGGTGCAGCCACTGTTACCAGTGGAGCAGCTGCAGAAGGAAGTATAATGTCAGCCTCTCATTCTTCCGTTCCAGTCTACTGGCTTTGTGGTTGTCTACACAGACTTAGCAGGGAACATTTAGGCAAGATGTTTCTTACTGTAGTGCCTGAAGTAGCTAAACCTGAAAATTTTATTCATAAAAGTTACATTCTTAAGAGGGAAAAATCCTGCATTGAGATGCCTCTGACTAGACACAGGTGGGTCAGATGCACATCTAGGCAGGTGAAAGGAAGTGGAGGGACCTGCATTTCCAGACCCTGGGTAGATGAGGACCCTGCCAAATTTTGAGGATAGATGTTCCCACAGCTCAGGTGAATTCGGCCTGGCATCTGTCTCAATTACCGAAACTTTTCAAAATGCTTGTTATTGTGTGGGAAACTTGGATGACAAAACCGTAGGTCCTGTGCAATCTGAAAACATCAATGTGCATGTTATTTAGCTGTTTCTTGCATATCTAAACTGTTTTTGCTAATTTTGTTTTGTTTGGTTCGTTTTTTTTCTTCTGAGTGCCTGCTACTTTTTTCCTGATGTATTTGGGAAATGAAACCAGTACTGTGAAGAAGAAAAGTAATTTCCTAAAAGGCTTAGTCACCAGTGATAGTTGGCAAAGGTGTGTATCATTAGATGTCTGTCAGTCTCAAGAATTGCTTTTAGTGTGACTGCTTTGTACCGTACAAGACAGGGAATCAAAGATATAGGCAAAGAGTCCAATTTAGAAATCGAAAGGAGAGAATTACATTTATTGTAGCTGCAACCAATGTAACAGCAGAAAATAATGCTGCTTCTATAGTTAAAAGAAATAAAGAGTATGGAAACAATCAAAAAATAGGGATATAAATAATAGAAATTTATGTGAAATATATAATAGTAAACAAAGTGTAGGGAGATAATGGTTTTTCATATGTTATCTACCAACTGTTATCACTGGTGATGACAGAAGAAATACCTGCTCTGTATTTGGGAAGAAATTTTTCCTATTCTGTGTCTAATATTTACTAAAAGATGCATAAAGTGACTCTATTCTTTTCAAGTCCATAACAATCTGGTAAAAGCTTGGTTGGCATTTAAATTTTTATGCTCTTGAGACCCAAATAACACTAGTGGAAGCTTAATAACACATTTTGAACTGTGAGTTTGCTATTGGAAAAGAAAAATTATTATTCTCTGCATAGAAAAGTGCACAGCTGTTTTCTAAGATTGGTTTGTCCACTACTGAAAATAATTGTATGCTGTTTTCCTTTCTAGTTGCTCCAGCCCTTTGTACTGAGGAGACTGTGGAGTTCAAGTAATTTTTCAGAGAATTGGCTGGTTTAATTATTTGAGGTTGTATAGTAAAATAGATCAGATTTGATACAGAAACATTCCTTTAAGTTAGCAATGTCTTTTGGCCTTCATTATCTTGTACCTTTTTCCTGGAACCCCCCAAATGCTGTTGTCTTGACCATCTTGTTTGTCCAGGATTCTCCACAAGGTTACACTGCTAAATGCTTCTGGCATTTGAGGGATGGAGGAAACACTGTGGTGCGTGCTTATGCTGGAGAAGGAAGGGAGACCAGTGTATCCTGAGACCAAGTACTGTACTTGGCATATTATTTTTTTCTGCTAAAGCTTTCTAATGTGCAAGATGATTAATATTAATTATTGATTTATTTTTGTACTTGTGATCTATTAGCTTTTTTGGGGGGTTCACACATGCAAAGACATCCTGATTACATGAAGACCTACTCTTTGCTGTTTCTCTCATGACTGACACCCCATTTTAGGCTGAAATGCCTTCAGTTTAGTTAGTGCCTGTAAACAGTTTATCTTTTCAACATTTGGACAGAAACTTGGCAACCAACATTTGATACGACAAACAAAGGAAAACAAGTCAAGCATCATTTCCCATTAGGAAGTAAACCATTGTTTGATGGGATGGAGCACAAGATTCCCAGAAGTCATACTACATATGGAGTAAATCTGCACATAGGGTTATTTTGAAAATTAGAGACTTAATGAAATATATACTTTTTCTTTTTCTTTTTTTTCATAGCTAAAACTAACCCTGAAGTGCAGTAACCCGTCTGCACAGGGTGGCTGTGCCACTGCTCTGTGCTGGAGAGCAGGTGTGACCTGACGAAACCATTGTGGCCAAGGTGGTTGGCCTGATGGCAGCTGAGGCCACGGTGCAAGATCTGAGCTCCTGAGCTGTATGGCAAGAACTGGCTGCACTGGGGACGGGGGGAAGGTTTTCAAGGCTAGTGAAGGAGCAGATGTTCTGGCATCGAGGAATGAAGCATACTCTAAAGAGATGTAAGAAGTCCAGAATATCTGAGGATGTTCCTAGGGGTGTTAGTACCAATATTTACTATTAGGCCAGGGTTTTGGTGTTAGAGAATCAGAACTAACACACATCTAGTCCTTTTTCCTGGTGTTTTTTCATGGTTTTCTATTAAGGACTAGAACTTTTGGCTGTGATGACCAATTGAAAAGAATGTCCCCTGTGCACAGGTACAAACAGCAAGTTCTGTTTGCTTGTAACATTGGTGCTCTGTAACTTGCAGCAACCAGTTCTCCAGATCTATTCCATACTACTACGCCTATAAATTAGACTTAGTTGAAAAATGTAGAAGGTGAATGCAGGTGGTAGAAGAATGTATCTTTAAACCTAGGATCAGCAGAAGGCATATGGGCTTCTTGCAGCAAGAACTTAAGTGGTGGTAGAATTAATTTATTGAAGTGAGGTTCTTAACTAGGCAGGGGAGCAACACCGATCCTGGTCAGCAGTGGTTTCACTTCTGCCCAGCCGCTGGTTAAACATGGTCAGGCTTCAGTGTAACAGGAGGGGAAGGGTCACAGAGGGCACAGGATCAGGCCAGGCACCATGGAGCTGTGTAAGGAAAAAGAGCAGAGGGGCAGCCTGGGACATGCTAGTGCAGGAGCTGCTGCATTATGGTCAAGCATATCTGGTTCTAGCTGCCAAAATATTGCTTTTATAAGTTCACCAGGTACTAAAGGGATACCATTGAGTTCAGAAGGGCAGTACAGGTTTACAGCTTTAAAAGTTGCCAATAGGAAAAAGACTGAAAATAATGCCTGTGCCCAAGAGAATAACAGGGATCAAAACATTGGGAAGAGGTGCTCCCAGCAGGCAGAACTTTGTTCCATATCTAAGTATTATTTCGGAATGATGATGGACTTTAGCAGATGAATTATTCTTCCATTATTGTTTTGCTATAAATACTACGGAAAAACAGCATTCAAGTGGGAAGAGCATATAAAAATTAAGTAAGTAAATTTTAGAATTAAGTGCGGCTGTTTGTGTGGGCCTTGAAAATTGTTAGAAAAACTTTCAACTGAAGGTCCTATGACTATAAAATGCAACAAATTAACGTAACATGTTTTATTCATATTTGTAGAAGAATGTACACATAAACCTGCAGGAAATAAGCATTACTAGCACGTCTGACAGGTAGAGGGACAGGTTTGTGTGTGGCACAGAGAACAGCCCACAGGAACTGAAAGAAAAGAAACCTACCTTTATTCTCACTCTCATGTTCTCAATCCACTTATCTGTCATGTCCTTCAATACGGACAATTTAAGCATTAAAGGTAGCCCCTGTTCTACTGAACTTCATAGGAATTTTGCTGGGAATTATGTTCCAGTGTCTTTGAAGGGGTTGGACTTGAGCCTTGCAGATGAAAGTATAAAAACAGTGCAAGTGAATAGCATAATTAGCTAATGTTTCAATATTCTGAACTGTAATTTAACAACTCTTTCCAAACATTTGATATTATTTATTTAATGCTGCTATCTCTGTATATCTATGCCAATTCAAGCAACCTTAGTTAGATATTAATGGTCTAGCCTTACTCTAACTTCTTTGCCAATGATGTAGCTGTAAATATGCTAATTTATGCACCAAGAAATCCAAAACTTTGTACTACTGTTCCCCATCCCACCCTCTCCTAGCTAGCAGGGCTAGCTCCTGCTAAGGAGCCCTGAACTGGTCTTTGAGACTGCAAAAAGGCCACTACTGTTTCAGACATGTTCCTAGCGGATCTCTCTCGGTTTGAGCTTCGTGTTTTCTTGAAGTTCAGCTTCTTCCTTCTCCAAAAGCAACTTTATGCATTTCCCAGGGATGAGGAGCAGGGGGAAAGAAAGAGCAAGGTCCCACTCCTCTGCTTTTTCCTGCTAAGAGCCTCAGTCCTGTCTGACATCCAAATAGAAAGGCTCACTCAGTGCTCCTGGAACAGGTCCATGGCAGAGTATGTTTTCCCAGAAATAGGTGAACAAAATTGTTGGGAGAGAATGTAATAAAAAGGCCAGGAGTCTCTCAGAGACAGGTTTGGGAGGTAGTGACTGGGGGGTGGGGCAGGTGTTGAAGAGGAGGAAGGAAGATCCTGTTTTTCAAAATTGTAATTTTAAGCTCCATGCAGACTATGGCAAGAATGAATCTCCTGACTGCCTTTGAATCAGTGGTGTTTCTCCAGACTAGAATTCAATAAAATGGAAATCACCCAGGATGCTGATCACATAGGGGCCACAGTTAGAACATGATTTCCTACCATTGCCCCTGTAAAATCTGTCTATAAGCAGATCCAGTTGTGGGGAAGAAAGCTGTGGAGCAAAAGGAACCTGTGCTGTAGAGATTTAGTACACATTTCAAGGCTGTAGGGGCAGCACACAGAAGGCGAAAGAGCAGAGGTTTCACTTTAAGGCATAACCCTTCTCATGGTTACAATGCTTTAGATTACATGAGTAAATGCTGGTGTAAAGGAAAAGGAGATGAATTGAGGCTGACAAAATACATCCTTCAGGTGAGGCATTAACAAGATTGTTATCCTAAAGGTGAAAACCCTTCCCCTTTCCATCTCTTCATGAGATTATAAAAGAAACCAACAGACCAACACACCAACCCCATTGATCAAAATCACTGCCTTAGCTTTTTTGCTTAAGTGACACAATTGAAAGTTATCTTCTTATGCATCCAACGACTTCACATCACATACTCACTCTTAATCCAACTCTGGTATTTGCCTCATCTAAGAAACGCATTCACTAAATATTTCACTAGCTTGTGGAACTATTCCCAAAGCTCAGTTTTGCTGAGTGGTCAAAGCTTGTAACACTGCTCATGACAATGCGATTCTGCACTCAATGTCTTTAAGATTTAAAAAAAAAGGAGCCCTGAACTGAAATGCTTCGCAGCCCATCTGTGCCCATCTCTTCCCCCCCCCCCCCCCCCCTTTTTTTTTTTTTTTAACCTGGAAGAAAGGTTTAAAAAGCCACTTTACTTGCTTTTGGACCTGGTTCCTAGTGGGCACCAAGTTGAACATGAGAACATGAGCCAAGCAAGGTGCCCTTGACACAAATAAAGCTAATGGGCTACATGGACCTCCTGAAGGGAACCAAGTGAAGGGTCATAAAGATGATGAAGGGACTGGAGCATCTGTCCTATGAGAAAAACCTAAGAGAGCTGGAACTGTTTAACCTGGAGAAGAGAAGGCTCAGGGGGATCTCATCAACATCTAGAAATACCTGAAGGGAGGGTGGAAGGAGAAGGGAGCCAAGCTCTTGTCACTTGGCACTGAAAGGACCAGAGGCAATAGGCACACCTTGGAACAAGAGAGGCAACGCTTTGTTACTGTGAGGGTAACCAAGCACTGGTACAGGTTGCCCAGAGAGGCTGTAGAGTCTCCTTTCCTGAGATACTCAAAAGCCACCTGGACATAGTTCTGGACAACCAGCTCTACCTAACCCTGCTGCAGCTGCATTCCTTCCACCCTCAACTAACCTGTGAGAGTAGAATGAAGCCTCTTGAATACAAGGTAGAGTCCTGCTTCTTGTCATCTTGGCTACTGCCACCTCAGACTAACGGGACAGCCTGGTTATTCTAAATGGATATCCACACACAGGAAAATGTCTTACATCCTTCAGCCTGTCAAAGGCTTTTTGCTACAGAAGAAAGAGCAAGACAACAAGTGGTGCGAAGGAGATCAAGCCTGACTGCTGTCACCTAACACTTCTAAGTGAAAATTAGTTATTACAGATAGTGATTTTTCCAAACCTGTCTTTTAAGGTCTTATAGAGAAATTACTTAAAATGGCTTTTCTCCTCAATTCAGTGGCTAGGAGAGAGGTTTCCCTCAGCTCCCCTAATACCTTTCCCCAGTTGTCACCTTATTCGTGTCTTCAGTGCTGGGCAGCTCCCAGGTAACAGTGTAAGAGTTTTGCACTTTGTCTGCGGGACAGATGGTTCTGCACAGTCCCTCAGCCAAGGCTTTCAGCACAAGAGGAAGAGCTCACAGCAGCATTAAACCAAACGCTAACTTTAAAACCTTTCTTTCAAACTCTCACAGAAAGCATCCCAAAGAAAGCATCCATATATTTACAGGAAGTTTTATGAAGGGTAGCAGAACTGTAACCGTGGTAAAGGAGTGATTAATGGATGTCAGCCCCTGTTGAGGTTACCGAGGTCACAGAGACAGGAAAGCACATCTGAGCTATTACAGGAGTTAAATAAATGAGGCGCAAATTGCTCTTAAAGAAGGGCTGGGTCCTTAACAAGTCCAGTGGCTGCAGCAGTGCTTGGGCTGGGAAAATAAGGCTTGCAGCAATGTTCTGAATGAACAGGAATAAGAATGGATGCCCTTGGCTTCACAGCTGACCACTACTAATAGCCATAGCCAATACCTGAATTGAAAGAAAGAAAAAAAAAAATCCACAAAACCCTGTATTGAAAAATCCACCTATAAGCAAATTCAATGGATAAGGTTGCTATATCACCAAGATTTAAGTTAACATAAATCTATTTCTTGAGGAAATAAATATTCTCCTCTTCTTGTGCAGCCTATTAACAGCCCAGCTATCCTATTAAAAAAAGTGCTAATACAACCAACTACTGTCAAGCAATATCAACTGGACTGCTTGTATGCTTCTCATTTCATTACCAATTACTAAAAAGAACAGGTTACAGAAAGATGTTACAAAATTCAAATTGATTCATCTCTATGCACCAGAGGCTTCTAGAATTAACAGATAAAACCATGATTTATTACACTGTACAAAGCTAGATTCAGAACAAACAAGTGCTGAATATGGTACATGATTTATTTTTTCTGTACATTACATATTGTTAAACTTCACTGACAAACCCAAAACTTCCCTAATTTTTCCTTTACCTGCTTAAGCCAAGCAATTTATTTTGTTCTACAGGACAGAAGAAAATTGTTTCCTGGAGAATTTATCATCTGATTAACTTGGCAGAAGGTGCTCCAGCTCAGACTGACTTTCAGTGTTTCCCATAGCTTGTCAGGTTAGAACCTCAGTTGGTAGAATAGTGTTCTGCCACTGTACCAGTCTAGAAACAAGCAACTCCATTCTCATTAAATTTCAATAATGTCTTCTTCTTAGAAGATGAATTAATGCAGTTGCATTTGTAGACATTCCAAACAGTATAAATGAAGGCTGTAGCTACCACCAGAAAGATTTCCAGTAGCCCCAGATTGGTCTCATGAGTTCTATGGGATGTGCTGAGATAGGTTATATGTTTATTAAAGTCCTTAAGAAAAATAAATATTTTTGCATAATGTATGTACAAAAATTGGTTGATTTCCTTCATTCATATAGGTTCAACAGCAGATATAACCACAGTTATATTTATTCACTAGCTCACAATGATTAATGCCACCTTGGTAATGATGTAGTAAGAGTCTGAGAGAATATTGGCCTATTCTTTATAATTATATGGAGCTGTTTTGAAAACCATGGCTTATAGAAAGAAGGATTAACAAAAAAACCCCTCTTTTGGTCCCTGCAAGAGTAGTTTAATTCTTCCATGAAATTTTCAAAACCCCCCTACATAATTTTAACCAACTATTAAGGCGTCAAAAGCATGGATTTAAAGTTGAGATTAAAGTGGTCTTTCTTGGACTTGAAAAAAAGTCCACTGGAGATTTCCTGACAAAGAAATTTTCTTAATGTTTCTCCTTCTCCTCCTCTCTATTCTGCCCAAAAGCAATATGCCAAATAAACCTGTCTGATAATCTCTCCCATAGATTTTTTTTAAGCTACAATAAAACATTACACTTAAATATATTGCACAAAAAGCATAACATATCCTGCCTGACTCTTCACAAAAATGGCCACAAACACAGGAGAACAGCTACTGAGCATCTCAAAATTTGAAGAGATCAATGAAATGCTGAGGAGATACTGGCATGAGACAGGTATTTGGATCACTGGCTGTGCAGGGGTGTCCCGTATCCTGAAAAATGAAGGAGAAAAAACCATTAAGTTCTCTTTCCATATTCACAGTCTCCCTTCAACTCCAATTTAGAAAAAAAAAAAAAAGGAAAAATTTTCTCCTCCTACCAAAATCAGAACCTGAGTTGGAGCTCTTGAAAAAGTATCATCTTCCTTATCCATTATTTTTTGATAAGCATAATAAAAAGGCAAAAAGGCAACTGCTTTGTTGAACCTAAATTATCTGTTTAATCAAAAGCTGAAGTAAACTATTGCTTTGGGGGAAAATAAGCCCATTGCTTTGAAAATGATGGGCAGCAGATAGTTGCTCAAAAAACCTGAACAGCACATTTGAAGTCCCAGTCTTAAAAGTTTTTCTACCTTGCTACTTTTCCCCCCCCAGTATCTTTCTTTCCTCTTTCACTCCTACCTCTTCCCCACATGAAAGCATTGCCTTAAAACAGAAGTTGGCACATAGGCAAGTTAGGAATATAGAAGTTAGATGGGGTGGAAAGGCTTTGTCAATAAAAATTCACTAAGCTTGTAGTGTTTTCTTTCCTCTTACAGAAATTTGACCTCAGCAGAACTGTCTGAGTACTTAAGATTCAAATTTCTCTTTGAATGAAAAGTTCCATTTGCACCTTATTAGAAGCCCCTAAATGAGGGAAATGCAGAGGTGTACTGAGAAGAAGGTCCCAGACAGTTCAATGGAGAAGTTAAACACCTTGGTCAATGTTGTTATATGGCTCAAAAACTTCCTCACCACGCTTTAAGGGGTTTCTCTCCCTTTTCCACCAGTGTTGATGGATTCACCATGTGAGGCAAGAAAACTCAATAAATACATGGCAAGTTGATCACAGACTACTGTGGTCTTCATTGCTTTTGTTTCCATAGGAAGTGAAGTTACATGCAATTCAGTTAATAGAAGGAAAGAATCTGTAAGTGATTTTTTTCCTCACTGCCACATTCCCACCCAAATTCTCTGCAGCACCAAAATGCACTAGCTGAAACAAATTCTAAATACCACTCATCTTTTCCAGTGAAAATTGTTACTCAATAGATTTATTACCTGTGTTTTTCCATTAAGTCTATAGAGGACTACATGAATATACCATGTGGTATCACCTCCTCGTCCTCCCATCTTTTTAATAATTGCTTTAACATCACCTGAGAACCAGTTGTTAGATTGATGACACAGAGGGAAAAAACAAACACACACAAAAAAGAGACCCAGGTAGAACTGTCTACTGGGGGAATCTGCAGATGAGAAAGAACAGATGGCCAAGACCAAACCCAGAAGTGTTAAACTTAACACCTTCATCTTGAGATGACATCTGCAAGGAAGAGCTACACCACAACAGAAAACACCCTTAAAGGTACTTGCTAATGGAGTATTATGTTCTCTACCCACTGCTATGCCAGTGTCATGTCATTACTTTCCTGGTTTCCAGGAAAAAAACACCATCAGAATTATAATTCTGGGAAAGATGGAAGGGTTTAGCCTCTTTTAGTACTTATTTATACTGAATATTTTAGACAGAATTTGTAATGTGCTATTGCTTTCTCTGCACATCATTGTAAAAACACTTCTGAAAGCTCTGCCCAGTCAGGAATTACAGATGCAATGAAAGTCTCAGAGATCACTTCTTGGTGTTTTTAGTTATTGAAAACAACATAAATTTTACAGTGAAAAAAAGTGATGAGGACTGAAAAGAAGAATCATAACTTTGAGTATTCCTCCTTCCAAGAGAAATATATTTTCATTGGAATTATATTTAATAAAATGTTAAAATCATAGTGATTTTTCAATGTATCAAAGCTAAAGCAGATTTCTTTTAAAGTAAGAAGGGAATTCCCCAGGAGGAGTGTGTACTGGCAAATGTAGAGCTGTCTTACTCAAACTTTATCATAGCTAGACATTAAGAAGCTTTGTATAGGTATTTTCACCATTTGTTCATTCAGAAAGCAACAATATAATTGCTTCCCTTGACTCTCCCAAGTCACATGCAGCCTGTTTTGGGGAATTTCTTTTCAGAGAGACTTCATAAAAATATATATGACTACAGCATTCCAAGTGCAATAAAAATCGATTTTAGTACCTTTGTATGAAAATCTGAGGTACATGTTACTCTTTTCAGATTTAAGTACTGAATTAAATACATCAGGGAGTGCAGAAAACAGTTTATAACAACACTGAGTGCAGAGAAACCTATGTCTTAGCAAAATCTGGCTGATCTCACTAACACCTATGCTCATTAGAAACTGAGTTATGGTTCATTGTTTATATGGCATTAACAGGGAATATGGCAATAATAAAAGACAAAATGATGAAAAGCTGAGATGGGAAGTCATCACTACCTTTATCTAAAGGGGAACAAGAAACAAAGTATTCCCGCTGCTAAACTGATGTGCAGAAACAATCAAAACAAAGAGCATCAGACTATTAGAAAGAAACACATTATTCACTTTGACATTACAGAACAGTCAGCAATGAAAACAGATGAGACACAGGAAATACCTGGAGTAACAAAGCAAGGTGGTAGTCCTTTGAGATCATGAAGAAGGAAGCAGGAAGGAGAGCCATAAAGTAAAAGAAGCAGAGTTAAGGTTTATTTAAGCAAAGGTTCTTAAGCCATTTAGAAAAAGTCTTTCATTCTTCTGGCAAATCACAAGCAGCTTTGTGAGAACCAAAACCAGCACAAGTCCCAAGAAGACTAAAACCAACTGTTATGCATAGTGATTATACTGTTTTCATAAAGCCCTGGAAACTGAAAGAAGAAAAGGTATTTCAGCTTCTGTGGCCATGTCTGAGATAACTGAAAAGTGCTACTAAGTAAGCTTAAGAAAATAAAAGAACAATTGCAATGGTGCCTAGTGGAAGAGAAGAAATAGTATACACAAAAAGCAGTCACAGAAGCGTCAATAATTAGCTTGTCATTACTTTTGCACTACTGAATTATGTGTTTTTCTCAGTTTCATCATGGACAAATCCTTTACCAAGAAGTCACGTTTGAAAACAGTCATTCAATATTGAAGTTTTCTTATCACTCTCTTCTCTAACAAAGAAGAGTACAAGAGTCACTGTACTTCCAGCAGAGAATTTAGGAGACTGCTACGTATTATATTTAAAATTACTTTGGTCACAGGTTTTAGACAAATACAGGAATACAAATGCTTCTTCCTGAAAAGCTCTTAAAGACTTGTTAAAAACCCACTATGATTATTATAGCATACTGAAAACATGTAAAGTAATTTCCCTACTTCAGCAGTTCCACATCTAATTCAATTCAGCAGCCATCAATCCCTTCTTCTGCCAGGTGTTCTTTGAAAAGGACACAAAACAGAGGACTCCAAGAATTTCCTGTGTGTAGCCCCTCTCATGTTGTCAGCAATTACATTATATTATCAATTTCATAAACTGCTGAAAATTCTTCTCATCACTAGCTAGATCTGTGCTTTGGGGCTACTTCAGACCTTTGTGACTTTGGTTCTTAGAAACTCTTAACTCTCAGTATGTTTACTCAAAACTACAATTTACTTGCATCAAGGATGTCCCTTAGTGTAAATAATTTCCCTGGGTAGTCTCATGGTTATGTACCACTTCTCCATCTCCAAGAACAATTTATGGAGAGCAGTCACATTCCTTGTTAGCTTCAACACAGCTAAGAAATTAATCGTTCCTAGTCTTCTTCATGCCCTGATTACTTAAGTACTTTTTTCCTCTGCAACTATTCCAGTTTTTTGTTTTGTTCTTTAATGAGGGAAGAAAAACAACAATAGATGCAGTATGAAGATGTGTTCAGCTCTGCCTGAAGTTCTTCTGAATGCACTTGGAAACAAAAGCTACCTGGCTTCAAGAAACAAAATTTTTCCGTATCAGCTATCTGGAGAGTACAGTGCTTCTATTTGTTTCAAGATTCAAGCACTTGCTACCTGTCCTCCTTAAAGTAACTATGATTTCTCTTTTAAAGTTTGGGTTTCATGGTGGTGGTGTTTTTGTTGTTTTTTTGCTTTGTTTGGGGTTTTTCTTGCTATACATTACAGATATAATAGTATGTCAAACACTGATACATATATTTAACAATCTTTCTAATCAAGTATGATACTGTAGCTTGAATAAATTGTCAAAGACTGAAAAAAGTTCTTTCTGATTAAGAAATATTTTCACCTAGCACAGGATTTATCTAGAATTAATAAAGTGCCTCCTGTCCCTCTGCCCCTCACCCCTGCTTTGCTTCTCAGCTCTCTTTAGAAAGCTTGGGAAAGGATATAGATACAAGAGTGGAGGAAAAAAAGAAGCAGAAACTATTTTCCCCCCATATAACTGAGTGACCAGCACTACTTAAACCACACTGCCCTGTAAAAAGAGGGACAGTATTTCAAATCAACAATTAACCTGTCCCTGTCAATAAGTGTGCCAATTGTACATAAATCAATTCATTGAACAATCTATTTCAGCTGATCTTAATACAGGGACAAGATTTAGATGCCAAGACTAGAGAAGGAAAACTGCAATGTAGGTTCACAAAATGATCAGGTTGGGAGGCACCTCAGGAGGTCTCTAGTCCAGCCTCCTACTCAAGGCAGGGTAAACTGTGAGATCAGACCAAGTTGCTCTGAGCTTTATTCAGTCAGGTCCTGATCACATCCAAGGATGGAAACTGCATCACCTCCACGGTCAAACTGTTCCCTTGCTTTGCTGTCCTCATAGCAGGCTCTTAGGTTCCTCTGAAGCAATCTTCTCCAGCTCCTCCTCACAGGGCAAGTCCTCAAGCCTCCCTGATTATATGACCCTCACCTGAGCTTCATCGAGTTTATCAGTATCTTCTTTGTACTGGGGACCCCAGCTGCATGCAGTATCCCAGATGGTCTAATGAGTGCTGCATGAAAAGGGATAATGGCTTTCCTCAACCTGCTGACTGTGTTCTTGTTAAAACAGCCAACCCCAAACACCTGCTCCAGTGTTTTTGTGCAGAAGCACACAACTCATCTATAACTGCATTGTCACTTTAAGACCTGCCCAAATCTCCAGGATGAGGCAGTCAGCACTGGAATGGTGATCTAGGAGGTACTGCTTATCAACCCAAAGTATCTTTAGAACTTCCTGTGCTGTGTTTCAAAAAATGTAAAAACCCCAAATGAGCCCTACTATTCCAGTAGTAGATTGGAGCAGGTGTCTTGTCACCTTGACTACTCCAATCTACTACTGGAATACTATTGGAATCTGCACAGGTTCACTGCCTTTTACTGTAACACAATCTCCAAAGTTAAATATTTAATGCCAAACACATTTAAGTAATTCCTAATACTAGAGAGTTGTGCTTTCAGTTATACCAAGATCAGAATGAGAGAAATTTACCATAGAAAGCATTAACACTTTACACAGTGAAGCCAGATAATCCACACAAATCTGATACCACAAATGCCCATTTACATGCTGTGTACTCAACTTTAAAATTTCCCCTTTCAAAGGGAAGGCTTTACCCTACATATTGAGCTACATGTTATAGACTTACTCCACTGTAATGGAAGTTCTTAGTCATTCTTGACACAGATCCTTCAGCAAATGCCCAGACTTCTCACAGATGAAGCCAATTCTGAAGCCTGCTTTCCTACTATTAATTTTGCAAAACATGATTACCTGGAAGGGCTTCCGTGAGATCAAAAATACTCAACTTCAAGATAATATCATTAAGGAACATGCTATTTTTATGAAAGCCAGCTTATCCTGTTAAACAGCCTAGGTTTTTTGAAGGAAAATAAAAAAGCCTCACGCTGACATGCAACTCCTCTTAAAAATCACATAAAGACACAAGAGCAACTAGCTTATGTTAATTAGAATATGAGTAATATCAGTATTTTCCAAGATTTCTCAAACATTTCTTGCTCTTCTTGCTCTTTGCTGTCCACTTAACACTACCCATATCTGATCTTTCAGCTGCAAAATTAAAGTAGTCTCACTAACTAGAGCGCTGTGTTACAGTGCAACATGGACTAAAAGCAGGACTATGTAATCACACACATTAAAGAAGAAAATGCCCTACTGAAGCTAAACTCATCCTGTAAGACAACATATGCTTCATGGTAAACCTCAAAACCGAGGTAAAACACATTCTAGATGAAGTTTCCAACATTCCTCCAACCTTCATATGGGACAGAAGCAAAAACATAAAAATACAGAGCTCTACACCAATGTGGTAGGAAAACTGTAGTAATTATTTCTCATTAGAGATGCATTGATTACCATGGCATCATTAGAAAACACTAACTTCAGACTAGTCCCTAACAGCTTTCCATAAGATTAAATTAATAAAAGACAGTGTAACTCTTTCCACATGGCACTTTTCATTGCAATTCTAAGTATTTAGGTTATCAGATATCAAGAAATAAGAAGGCAAGATAAAGAACAACTTCAGAATTTAATACTGATTTTATATGGAAGTTTTATATATTATTTTAAAGTTAGATATTAGTTATCCAATCACATTTCACATGAGAAAGCTGACAAGATGACTTAATATTTTTCCTTTCAGATGATCACCAGTAGCTGTTTGAACTTATTTCTGATTATCTGTTTCAAAGCTCTTACCTTCCAAAACAGAATACTACAGTGTCGACAGAAATGCAAGGTGTCCCCGTACTGTTCCTTTATTGGGTAATATTTCTGAAGTGCAAAGTACATCAGCTTCCAGTCAATGTGACCTTTCTCTGATGGAATCAAATGCCTACAAAACTAGACATAAAATTAATATCTTCCTTTAAAATTGTTGTAGTCAATTCAGGCAAAGGATGGGGTAAGGTGGGGGGAAGGTAGTTAAACTGAAGTTTTGTTACTAGAGTTCTTTGAAGTCAATATTCTGACATTATACATCTCTGCAAAGCAGTGAGAGAGATCTGGCCACAAAAAAAGGCAAACACTAAAAATAGGAGAGTTCATATTTGCCAAGAAAAACTAGGCCATACACAGCTGATCTAATTCCAGTGTCTCAAAATTATTCTAATTATAGTCAAGAAGCATTTAACAAAATAGTATTTAGAGCTGTAAGCAAATAATTTTATACTTTTTAAAAAACCCAAACCACTCAGGAATGAGATGTAAAAACATGATTGTGCATTATGGATAGTGGCTTTCTGTTAAGACACTATGGATTTAAATAAAGCTCTTTCTTTAATTTTAAAAGCTTATACATGATTATTTTTCACATTTGGTTGTGATCTTTCTAGAAGGATAGCAATAAGGAGTGACTGATGTACTTCTTGAGGACCTAATCTGCATGTAAAGATTAGCTGAGGTACAACAGCTATTTCTCCCCAGCTTGAGACACAGCCAAGGTTTATTAAATATGTATTTATAAAAGACTTCTGTTCCACTCAGTGTGGATTAATGCCAATGCATTTGAGGTCTTGCTTCATTCAGAAGACAAATCTTAGATGGGGAGACAATACCACTGCCTTTCTGATTTCAGCTACACTTGTTTCATAATGGCTTTCCTGTTTAAAGCTCTCATTTTTTCCAAAAGTGCTCTTGAGATATCAATTATGTTTTCGTGGTTGTTTCAATGGTTCCATAAATGTACTGCAGAGGACAGAAAAACAACCTAACGTGATTCTGTAGCTTATTAAGGCAGTACACTTTTAAAGAGAAGAAGCAGAATTTGATATGGGAAAATAAATAAAATCATTAGATTTTTATCATTAATAACTTAGTAAGAAATTGAATGTGAACATTCAGGAACACACTGAAAACACTGTGTACAAGAGTACTTTATGGGGCACAGGGATAGCTAATTCCACTGAAATCCTTAAAGATCTTTTTCCCTGCCATTACCCTAGTATAAGAACTTCCTTTCCAGCTAGTTTTGTCACTGTTCAATAGAGCTTACCTCATCTACCCTCAAAATCCACTCAACTCCTACATAAGCTTAGATCTGTTTAACTTCACCTTGAATTCTTCTGGGCTGCTTCTGAAGGTGAGTTTTCAGTTGCTTATGTCTATTTTTTCCACAAAGTTAATTCTAAAACCTTTCATCTCACAAAAAAAATTCTTATTTGGGTCAACTGTGCATGAGTTAATTGATCTTCACTTCTGTCTTACCCATGATAATAATAATCTGGTAGTCACTAAGCAACTTCAACCTGTCAGGTTTAAGAATGGGCACTTTCACTTCCTCCAGTCTGGAATGTACTAGCTTTCAGCTCTGCTGAGGTAACGTCTACCTTCTTAGGTTTATTTTCACCTAGTCTGATTTTGTCCCAGCATCTATTAATGTCAGAAAATGAAGACAGTTCTGGAGTCATTCCTAGATTACTTTAATGCTGTTTATGAGGAAGTGACAGGAAAGTACTGTTTCTCTTTTTGTTATGAATTCCAAAGCATTTGTTCTAGTCGTCTTAGCAAAAAAATTCAATTTTGGCTTCTCCAAAATTTTCATGTAGCTTAAAAGTTCTAGCAACCTCTCTGCCTACCTTAGCTAGTAAAGCAAGCTTGACTTTAGGTACTAAAATTAGGAACACTTCAGAGGTATCCTCTGCCACACTGGTTATGCTGTTTTTTAAAAAAAAAATCTTGCAATAGACATTTTTTAAAATAATGTGAGTTAAGGCTGTTTCCTTGCAGACATACTGAATGCAATATTTAGGAGGAATCAAGCCCCAAAACCAGAGAAGATTTTCACTGTTACTGCACAATGATACACTTTCATCTCAAAAAGGGCAAGTTCATGCTCCATTATTACTATATCATATCACAAAGGCTACATTTATAACAGAGTTACCTGCTTTTCTGCAAAATGGTACTGGCAGAGTTTTTTCCACAACTGTCTGTCTTCACTAAGCATGTACAAAGTTGGGGTCACTTGACCCAGAGTAATAATGTCCCAGCCATCAGAGAACCTGTATAAGATGTTATTCAGCATATGGAGAGGGAGATCACTAAGCGTAAGTCCATTGTTGACTTGCTGGAAATAAGAGTTGAAGACTTTTAGCTACAAAAACATGACAGTATAAGGTACAAATAACATTCTTACTTTAGAGGTATCTCAGGTCTTAGCTTTTTTCAAAATCATTGAGTAAAATCTATGGTTAATTCTTGCCTACAATTACTCTCTAACTGCTGTTGAAAACTTAAATGACTACTAGTACAAAAGGAGCAACAAACCATAGCTTTATAACTTATAGCTTTCCTACTCTTAAAATAAACATATCCTAAATTCATTATTTAAATTTCAAATAGTTTTTAAAACACTTCTCTCAAAATAATATGCAGTCTTGAAAACTACAATATAGTTAATTCCATCTTTAAGTGTGCAAAACCCTAACTATACTAAAGGTATGAACCAATTATTTCTAACTTGTCGGATCACTACAGTTTCTCAATTCTTATTAAGAAACAAAGCAAATGTTGACATTTGAATTAAGACAACTAGAGTACAGAATAGAATACAGAACACAGGACTGAAGATCAGAGATACAAAATGAAAGCATTTGGAAATCAGAGGCAGAAGAGAGTGGGATAATTTCTGAAGTCTGGAGACAGTTCCCCTCATATAAATGAGAATTTCTTCAGGGGTGACAGATTAGAGCACTGAGAAAATTTTCATTGAGACTATACACTTCTGTGATCTGTAATGGGGTAACCTAGGGCACAACTCATACACAACTAAACCATAGTGCCCATAGTGCCGGGTGGCACAAAGCCCCGGAGGCTGGAGGCAGTGTCCCAGCTGGAAGGGAGGGGCGTGGGCAGCTGCCGGCCGCAGGGAGCAGAGCTGCCCCGTCCCAAGGCAGTGGCAGCATAGCAGCCCTGCGCCCGCGGGTTCGCGGTTCTCTCCGTTTACTCCACAGCCATTCGTCTCACTTACACACTAGACTTTCCAGGGTGCCATCTGTTATAAACACCGCTGGCACTATGGCTCTGTTGAAGAATATGTGAACACTACAGATGCAAGATTTCTCATGGGTTACTTCAGCCAATGTAAATCAGCTCCGAGAGAAGCGTCACGCTGGAAGGAACAAGCGCAGCAGTAACTGCAGTGTCTCAGAACTGTCTGTGCTGGGGTTGCCTGGCACATGAGAACTGCTGAGACCAGGTTCCTCATTTCTCCTTTCTATTCCAAAAGTAGCTGGTTTATTGAGATACCCAGCTCACACAATAATTGAAAGTAATTTCAAAATTTCATAGCTGAAAGCCAATAGATGAAACACTTGTATGACTTTATTGTGAGCAATATCTTACAGCATTTCTTCCGGGAGAAACCCAGTTAGATTAAAAAAAATTGCCTGCTTATCATCAGAAGTTTCCACTACAAAACCCTGGAAAAGAGCATTCCACATGCTTTGAACACAGTCACATGAAGAGAATCCAGATGCTGAAGTCATTATCCTATTTTTTTTTTTTACAAAAAGCAACTGTGCTAATGAATAAATCCGTAAAATTGCTACTTTAGTATTTTCGTTCTTTCTGTTTTCTTGATACACCTCCAAAATGCCTTTTAGATTTTTATTTTTTCAGTTGTAGAAAATTTATTTTAGAATTAAAAATTTATTTTAGAATTAAAAATATTTTTTCTCCATCTATCTGACAATCTAGAGACAAATATTTTGACATTTATTTGAGGAAAACCAATTCTATCTGTATGTGTCTACTACAAGCCAGCAGTACAGACATTGTAGCAGTTCTCATTAGAAAAAAGCTATTAAAACATTATAAAATTAAGTTGATCTCAATTAATTAATTTCACATTACTTATTTAAAAACCAAAGCAAGTAACAGTGTTTAAAATGTATTTGAAACTTGGTTCACTTGCAAATCCTCAATCAATATTCAACATAATTCCCCTCCCCCAAATAATATTTAATATGATTTAATAATATACCTTGTTCATCTGAAGATTTTTGAGTTGTTGTTGCCACAGAAGGATGGTTTCTAGTCGGCAAATCCAAATATTGATGTTCCCTACCAACACAGATTTTCCTACTCCCCTGATCAGTATACAGAGAGTAGAACTCAGATCCTGTAGAAGATCTTTGATCAATCGTGGATTATACTGGTCTTCCATAACTGGAAAACAAAACAAACAAAATACAAGTTTGGTTGACAGAGTTAACCAAGCTAATAGCTCAAGCTAATCAACACTTTTTTTAGATGAACTAATTACAACTCAACTGTTTGTGTACAAATAGCTGCCCTAATTCCTACCACAACATTCATTAGTGCTGTTCCATACATGCAAGATCAATAATGAACAATTTCATAGGCATATTTGATACATTTCATGCTATGCATTTAATAAACTTAATGCTAAACAACTAGTTATAAATCCAATTTCTTCAGTTTGAAGCAGACAGTATAACATCTCCATTAGTATGGTTACCAGAAAAAAAAGAAAATCAATATAATGTAATGGCTTTTTAAAAAAATGATCAAAACAGATATGTATTTTGAGTCTCAGTACATCATGCAAACTTAAACCCAAACATTTTATTAATCTAAAAGCTTTCACATTTCATGAAGAGTATAATTTAACAGTAACCAATAGTTTCTGAATAGAATCTAATCAATTTCACCAACCTGCTTCAACAGACATTATTCAATAACCAAGAGAAAACAACTTATTGCAATCATGGGATGGGAAGTATGAAACCTAGTAACTTAAGTACGCTATTGCTATGTCTTGCAATATAAAAATGGTAAAAAAACTAACAAAAACCCCCCCATCAACTGATAGCTTAGTCACAGCAATTAAATCTGTACAGTCAGATTACAAATCCTTAGGTCTTACCCTTCCGCACAATTTTGTCCAAAATGTTAAAGTAGTTCTTCTGTGCTGCACCACTCAGTGAAGTTAACTGGGATTTTGCAATTAACTGCAAAAGCTATGACAAAAAATTAAAAGTCAGAAGAATGACAGAAGGAAAGGATGGTTTTAAATGCACACTTAGGGCATACACTCACCTACAACAGCCTGCATTGGCATTTTGTGAAAAGATAACTACAGAGTTCAGAAGACAAAGTAAGACATGTGGAAAGCCTTCGGCATTCCCACTGGCATCCCATGAACAATTCCTGAAGGATGTACATTTTCAAAATACTGTACAAATACTAGTGTTTATCTCTGACAAAGCACATGACATACTGACTTTCTGAGCTGTAGTGAAACAGAGAGAGGCTGTTTTGGGGGCTCACAAATACAAATGTGAACTTGGATGTGGCTGGGTCCTGAAGTCCCTGGCAGATTTGGTGGCCAGGAATCACTCTGAACTGATACTAGCTACCAGAATTCCAGCTTTTGAGTGCAAGTATCATACTGGTCAAACTGAAGTGTGCTGGATTTAGTGCACTACTTTCTACTCATGGGGAGGTAATTTTACCTAAACTAGGGAAAAAAAATTCTCTTTTACTCCTACATTCAGGTTGCCAGTAGAATACACCACAGTGATGTAATAATAAGCAGTGTACAAACCGTATCAGTAACTTTCCCTTAGCTATATAGTAAGGATGTCCTAGCTGTCCACACATCTGTCTCTGATACCACTGTGACCAAAAAATTGGCAAGAACAGTGGGAATGGTTTAGGCCAAAGTAACCAAAACTGCTTAAGTTCTTGCTGCACATGAATGTCAAGCTATAGATATTATAAGCAGCCCTTGCTCCATTCTGGCATGTTTGCTTTTAGATTCAGTTTTCTAGCTGATAAGAACTATTACCTCTTCAACAAAAAATGGTCTCTTATTATGAGAGACGTTTGATGTTGTGATACTACTACAATGTTTAGAAGTGTAGCACTGAGCTCTGCAATTGCACTTTATAACAATGAGTTCAGAATAAGTGTTCTCAACACACTAGAAAAGGAAAGCAGGGAGCAGAAAACAGCATTCCCTGCAGAGTGCTCCCACCACCACTAACCTGCAGAGTGCTCCTATGTAGGATAGCATCAAGTGCTGGCACAGAGGGTGAAAAAGACTAAGCTTGCCAAAAATTATATTGTATCTTCATTTCTAAAACACCGATTTGACACTTCACTCAACATTAATTTTCCTTTGGAAGGAGGAGGGAGTACACCTGTTCTCTCTCTGATTTAATAATGTTCCTTCTGGCTTCTCTGCATGATCTCTGACAAAACATTATGTACTATGAAAGAAAGAAATAATTGTCCTGATGTTTTAAATACAAGCAATCTAGTCTCAAAAACTGTATAAATAGATATCAGGACCTGTTTCTTGGTTTTTTCAAAGCCTTTTAGCTTGATTAATAATTTACAACACACCCAGAGGTCTCTGGCAGTCTGCCAGTTCAAGCAACTAGGTACATTTCTCTTGAGTACTTTAAAAAAAAATAAAACAACAGTTACGTCACTCAGTCCAAAGATCAAATCAAAGAAACAAATTCCACCTGCCTGACTTTAATGAAGATTCCAATTTCAGTTAAAGTTAATATGCAAGGATTAAGACAATTTTCGCAAAAGCAAGGTAGCAGGAGTACAAGGATCTGACACATGCATATCCATGGCCTATGTTGTCTACTAGAGATTATAACTTTAGATGGATCATCTGCTTACTTAGATGGAAACATTTGGAAAAAACCCACCCATATCAAATTCAATGTATCAGAATTTAACAGATACAAAATTATCAATCTACTACAACACAAACAGAAAATAACTGATCCTACCTTCTCCCCCTCACTGCTCACCGTAAAATGACCCTGGTCTATATTAACTTTTAATAATGACTGGCACATTTTTAGTTAGTTGGAGAATCATCTTGGTGATCTGGGATCAGAGAAGAGCTAGAGTAGGGCTTGGTCTTTAAAAAAAAGTATTCTTGATTTATAGCTTGCTATCTTCAAATGCAACAAGCAGCCAACAACTCAGAGGAACTGATGCAAAGATATAATTAAAGTTTTGAATGTGTAGAACAATTCTAAATTTTAAAAATTCCAAATAAATTCTAAAACGTTTAGAGGATTTTGAAAGTCTGTCTACTATATTAAAATCACCCTGATTTCTTAGGGTCTACTATTAGCAGAGTAATGGTTTGGACTGTAAAGCCAAATTTCTGAATTTAAAAGTAGTGCTTATGCTGGACTTTGCACTTTGACCAAATCAGCTGTTTTGAGCAATCCAGTTTAGGCTCTGCAGCATCTAAAACAAACGCAAAAGTCCAGATCTGTATTCCTTCTACCTGCTTGCTGTTCAAGTGAGGCACCCAAGGTTCACACCATTTATAACACAAATCACCCTTTTTAAGTGTGTTGGGTTTTTTCTTCCTACTGTTCAAGGCTGAAAAGTCTTCAGACAAGATCAAAGCTCTTAATTCTGCTCTGAAACAGCAGTAAGAGGTAATGTTCTAAACCACAACACATACATATACCAAAAAATCCCTCAACCCTGCAAGGGGAACAAACCAGGCAAGTACCCTAACCACTAGCCTGGAAGCAAATCCTTTTTACTTTGTTTCCACATCTCTTTTTTCTGAAAGTACAATACACTGCCTCAGCTTCACAGGGATGGATAGAATGTGTTTTCTCTCCAAATATTCCACAGCCTAGTGGTAAGGGTGTTCTCCTGGTATGTTTATTTAATTTTGATGTGTCTTTTCAAGTTCTGGATGCATTCCAAGAACTACAATACTTGTGAACAGCCTCACCCCTGAACTGAATTCTAGCTCTGATATGACTCACAGTTTGAGCTTCCCTAGGAGTTGGGACAAGAACTTTACTACCTCAAGTTAGATAATTAAATAAACCTGGGGCTAGAAAAAGATCAGTATCCACCAGAAATGGCATTTCCAAGTGGGCAGCTGGGCAGCATTGAGATAATTAAGGCTGGAGTCTAAAGTTTTAAGGGATTTTAACAAAGATACATGCATAGACATCTTGTCCTAGATTAAAAAAAAGTGTGCAATGAATCACAGGACTGTTAAACAGTATAGAAGAAACAGATACAGCAAAACATTTACACATCAAGCATTCTTCTGGGAATTGCTATTTTAAGCATATTTAAGATGTAGCAAACTATATTTAAGATGAATTACACTTTGCTCTTTTTGGTTATATAGAAATTATTTTACCTTTAAAAGAGAGTTCATTACCCAGACTAGTGAACAACAATTGAAACTACCATCAATGTCTCCTGTTAAATACACAGCACACTGGCCATCACCATCCTCCTCAAGCTGTAGGCTTTCAGACAGCAATATAATGAGTTTTCGCCAAAGAAAACTGACTCAGTTGAAAGTTGCTTTTTGCATTATAAATTACATATGAACAGGATATTTATTCAATTACAAATCATCATCTGTTCTGTGCAAAAATACTCATTTTGTACACATAGGCACATCAGCAAATGCATTTTCAATATATGCTTATAAAATAAAGAGCTTACTTTGACCACGTAATTGAACCTTCTGATGTCCTGAATTGCACTTGAAAAGTCTAAGCGGTTAAAAGCTTCTCCCAAGGTGCAGTACCCATGTCTCTGAGAAGAGCAAAAAAAACACACTTCTAATGGAAGGAAACAAAGACAAAATTGAGCAAAACATTCAGAAAAGCACTCTGACATGCAGCTGATGTGAATGGATACCACGCTCCCTGGAAATACAATGCCTCTGGACTGAAGAGTTATTTGTTCTACAAGAAATTAAATGAAACCAGATACACTATTTGTAACTAACAGGTACGTAGGCGAGGCCTTTCAATTCATACTAATTGTATAATCTGGAATCACTGCTATTTGATTTCCCTGGGAATCTACTCCACTCTTGCATGGCCGCAATGCTGGCAACTCCCTCATGGCTATCACAGTCCCCATATGCCTCAGCACAAGGAAGAGCTTGCTTGTATAGCAGTCTGAGCCTACAACCATGAGAATTAACTGATTCACACTTGAGGTAAGAACACAGCTAGTTGCTTCTGGGACCTGAAGAACAAGTGGTCTCAACATCTAAAATATATTTTCCAGGTGCTAGAAGCTTAGGCACTTTTTTTTATGCACCAAGAACAAGAGCAACTGCATTTTCTTTTGGTACTTCTCCACATCTTAATATGAAAAATGGAAGTTTCAGAGGCTGTTTTGAACTGCTTAAGGCGCTAGTAGCAGCCCAAAATGACATGGGATCACATAAACTCAGTACATTTAGAGCCACAAAGCCACACTGGAGCCCAGGATCAAATATAATGAGGCTAGGAAAAAACTCTAACTGGTTAAAGGAAGACTTGCAGAGCATTGTGCTACTGTGGCTTATTAGCCCACGCAAGGAGGGGGATAAATAATTACTTGAAGATCATTCCTAGACAGACTTCCTTGGTAAATTATGTGATGTTGACAGGTTGGCAGTACAAATGAATGTTTCTTTGTGTGACCCAATGAAAGCTTACCCTGGATGTACCCCAGTGGGACAGGGGATATTAACAATTCGCTGCAGAATGGTGGTAATTACTGCCTGTTGGTTAATGACAAAATTCAGGATTGCTCACTCAGCTGGTATACCTCAGACCAAAGCAAGCTGCACACTGCACAACATTCACACCTTGGCTGGCTAATAGCACTGACTTAACACATACAGACAACAAAACATCTGTTGAAATGTATATCTGTGGCTGTTCTCTGGCTAAACAGTTATCATAAGGTCATGCTTGAAAACATGAACATGAGAGACATTTCCTTGAACAGCTAGAAACAGATTTCTATGAAAGTGCACCTCTACCTTTCCCAATGTACCATTATGACAAAATTATTCAAAAAGCATTTCCTATTTCATTTCAGCTACACACATGTACATGTTTTGGTTTTCTCTAATTTCAGTGCTCTCCCATAGCATGTTTCACATGTTTCTTATCAAGACTTCCTATCTTGTCATTTTGCCCTAAAACAGAGTATCCAGTTTGGAAAAGAGTGTGTCCTAATTTTAAGACCGTTATTTCAAAATCAAGTAAGATTAGAACCTGTAAGAAAAACCAGAGCCTCTAAATTATGTTCTAGATTAGTTTAAATTGTTGCTATGAATTTTTTGTTTCAAGTATGCTTGCTACTTTTTCAAACTTTTACTCTAAGCTTTTAAATTTATACAAAGAATTACTTGAAAAGATTAGCGATTAATTCTAACTATCCCTGGTTTGTTTTTTATCTTAAAAAACCCCAAATAAACCTGAAAGGTGAATGGTCAAATACTAGAAGGTAACCAAAATATTTTGTCCACTCTCTAAATGGACAAGAAACAAAAGCAAATACTCACACATCACTAGTACACCAACTTCTGCACAATTAAGGGAAAAAAATAATCCCAATATACAGATTATGAAGGACACGAACGAGTGATTTTAAGCTATTTGTATTTTGGCCTCAATGTAGTTTGAAAACTCAGCTTAACAACCTTATTATTCAAAGCACCATAATGATTGCTGACAGTATCATCCCCCCTTCCTTCTCACCCTAATTTGAGATGGCACAAAAGGGAAACAACATGCTTGAGACTTTTGCAGACCAATGTAAGTAACCTCATGTAGAAGATAAAGCAGAAAGAGGGCTATGAATCTGGTGAGAGGCTTTACAGCACCCTTCAGATGTAGAAGGGCAGTCTCTGGGTCACTGGTTTACAAGGTAAGTCTTCCACTGTGTCCTTTATGTAAGCTCTCCTTAATACCATGCTCTTCCTCTTTATTGTCTCTCTCAGCTCTAAAATGCAAAGCTACTTTTGCCTGCATGACTACAGTCATCACACTCACCTCCTTCCCTCTCTCCTGGCTGGAATTACTATATGGATGTAAAACATCCTTACTGGTGTTCAATGTACACATCCCAGATAGCCACAGGAATCAACATGGGAATGAAACCCAAACTTCAAGACAGGTTATCTCTACATACAATGGATGTATTTTAACTCTCAGCTTCCCAAAAGGTCATTCCAAGATCTTTCATGTTTCCTTTACAGTTGCATGATACAGTTTATATCCCAAATTGAAAGCATCTGGACTTTGTTGAAAATAAAGATCCTCTTTGTAATGTTTGAAACGGAAGTTTTACTTTCTTCCATTCAAATTTACACCAAGATTCCAAAATGTGAGGTGGCTGCCTGCAAGCACCTTCTTTGGAGACATTTCTCTGGTTTTGCAAAGACGTCCAATTTTAGTTCAAAGAGAGACAGTAGAAAGACAGATGGGCTTGGTTAAGTAGGGGAGAACTGTATGTGTATCCTTGCAAGTTCCCGCATCTCTGCCCCAATGACCTACCTAGAAGTCACTTTGCCAGCTGCCTTTGCCTCACCACATGCAGGTGTGCTGTGTTGCCAATGAAGAGAGTTAAATATAACCCCTAAGAGCACATGGCAAAACCACTTTTTTTTCAATATACTGTCTGTCAATTAAGAACCACAAAGATTGTAGGAATTGACCCAGAGCATGCAGACTTACTTCCCTGGTGCTTTCTTTATGAACATAAATCCACTTTTCACGATAAAAACCTAGAACAAAATCAAAATATAAGCATTTTAGGCTTTCACATTAGTTAATGCCTTCTAGAAAGAAACTCAAGTAAACAGACAATCTTCAATAAAATGCTTCATAAGATAGCAGAACAGTTTTAATGAAGGAAATTTATAAAGACTGGAAAGGATAACTAAAAATTTTCACAAGTTATGGTCTTCATGAAAATAATAGAAAAGTTATATAATTTTTTTTTTAGAACCACGAGAGTTGGCACACAATTGACAGATGAATCACACTTTTTGTCAGCTGTGACCAATCACTGATATAACTGTGGTCCTACGTAACTCCTGACCTTTTCTCAATACAACAGGCTCCTTAGCACTTGAAAGTACATCAGATACAGGCAACCTTTTTGTTCCTGACCAATCTACCCCTCTAATCCATTTTCTTCTGTGCCTGCTTCACATTGACTTGATTCAACTAATAGCAGAAAACTGCAGGGAAGTCACATATACAAGTCTAATAAAGGCAACTAGGCAGATCTCCAGCTTTCAGAAGTCTCATGTTGTCAAATGAGACAGCCCCTTGAATCTTCTGAAATACTTTAAGCTCAGATAAGCCTGGAGAAGCTTGCAAGTTTTTGCCATACCATCTCTCTAACAGTTTTGGGGATATACAAATAACAGAGATCATTTCAAGATCAAAGCGTAAGAAATGCCAAAAAGTTGTTAATCAACTTACTTTTTTTCACCTACTCAACCAAATTCTCTGCTTCGCTAAGTTACTTGCTGTCATACTCATTTGCAGTCCAAAGTACAAGCAATCTTTTACAAATGATAATTCATAAAATGGCTTTCATATTTTAATTTTCTTTTTAAATGGACTTCTCTCCAAGCAATTCAATATTGATAAAGTCTTTATCAAGAGATATGGTTATTATGACAAAATATATTTATTTATGAACTGATTCTGAAGTTGTATGACTAATTAGAATTTGAATTAAGCATAAATAAACCAGCTGCTTTGGGAAGCAAAAGCGCCCAGAAGCATCCAGAAGAATTTAATCTAAAACAAGTCCACAAAACATAACACCAGTTAGTATCAGAAGACACCTAACACTCAGGAATTACTATTCTTAAATGAATTTGGATCTTTGAAAAAAAATCCAACACAATAAATGATTGATACCACAGTTTCAATTAAGACATATCACTTTTGACACCAGAATTTGTTGCCAATACAGAAATAAACATCATTTGGAAGGCTGGTCTATAGGTGAATATAAAAGAAAGGCTATCATAACATTTTTATGAATCTACATGAGTCTTCTAAAATAAATGAAAAAACTCAGCCTTACATTGTGAATCCGTGTTATTCCTAAAATGATCTTTTTTCCTTTTCTTGGCTGCAAACTCACAGTCTTCAGTACTATATACTTCTTCATTCTCATCATCCCCAGTTATGATGCTGAAATACAAACATATAATTAGAATAGCAGTAATTAAATATTTAAGATGCATACATCTTACAATTTGCTGCATTAAAGTCTACCAGCTGAAAAAAAGTAACTCATAATTAAGATCCTCTACCTGACTGTCTATAGCAACACGTATCTTGAGAGAAGCTGTCTTGTTCTTTTCTTCCCTGAGGGGTTGAATTTTGTGTCAAAGTGATGAAATACACAAAAGCATCTTTCTAATAGGTATCTTGTAAGTCTTTACTGACATTTAGGGAGGACTACTAAGAAGACAGTACTAGCTGGACAACTGCAAAACTCTGCAAAGTTCTGGTGTACAAAAATCCATTACTTGAAATGGACCAAGCCTTAACTGCACACAGGTAAGAGCCCGTGAAGAATTATTGCACATCCTTGCATAGACAGAAAGCCAGCAAAGAAAGACATCTCTTACTGCTGTCACCTTTGGGGCAAAGAAAGTCTTTCTTTTAATAAAGGCCTGATTCACAACACTGCACATAATATAGGTGTCATGGTACTGTTTTACCAATGATCTGCACAGCATCAAGAACCAAGCGCTCTGTCAGAGAGAGACTCAGCTATATCTACGTCACTTCTGACAGTTAGCTATGTAACCCGGCACTGAGGACTATACCAAATACTTACATACAACAAACTATTAAAACTTTTTTTATAAACTAACCTAAAATTTATATACATTTAAAAACTGCCTGTGCTACAGGAAGTCTACACAGCTTCATAAAATTTTCTTTCCATTTTTGCAGATAACTGTAAGGACTAGCAACAAAGATAAGAATGGGTGTTCATTTTTCTAGCACTGAGAAGGAAGATACTTCATAGGAAGGCTACGGTCTTGCACAGATAAGCAGAATAATGAAGGATACATGGTAATGAATTTTAACTGTGGTACTATTTTAATTCCCCATTATTGTTCTTTGACAACAAAGTTCTATACAAAACTCCTCACATTCATTACTATTTTTAATCTAAATTGCTTTTTATCAGTGCCACTTTGAACTTCAAATTAAAACAACTGAACACTGTAAACTGAAGGACACATGTTAATTCAAAAAATAACCTGTATCTGGGCATTAAGTGACAAAAATCAAATTATTTTAGTCTGTTGCTACTAGCTTATAGAGTTAAAATTTTAAGGCTTGAACCATCTGTTAAACATCACCATAAAAAAGTTTCAGTTTTTTAATTTTTCTAATCAGTAAATGCTAGCTTAGCTTAAAGGCACACAAGTAGAGAAGGCTCACAAATAGAAAGTTGGTTTAGACTTAGCTTTTTTTTTTCCCCCCAGGATTTAAACCTAACATACCTCTGCATTCAGACAGTGCTCAATCCAAGGTGAGTGCCTTAGATCATGCCTTGATATTTTTAAAGCAGAGGATAAAGACTCAACATCTTAAATATTCTATGCAACAGTGCCAAATATCACATCTGGTCAAACAGCAAAAGAGTTCAGGGAGAAGAAACCAGCAACAGACAAAGGCAAAGCAACTGACAAAAGCAAAGCAACTGACAAAAGCAAAACATCAACAAGTTATTTCATTATGTAACATTCCAATCCCTCAGCTTGGGTTTTTTTCCCCAAAGCTATCATAAAGGAAATCTCTTGAAGCTCACTAAAATTAATTCAATTATGTTTTAACATACTGGCTGCATCTCCACGTCATGTGAGAAACTATTGCAGAATCTGAGAGTTGCTGCAGAATCAGAAATTGAGCCCAAAGCTCCCAGAGCTTTATCATCCTAACAACAGATACAAGACATGGGAGATAGTCCTGAGTCTGCAAGATAATCCAGGCAGCACAGAAACTCTCTCATTCCCACTGATCCAGAGCAAGCAATGGGGATAGGATGGGAGGCTGCATTCCTGAAGGCCTCATTAGAAGAGGAAGGTTAATATGTAAAGATTCCTTCTTTTGTTCCTGGAGAGGAAGTGTCCCTAGAAATTAATTTAGACCAGTAACATACCTGCAGTGATTTAAAGCCCACTCCTGCCACCCCATAACATACACTTTCTCAAGCATCATATAAATTATCAAGGCAGCTTAAGGAGTCAATAAACACAACGAATTGCAAAGATGAAGAGGGTTATTTCAAACACATTTGTCTAGCATTCAAATTTGCCTGTGACATTCCTGGAATTCCTCAAGTCTCTTTAGAGAAAAGACAAATTAGATTGTTAACTCTGAGGATCTTCTGATATGACGCTTTATTTCCTCATGATCTGTCCCATTTCACACGGACAGTCTTTCTCTACTCATCTGTAAACAACACCACTCTTCTTGACAAACCTTAAGTCTGAAAGCAGGGAATGAATGCAAGGGTCCCACAGACATCAGAAGAATGGGATAGAAACACAGACAGTTACCCAGCGACTGGTAGCATTCATTCCAGAAATCTGCAGAGCTGCTTGAAGAGAAATAAAGCTGCTCTACCATTCCAAAAGCAACCCCTGCCCCCTCAAACACCAAGCTAAGACACAAGAAACTGAATCAAGTGCTGCACGTGCCATATGGTGTAACAGAAGCCCTAGTTTAATGTTTTTATTATAATACTGCACGTGACATTTGAGTGCACCTGGAAGGATTTAAATACATCCATAATACTGCCAATTTACAGCTATTCTTACTTTCTTGTCTTGATGACGCACTTCATAAAAAATTATTCTAAAACTTTTAAAAGCAAAGTACCTGGTGTCCTTAGAACTATCATATCTTAGATAAATCACGTAAGAATTTAAGTTTTTCCAAAAAAAGTAATTTCATAGCAGTATTTAAATAACCTCTTGAGTACGACACTTAATATAATGGAAAATATGACAGGGCTATCTGAGCTCCAACTATTTTCCCTCATCCCCTTGCTTCTTTTCACATGGTCCTCAAGTCATGCAATTACATACAGAGACACTAAGTATTTTAGAAGTGACTCTTACAGCTTGACCATGCATGGAAAATCCTGAGCTAAGTGCGTGCATCAAATGGATTTTGTCATTTGACAAATATATTGTAATGTGACCTATTACTAGATTCAAATTAAAGGACTTCTATCCAGTGCCAAAATCATTCTTGTGAACACTGTATCTCAACGAATTAGATAAGAGACACCACAGACTGAAATGACTACCCTGCCAGCCCAAGTAGTTCATATGAGCCTAACACACAAAAAAATAAATATCAACATCATGAAAATCTTATTAGTCTAATTATCTTTCTTTTACCTCAAAAAGAAAGCATAGGCCAGCTTTACTCCTAAGCTACAGGCTATTGAAAGGCACTTGCACACAATTCTCTAAGGCACTGCCACCTCCACCAAGCTTCTCTGCATCACTGAACCTGAAGGACACAGTGCCATGGCACTGGAAACATCTATCTTTGCTCCAGTTTACAGACAGTCATGGCCAGCATTCAGACCACAGAGCTTGAATGCACACAGCCTCAACCATATTTCTGGCTACTATATACCTTGAACACAAGCTACTCTTGACTTATTATATAATAATATTAATTATGCAAATAACTAAGACCTACAGAACCAATGGTCTCATTTTTCTTCCACTGTAGTTTCCATAAATGGAACGAAAATGCAACTATTCAAGCATTAAGCCAAATAATTAAAATTGTTCCTGCACAAGTGATTATATTTGTTCAAGCATGGTTACCATTAGATTCACCACTTTTGCTGATTCAGCAACTGGATTCACCAAGGCACTGACTCACTAATTGAACAAGGTTAGAAGTTCTGTTTTAAAAAGAATACATTCTTCAATTTAAGTAACTTATGTGCCTTGAAAGTTTATTTCTGAATCTGTTTGCAATTAGATCTTTGTAATTTCTGAAGAGAAAGTATTTGCAATGGGTAAAAGACAAAGTTTGGCAAGTAACTCTATCTATACTTTCACAGAAGAGAATAGAAGCAAAACTAAAGAGGGTTTTAGTCAACTACACAGCTTGAATTTATTTCTTTATAAAGGAAAAGTGCTATAACTGCTCCCTGGAATACAATACTCAAGTACTAAGTTCAGGAGAGATTTCTACAGAATATTTTGCTGAAAAATATTATTCCTTCAATGGATGCTAATAAATAAAACCCTGTTAGAACTGCCGGTCTGGAAAACACCACCATCCCTATTTATGGGGCAGCTTAAAAAGAGACAAGTATTTTTGTATTGTTTACTATATGTTTCTTCTACAAGGAAGTGCTTTATCAAGTCTCATTCTTTTTTAGTGCTACATCATGTTAAATATCCAAAGCTGAGCTGTCTTCAATATACACAGATAACTATTTCCAAATAATAGAAGATGGTACAGAGAACCAGCGAGCAAGACATCTTACACTGCTGTACCACAATGTGAAGCCCTGCTCATGGCACGGAAGAACCCTAAGCCTGGGTATATGCTGGGTGCAGACTGGATAGGAAGCAGTTTCCCAGGAAAGGAGTCAGGAGTCTTGTGGAGAAGTAGGTGAAAACAGGTCAGCAGTGTGCCCTTGTGTTGTATTAAGCCAACTGCACCCTGGTTTGAGTTAACAAAAGTGTATCCTGCAGACTGAAAGAAGTAATCATCCATCTTTATTTGGCATGAGAAACTGCATCTGGAGTACTGTGTTTAGTTTGGGGCTCCCCAATACAATGAAAACATTGACATACTGGAACAGAAACACAGAATTAACTAGGTTGGAAAAGACCTTTGAGATCATCAAGTCCCGCCCATGTCCTAATGAATTTATGACCTAATAACGTCATGAACTAAACCATGGCACTGAGTGCCACACCCAGTCTTTTTTTAAACACCTCCAGGGAGGGTGACTCCACCATCTCCGGGGGCAGCCCATTCCAGTGCCCAATCACCCTTTCAGTGAAGAATTTTTTCCTAATGCCTAGCCTAAACTTCCCCTGGTGCAGCTTAAGACTGTGTCCTCTCCTTCTGTCAGTGGTTGCCTGGGAGAAGAGACTGATCCCCACCAGGCTATAACCTCCTTTCAGGCAGTTGTAGAGAGTGATAAGGTCTCCCCTGAGCCTCCTTTTTTCCAGGCTAAACAACTAACAACTCCAGCGGGGAGCTATCAAGGTACTGGAGCACATGGTGCACAAGGGTCAGAGAACTGACCTTGTCCACTGTTAAGAGCTGGTGGTGGAGGGAAATCTGATTGCTGTCAGTTTCTAATACGAGGGTATAAATAAGATAGAGTGAGACTGTAAGGTTAGAGGAGGTTGGCAGTAGTAAGTCAAGTGGTAATGGACACAATCTGCGATAGGAGAAGTTCTTAGTAGACTGAGAAGGGCGGGGAGGAATGACACAACATGGGACAGGACAACATAAACCAAAGAAATAACACTGAGTGTAACAGAACTTAGAACAGAAGCCCAGAGAAGAATTTCCATTATTGGAAATGCACAAAGCTGAACTGTACAACCCAACATTAGCTGGCCTGGCTTTGAGTATGTGTTTTGACCCAGAAGTCATTTCCACCCTAAATTGTTCTATGATGTTGTGCAAATAGACATTAATTGCTGTTAGCAGCAGAACTTATCTGGCATATAAAAAGTTCAAGTTACAGTCATAGGTCCAAAGTTCTAGGCGTAGTGAAATTACACTAAGTAGTGCAACTATGCCAATAAGTACCAACTTGAATTCTCTAGTCTGAGTTTGGACAAGATACATTTTTAACTGAATAGACAGAAGCAGAATTAAGGAAAAAACCATTAAAGCCATAAAGTCTGAGGCTCCAGCAGAGTTCAATATTAGGTCTTCCAAGACTAAGCAAAAAAAAAAAAAATCCAGTATTTTTGCTCAAAGAAGCAACAAAGAAGCAATAAAAATACCTCACCTTGCTCTTTGGGGAAAAGATATATATATCCATAAATACATGTACACACACAGTTACGAGCAGAAGAGCAAAAGTCTTAATGGTGTTCACGAAGGCTGATTATTTGTTTCATACTTGTCAAACAATATTAATGAAAGCAACCTACAAGATACTTATTTTTGAAGCCATTTGCACAGTTGCTAAATAATTATTAGATTTCCTTTAATTTGCCAAGTATATTATTAAAGATATGAAAGAGAGAAGATTTTTTCCAAAGGTATTTAAGGCAAGTTTTATATTGGAGGCTTACTGAACATTCTTCCACACAGTGTTTTGTACCCACAGTGGCCAGACTGTGTGGAAAAAGAAGTCCAAATAAGATCAGTGACAGATGAACACAAAAGGAAAAAAGGCATGAACAAAACAGTAGGTCAAGATAAGCTTAATAATAATGCTTCACTGCTTGATAACTCCCTTGAGGATTGTTTCACAAATTTAGAAAACACAGGTGTATGACTACAGCAAGCCCTAGCTTCCCAGTAAATTCCCTCCAAAGCAGATGAGTTATCATTTGCTATCATGGACTAACAACAAAACATTGAATGTTCCCCTTCCTCATCATGAGCATATTATGCTGGAATTTATGACCAAGAATGCTATCCCTGAGAATTACATCTTTGTGGAGAAATTTGTTTTGACAAAGCTATTTATGCCACACCAGTCTGTGGGCATTTGCCATAAGTATTACTTTATTTATCTCATCCCTTTCTCACCTGTTTTACAGGAGCTAATACAATCATGTATCATGTTGGAGAATGCGCATTAAGCTACCACTGATTGTATATTTGGAGCAAAGGCATTATATGTCTGCCACAAACAAACTCCAACACTCGCTCAGCAGAAAGCCTTCATTCACTTCCAGGTAACAGTTCAATGTGCCTGTTGCACTTGCAATTTATTTATAAGTGTCACTTCTACCTTTAAATAGTACTCGACAGGCATTTTGGGGGGGGCTTTTTTTTTTTTTTTTTAAGTATTTATTGTTTTACTGTTTTTAAAGACATACAACCTAAGAAGGAATCTGGCTGCCTCAAATAAGCAACTCATGAAGCAGTGACAAAAGACAGATACTCTCCACAGGGTCTCCTGTCTGCCTAACTAAGCAAAACACATGACTGCATTTGTATACAGATGACATCAGCTACCACAAACAGTTGCAATCTGAATGGAAATGAGGTCAATCTTTGCCTTCCCACCTGCTATTAACTCATACAGAATCACTTTTTTTTTTTTTAAACTTACACAGTGTGGCTGATATCATTCAGCTGATTATTCCCATCCTCAAGTGCAGGACTAAAGGGTTCACATCTTTTCCATCCATCTTCCGTCTTAACCCATCTCCATCCAGGGGATCTCCAATCTTGTCCCAAAAATGGCATGGTTTCTCTATAAGCAGCAAGAAGAGATTATTTGTCTATTATTTATTAAAAAAAGTTTCAAAACTTCCTGTCATTATTTCAGCTTTCTCTTTAACCTTAAAAAAAAAAAAATTACCTTGAGGAAAGCTCTCTGTAGAGCACCCTTTTAAGAAACAGCTTCAGAGGTTTAAGTACATTTTTTATTCTCTAACCACATTCTTCTTGTCTTTCAGCATTTATTAGATCAAAGTAGGTTCTTTAGAGAACAAGGAAAAGAATCATGGTAGTCCAAGAAAGGAACGATACCAAAAGAAGCAAAATTGTATGGTGTGTAATCTGCTGTGCCATGATCAAACAGATTACTGATTTTTATATATTAATAATGGTTTTTAAAGGGATTGACAGCCCACAAAGTCAGTGTTGCTCCTTTTATAATTCTTACAAACACTGAGTTTATGCTACACGGTGTAGTGGTGTTTCAGTAAAGGAATTTTCATTTTCCCAAACATTTCTTCAGTTGTTGTTGATGGTCACCTCCCATGCCAGCCTATTAAGCAGATACCAGGACAAAAGGAGACTGCAACACAAAGTCCACTGTGACATGTCTCCAGAAATTTCTACAAACAGATGCAAATCATCACAGGTATACTGTTCAGTGTTCTGCTACCATTTTTCAAAAGTGAGATTCACTTCTGACACATTAAAAATTTGAACAAAACAGTTTTTCTACACTTTGAAGCCTATGACCTTGCCAGCTTTTGCCCTCTTCTTCCCATTCGTCACACAAACTTATTGCTCCTTAGTTTAACAAGGGATTTCACATGCAAGCTATAGAGGGAAGATAGCATTATCATATTTGAAACACATGTTAATGTGAAACAACAACAGCTTTGGTCTTAACAAGTATGTGTTTTCTAATATTTTTTCAACTTGAAAAAATATGAGGCCACATCAGTCAAACATCACTATGAATTGATTTAAAAATTTGCACTCTTGACCAGCAGGGCACAGACACAAAGCCAGAAGAAATACAGGTTGAGTGAGCCAGTTGGGGGTTTTTTTTAACTAAAAATCTGCACACCATGCAAAACAAAGTGCATTGTCTAGGCCTCAGTACTGACTTAAGTCCCCTTCCTACTCACAACTCGGCCTTCCTCTGCTCCTAACAAGAACCTTTTCCAAAATGTATTACATCCTTTCTCCCAGTCATCACAAAGTTTATTCATGCCTATCTGCTTTTCCAATCCTTTTACTGCTTCCTAGGAATAATATGAACTACAACACATTTTTTTTCCAAGTTGTTTAGAACTCCCCTCATATTGATGTCTTTATCACAGAAGGTCGGAAGGGACCTTAAAGATCACCCAGTTCCAACATCCCTGCCATGGGCAAGGACACCTTCCACTAGACCAGGTTGCTCAGAGCCCCATCCAACCTGGCCCTGAACTCTTAACAAGGATGGGATACCCACCAGTCTGCTGGGCAACCTGTGCCAGTGCCTCATCACTCCCACAGTAAAGAGTTTCTTTCTAAAATCTAACCTAAATCTACCTTCTTTCAGTTTGATACCATTCTGCCTTGTTCTGTCACTACGTGCCCTTGTAAAAAGTCCCTCTCCAGCTTTCTTGTAGCTCCTCTTTAAGTACTGAAAGACTGCTCCAATGGTCTCCCTGAAGCCTTCTCTTCTCCAGGCTAAACAATTCCAACTCTCTCAGCCTGTGTTCATAGGAGACACTCCAGCCCTCCAGTCATCTTCATGGCCCCACTCTGGACTCTCTCCAACAGGTTCACATGCTTCCTATGTTGGAGATCCCAGAGCTGGATGAAACACAGCAGGTGGGATATCAGGAGAGCAGAGTAGAGGAAGAGAAGCACCTCCCTTGACCTACTAGCCACACTTCTTTTGGTGCAACCCAGAACACATCTGCCTTTCTGGGCTACAAGTGCACATTGCTGACTCATGTTGAGCTTCTTGTCAACCAACACCCCTGAGCTGTTCTCAATCCATTCTCCACCCATCCTGTACTTGTACTTGGGACTGCCACGACCTAGGTGCAGGACCTTGCACTTGGCCTTGTTAAACTTCATGAGGCTTGCACACACTCATCTCTGTCCTGCCAAGGTCCCTCTGGATGGCCTCCCTTCCCTCCAGTGTGTCTATTGCACCACACAGCTTGGTGCCATCCACAAACCTGCTGAGGATACACTCAATCCCACTGTCCATGTCCCTGACAAGGATGGCAAACAGGCCCAGTCCCAATACCAACCCCCCAGAAATATCACTTGTCACTCATCTCCACTTGAACAGAGCTGTTTACTGGAAGTCTTTGAGGGTGACCATCCAGCCAGTTTTTTATCTACCCAGTGGTCCATCTGTCAAATCCCTGTCTCTCCAGTTTAGAGACAAGGAAGTTGTGTGAGATAATGTCAAATGCCTTTCACAAGTTCAGGCAGATGACCTCAGTCACTCTTCCCTCATCCACCAATCCTAAGACTCCACCGTAGAAGGCCACCAAATCTGTGAGGCAGGATCTGCCCCTAGTGAAACCACCCTGGCTCCCATCCTCACACAGCCTAATGAGACCTCAACACCACCCCCTTCCAGGCAGGCTCCACACACCTCTCCTCCAGACCCCTCAGTGCTGCCCTTCGTGCCTCGCCCCAGCCCCTGCCCCAGGCCCATCTGCCCACCACGACTTTAACACCTCGTTACACACTCCTTCAGCTCTACACGCC